>VFFE01007061.1:970905-1081543 GCA_008921705.1 Burhinus oedicnemus | reverse complement strand
GGGGACAACAGAGGGGGAAAAAGGGAAAAGAACAAAAGCCAAGCCAACCTCCTTCTTCCCCTAAAACCCTAATACTCCTATAGCATACTGAGACTGCTTGTTTGGAGACTGAAGTTCAAGAATCATATTGTCTTAAGTCTAATAAAGAACACATAATCTTCATTAATATAGCAAACGCCTCTTGTACCCTGGGCAGCCTAGAAGCTGCACAGCCACAGTTAGTATGCTCCTGAGCCTGAACTAAAAGTGTTTCAATCAGGGCTGTATCTCTCTCCTCACTGGGTTTTAATACCATGGGTTTTGCAGTACCTAAAACACTTAAAGTATTCCTGGTCAACTCGAACCACCAGCAGAGTTCCACTAAATATATCTGCAAAATAATCTGAAAGAGGCAGTCAGTGTATTCAAGTCTTGGTCGCTATAAAAGAGCATGCTGAAGTGTTAAAATGCATGTTTTTAATCTGAGAAAAAAATGTGCAGAAATAAAACTCATCCTCTTAATTACATACAGCTGTATTTTAACTGACTGAAGAATTTCATGAGTCATAAACACTGCTAGTTTCTTCTAATCGGAGCAAACAAGTTGAAATACCACAAGCACTGAATACTATGTCACTGTATTCTTTCCCCCTAGGATGCCAGACTATGGTTTGAAAAACAAACAAAACTTCTGAAGGACAGGGAATTCCATGCTTGTTCTTAAATATTCATTCTGTTAGGAATATGCTTGTGCTGCCATCAAGCCAAACTTCAGGGCTGTACACGCACACAAAAATTTAAAAAAAAAAAAAAATCACAACATTGCAGCATTAATTTATATGGAAAAACTCTTATAATTTAATTGTGGTAGAAAATAGCTGATGGGACACCTCCTGCCACAGGAAGAGCACGGCCCATTCCTACCAAAGCTTTAGAGTCTTGTTAAAATCTTTCTCTGTTGTCTTTTGTCTGAGGTGACATGCAGCAGCAGTAGCGTAGCGTGACACAGCTGACATGTACCAAGTTGGTGCTACGTAATGAGTCTTCATAGATTTTTACCAACACTTAAATGCATTATGCAATTCTCATGCATTTGTGTGTCTGTGCAGTAGCTCTCAGCATGCACCGGCTGTTTCCATGCTGACAGTGATAGGCATGTGGTCTTTTGAGCTTAATATGGAAAGATCCATACAGAAAAAGTTAAATGTCTCTACAAGGTGATGACCCTTTTCTTCTCGCTTCCTAACATACAACTAAATATTATTGTCTTAGTACCATCTTGATAATAATCAACCCATACTGTTCTTGGTTTATATGCTTTTGTTTTGTCAAACTTTCAGTGTATCATATGTGTACACACATGCGTGCTGCAAAATTTTCTGTTGAAAACTTCACCAGCTAAAAAAACATTAGCTAGCTTCATTAGTACCAGGTAATCAGGAGGACAGAAACTATAATGTCTCAAGTTTGAAAGTCTTTCTATGAAAATACTTGTAACTTCATATTCCCCTAAGATCTTTTCTTACATAAATTAATGAGTGCACAAAAGAAAAGCTACAAACAGTTCAAATGTTTGGTAACTTGCATTGCTTCTTTCTAAACTGTAATCAACCACCTGCTTTTGTCATCATGAAAACAAAACCACCAATTTCAAAGTTGCACCTGAAAGGGACATAAGCTCATTTATATTCAGCTACCTGGTCTCTGTGTTTCATACTTCATCAGAGTTCGGACTGGAGCTGAAGGACCTAGGATGATAGTTTGACAATCAGACTACTTCTTCTCATTTGTTTTTATTAAGTACCTATTAGATCATCCAAACAAGTTAAGAGAACTGAACAGTTATCTTCATTTTACAGTTTAATATAGGCTTAGTAATAGAACTATTTCATCTCGGTACACTTCCCTTTTGTAACTTTACTGCTCTAAGTAAGAAAAAGTCTTCATTTCCACCCGCCTTCCCCACCAATACAATACACCAAACACATGAATGGCACAGAAGCTGAGAATATTCCATTTTTATTTGATTTTTAAGTGTTTTTCATACAGCCTAGTTATTTTAACTATTCAGTGTGGTGCGTGACAGTTGATCTTTGTTAGAGGTACCTGACAGAAAACTTCTGGTCTAAACATTTAGAGCCTAAACACAGTTCCGGAGACACCTCAAAGTCATTAATCTGCATCTTCTTTTACATAGGGTTCTGTATATATTCTTAATCACTCAGAGCTTCAGAGTGATTTTTAGACATGCTTTTATAAAGGTACTTCCACTCCCCTCCTTTGGAACTCCTTTCCCTTGCCCACCTCTTCCCTCAAATCCATAGACACAGACACAGCACAAGTGCACTTTAATAGTGTTCTCAATATTTTCTAAGTTGCAGCATTCAAGATAAAAACAAGATGTCACACCAGTAGTCACTTACTAGAAAAGTGAAAGTTTAAGTTAAACTATATATTTGTCCTATTTTTGAAGTGAAGAAGTTTTCCATAGTCATGGCAAACACAACAGGTTGTATACATCAATGTTTTCTCCTCTTTCTGCACAAGATAGCCAGATAAAAGGTATGTATCAAAGCTATAAATCAAATCAAAGTTGTAAACATTTTGCAAACAGCTCTGCAGTATTAACATAAAGGAGGGGTAGAAGAAAGCATCTCTCTCAATTTTTTATAAGTTATCCAGCTTTTTCAGTGAAAAGCTTTGAAGTCTCTGGTAGCATGAACAAAAGATGATCTCCAGTGTACTTGTACAGCAAGTACACTTTTGACACTGTGAAATAAGATTTTTTAGTGCTTTATTTTGTGTTTACTTCCAAGAAAAAATTGTATTTGCAGAGAATTGCACCAGAAGTAGTTCAGTTCACAGCACAGTCTGCCTTAACATGGTTGAGGTTGACAAATATGTTAAAAAAAAAATGTTAAAAAAAGTTAAAATCTAGTTGTAGCTGCTTCTACCACCAAATGCAGCAGTTTGGGGTTTTGAGATTTAAAAAAAAAAAAAAGAAAAAAGACGACATTTAGCAAATATTATCACTGCTGCCTGCAAAAATTTAACAAAGCAATTATGATCTGGAAGACACTCCACCACTCAACAACAGCAGGTTTCCAGGTTAACACGGAATTCACATTTGCTAGCCACATAGCTTTGTAATGCTATTAATAACATATGTTTTATTTCTTAAGCATATCAAAACCAACACTATCTTCCCTTAAAGCATATCAGACTGATCAATGAGCTGAAAACCAGCTGGACTGTCAGGCTCAAAGGGCAATGACCAACAGCCCAACCTCTTGGTGTTCAGTAAGCAGCAGAGTACCCCACAGACTGATTCCAGGGCACACAGTGATTATCATCATCAACAACCTGGTTGAGGATGCATAGAACACACTCGGCAAATTCACAGACAATAGTAATTTAGGGGATACAACCGATGTCACAGCTTCGATTGAGCAGGACCATAGGAACATTAAGGATTAAAGAAACCTTAAGAAACATAGTAAGAAGTGTACAGTTCTACAGCTAAAATAATCCCATTCACGCATACAGGCTGAGATCGGCTGGCTGAGCAGCTGCACTATCAAAAAGAACCTCAGTGTTATGATGAATGCTAAGCTAAATATTGGCCAAAAGCACATCTCCCATGAACTAGGCAAACTCCATACTGAGATACTAGCACAGGCAGCTTACTTCAGAATATTTTAACCTCCATTATTTGGGACTTGTGAGGCTGTCTATCTAGTTCCATCCTTCTCCAGTTCAAGTGGAATGTGGAGAAACCAGAGAGGGTCCTGTGGAAGGGCTACCAAGACAAACCACCCAGGGCAACTAACTTATGAGGTTTGGGAGCTGGACTTGTTTTGTCTGGTAAAGTGGAGGCTAAGAGGAGACCTACTAGTATGGATATCTGAACAGCAGCTACAAAGAAGAGTCAAACCCTTTGGTGATGTGACAACAGCATAACAATAGCAACCAGAAACAGTTGCTTAGGAGGCACAGATTAGATGTTAGGATAAAATTCTTCTTTAAGACAGAGGCACAACTACGGACTGATTAAACAAACACAGGTAGCAGACTCTCTGCCCTTGGAGATACTCAAAGCTTCAGTAAGCAAGTGATGATCGAGCACTGGCAGTAGCCCTGCTTCAACCAGGAAGTTCAGAAATCACCTAATCAGTCTCAGGAAATCCCTTCCAACTAATTATTTTATTTAGTAAGGGATATTTTCCAGATACTAGTTATCTATATGAGTAAAAAAAGAAAAAATCCCTTTCCTTTAAATATTCAGTAACAGGGTCCTGAACATGTTTCTTTGTTCTCCACCTTTTACATCTATACATGTATTTGTAATGCACAAACATTCCTAAGAAGTGTCAAATAAAACAGCTATGTTTCAAAACTTAAGGACAGTTTCAGACATTGTCAAATCAGTTAGCAGCAACAAAGAGGTATTGGACTCAGCATTGCACATTCACTTTTGAACACAACAGGTGAAGTGCACAAAGACTCTATATTCCATTGTATGGGGGAACTCCCCAAGAGAGAGGTGGTAAGGGAGCTGGAGCAGCATTCAATCTTCATAATTCTATTATGATTTCTGAAATATGTTCTCTTCTAGTCTGTAACTCAGAAAAGAACTTCCAAGCTTCCTTTCTTTAAAAACATAGCAGTAGTTTTACAACCCAAAACATTATGCATAGTAATCAATGCCTGAGAGACACTAAGCATGAAGGGAGATGTTAAAATAAGCAAATTCATCTCATATCATAAGGCTGAAGTGCTGATCAAGATACTGATAAGGTTGTCATTGGAGAACCCAAGGCAGAATACATGACATTTGTGCTTTCACTGGAGGGACAACTTGTAGTCAGTGCTGTTAAATAAAGGCAGCTTATCTTCAGATCTGGTTCCTCCCATTGACTCCATGCTTTACAGAATGACCACAATGAAGCTTGCTTTACTCTTGGTGCTACTTAAAGGTTTTAAATTGAAGAATGTAGACACAGAGTGCTAGATCCAGTAACTAAACAACTACAACATTCTCATTACACTTTTCAATGCTTTTCATTTGTATTGCTCTAAGAGAAGGACTACAAACTAACTCTGCATCTTCCTCTACTGCAAGAAAAATTTCACAGGCTGTGCAAAAAAATTCCACTAATCCACTCTGTGCAAAATTAATTTTAGCAATAGAGCTAGGCAGCGCAGAAATGGCTTTAATAAGGCTCATTCTCTATACTATGCCTTCTACCTGAGCTGCCTTGTTTTGGTAGTAAACCACTGTATTTTGCTATTGCACAGGGAATATTTGCCTAACATGTATATTGACAGTCCCCACCATCATTTAAGGCCTCTTGCTCAAAGCAAAAAGTTTTCCAAACTTCCATCTGCTTTGGCCAAAAGGTCCCAGGAAAGAGAGCAATGTTCAGTCTCCTCCCCTCCTTATCCTTGAACATGAATGTGCAACTCTGTCAAGAAAAGCTGAAAGGAGTCTTCCATCTGTCCAATTGTACCACTGTACAAAGAAATCACGTAACTGAAAATTATATACTTAACTGAGATTTAATTTAACTCCAAGTAAAGTCCTAGAACTTCAACATCTTCTCTTCCCACACACTCTGCTAAGCTGCTCTCCTCTGAACTGCTGGAGAGCAGGCAAAAAAACCACCCCAGATATGCAGTTCTGTCATTACACAAAAAAACCCCAACTTCTTGATAGTTTTGCCATATGGAAACTTGCATGGTATCCAGATGTCCTCCTTACAGAAAGCAGTACTCCTCCAAACACAATTATCTAGAAACAGATGCATTTCCTGACTTAGCCAACTTCAAAGCCAACTAGACTGTACAGTTAAACAGTCAGGTTACTCATGCTCATCACTTCTGGATTATGAACAGTAACTCTGGATGTGTTCAGAGAAGATACTGTACATGGCATGTCCCATTTGAAAACACTCAAAAAAGACGAATGATTTGGATTCTAATTTTGATAGAAGTGACAGCAGCATTAGTGCTGTTCTCCCTACTGGCAAAGGAACTTTTCTTTAATTCTGCAGCAGCGAAGAAATTGCAGATGTTGGTGTAAAACATTTTAAATATGTCAAACCTCATCCTCTGAAGTACCTGTTCTTCTTTAGACAGTGTACATTTCAGATACTTGTCGGGTTTTGGCCCAAGTGATTTCCAAGAAAATTCATCCTTCACTTTGACAACTTCCATATATTTTTGTTCCTGGCTCTTTGAACTCCAGCTCTGTTAACATGCTGCCACATTTCACTCTCACTGGAGTATCTGATAATATGAACATTAGAACAAGATTGCAGATCCAGCAGCAATAACAGGAACATCTCATTAATTTATATCCTGAAATAATACTGACACCATCACACATACTTTACATAGTGCACCTAATTTAAGAATATTCAGACTTTCCATGCTCATTCACAAGATTTCACTGCTTAACTCCACAAAGGCAGTGTAATTTTTGTTCATGCTTACTATATATGTCTGCAAACTGTAGAAAAAATTATCAACTATTTAAATGAAAAAAACAAAGGCCAAGCAAATTCAGAATTTATTCTTTTATCTCAGTGACAGAGTGAAGTGAATTCCCTGGATCTTCTGGCTCTTGAGGGAGAATTATTTGTATAGTTGGTAATATGTCTGTGGGAGGGTTTCAAGAAGTTCTGCATATATATTGAATACATAATTCTGCATTGCTGTTCCCAAAATGAAACCTGAATTGTCATGTTTGAAAAGTTACTCAGGTGGAAAGCTTTTCTACCTGTAAAAAAATAACCACACAACTAAAACATACAAATAAACTTCATCAGGCCAAATTTCAGTCTCTTTTGGACAAATAAACACTAATAGTGGCTTGCAAATTGGCCTCCCACATCTGGATCTTCAGTGAAGCAGAATTCAATATGGATAAAGTAGAATAAAGGAGACATCAGTCATATGAATAATCATTTTGTATTGGAATTAAAAGAAGTTGATTGCTTCAAAATGATTACTGAGGCACAGAACTTTCTGGATTAAACTACATCTTCCAGTGCTTCTGACATGTGATGGTACCTCGTGACGCTGGGATTACTCCAAAAATTAAAAGCCAACTCGTTTACCAAAGTTTCACATCTAGATTCTTCACTTCAATAATCAGATATTTTAACTTATCTCTTCTTATTCTGTAAGACACATCACAGTTGAAAGATTCTAACCTATAACATTTCCAGAAACGCGGTACTTACAACGAGCATACATTCTTAACCTGAATTATCCATGGAACACTGAGCTTGTAGAATGTTAAGCAGTACTGTTTTCCAAAGTCTTTGCAACAGGCTCCTGTATTCCACCACTCTTCTTACACTCTTGCTGCCACGCCTTCTGTACTCTTATTCAAGTCTCACCTTCTGTCCCATGTATCCATTACATTACTCCTCCAAAACAAGATTTTATGGCCTTGAAGCAAGAACCTCTTCAGTTAATGAGTACTACTCTTAAAGACTGTTTCTGATGAGAAATACAAGTAAATATCTAGAAATTGTCTTCCACTAAAAACACTAACCAAAACAAATTTGTTGTTGTTGCTGAACTATAAATGCAATTTTGTACTCCTCAAATACATAGAATTTTGAGGACACCTATGTTTTCGGACCTTTTGCAGAAATTCTGTCAAGGAACTTCATTACCAGTATTTCTAAAAAGAAGATCCGCACGCAGTACTCATGTCTGCTGAGGCAAAATGTCTCAGAATTGTTCACATTTGAATGATGCGTCTTGCACTGATATCCTGTTCTCAACACCAAATGACGAGAGCACCTAATGAAGCCCAGTCTCCTAGAAAATGGACTCTGACCAGTGCTTTTCTAAATCTTTCTCTTGTGTTGATTCTTCAGGGTCCAGTAAGTGGTGAACTCAGCCTGCAGAACTTCCCTCAGTAAAGGACTGACACCATCACTCTTCTCTGTGCGGATGTGTATTTTCAGGAACCCTTGGTCAACTTGGTTCAAAAATGCCGAGACGTTCAAAAGATACTGGGGAACAGATGACAAAGCCAGAATATAAGCCTTGTTTCTTAGGAGAACAGGCTGAGAAGATAAAGTAGAAGTGAAAGGCTTATTTCTTGTGATGACTGACTGTATAATCATTTTAGTTTTGAAACTTCTCATTGGTTTTCATCAATATTCCCATATCTACCAGTGTTCTCTGCTTCCTGTACTTTAAAAATCTTGTAAGTCATCATCAGCGCCTTTACAACAAGATTTCCATTTCCACTGTGAGCTAGTTATATCCCACGTTTTCAATCTTTCACCACAACTCTTATTTTCATTGACATACGACAATCTGGATTCACGTTCTCAGTTTCTGGGGGAAAAGATACCCCAACAACTAAGTTTACCTTGAGTAGGTCTTTACTACTTCAAGTTCACCACAAAAAAGAGAGGCAGAACATTCCTGTGATGCAGCTGAGCAACTCCAGCACTGTTAGAGCTGCATCTGCAACAGTGCTGTGTTAGCCTGCTGATTTAGCTTCTTAGCATACTGCCTGATGCTTAGCAGTGAGTGCATAAAGCTGACAGACGAGTGGGAGATGGTTTAGCCTGGGAAGGTAAGAAACTAAAATACTGACTATCCATCCCTCTGCTAGATAGATATACCAATATTTAAACATGGAAAGGCATAGTTAAGGTTTCATGGTCTAAAATATTTCTTTGCTCAGCAGTTCACTAGATAGAAATCTCAGAAGAACATTCAGCATATAAAAAGAAACACAGTTATAGACACATAAATCTAGCAAATGTAAATACCTGAACTACTAGAAAAGCCACAAGCATTAAAATCCCCAAGCAATATCTATCCTAAGAGGCTGGAAAGAAAAAAAAAGTGTTATACTTACAATAGACAGTCTTGGGTCTCAGGGCTTTCTCTTTCTTTAATTATGAAGATGCAAGTCATCCCAAAATAAAATAAGAAAAAGAAATTAATGTGCTGCACCATTTGAAGGAAAAACCCTGTACTTCCTGAGAAGTCTTTGCAGATGAATTACATTACAGACTGAAGTTTCCATTAGGAAATAAAAAAAAATTAGAGCCTTTACGATCTTCTGCAAAAGCTGCAAGTACAAAAGTGTACTTACAGTTAATACAAGGTTAATTTCAAGAAAGCCCTGTTATTAAGGAAGTTCTAAGAGAAGATTACAGCTTGAAAAACAACATTGCAAGGATGCCAGACAAAACCTTGAGTTTTGCATGATTACAGCTCAAGAGTTGTGGTTCCAACAAAGAAAGAAAAAGGAAACTCTCCCCCAAAGGAAAAACAGACTAACAAAAAGCAGCTCTCCCATCATTTTGAGTGGAAAGTTCATTCATATCATGAAGAACAGGAAAAGTGGCTTTCATCAGCTGAATCCAGAACAGATTGCTTTTTGGAAGAATCTAAGGAAAAGAGAAACTTAAATTCTCGTTTCAGAACACGGCTAGAACAATCCTGACTAATTTTGAGAACTTCTTGGCAAATAAACACAAACACCATTTACAAGAATGAAAAAATAAGCGTGATCATTCTACCAGTAAGGTAGCTGTCTGCCCAGAGTAGTCCATGGAGTTGAGTGCTATATTTTCAGTATTTAGTGGCATGGAAGAGATGCTGCACATCGATGTGACAGTTCAGTAGGAATCAAGACTGACACAATAGCTAATTGCTTAAGAAGCCAAATAGCTGTTCTTTCATGGCAGTTATAAAAAAGGAAGTTACCCAAGTCCCAGTATCACCACAGATAGTGGGGTGGTGTTATGTGAGCTTAGCAGGATTTTATAAGCTTAGAATACAGACAGTCTCCCTTGTAGTTATGCTGCTGCAAGTGTTTTTGTTACCTGTCATTCTACAGAGTTTTACAACAAACAGCTGCTAATACCTAATTTTTCAGACAAGTGAAGAAAACATTAGCAACTGTGAGCTGCTGCTCAAAGAGAATTTCTTTCTGACCATTTTCGGACAATCAACTTTGACTTTGATTGCACTTGGATTACTCCTTTTGTTAATATTGGAAATGGAGTTCCACAACTGCAGCTAATGGGTCCGTTTTACTTGTGACCCCTTCTTGAGGTTTCTTTTTTTTTAAAAAAAAAAAAGCAAGAAGCAAAAATCCCGAAACTGTATCAGGAATGAAGATTCTCACACATTAGGTAAGAAACTTATTCTCTGTCCTCGGTCAAGTGTTGCAAGCAAGTTGCAACAGCTGTTTCTGAGCTAAGGCTATGAAAAGTTAGGATAACTTTTAACAAAGCGTCTAACTTTGGGAAGCCAAAACTCAAAAACTGCTGTTTTTTAGGGTTGAAACCTCCCACACAGACCGTAATCTTTAAGAGCTTCTGCATAAATTAGTTTTCCACACAATTTAAGTTCATAAGCTATCTAACAAAAGTTTCAGATGCATAGTTAAGTATTATGTTAACATAATTTAGTTGTTCCTAAATATATACACTCTTGAAATCATATCAGCTAGACATTAGCAGCCCATACACAGAAATTCTATTCATTTTAACTCTTCAGGCTCATACTAAGCAAATCAAGGGTTTTTTTCACAAAAGCAAAGCTTTATAGTTTAAGCCTCTTTGGATCATGAAGATAAGCTGCAGAACATAACAGCATACTTCTTGAGACCAGATATAAACAAGACAACAGCAAGGCAAGTTTCCTGTAACTGAAACCTAGCTATGTTAACATTCCAAGTATCAACACAAAAATGTCCAATTAGAATGCTTTTCCAGCATGGTTGATTTTAATGCCATACAAAAGGACAGAAGAGTTGCCTGTACAGAACCACAGGTTCGGATGCACGGCAACCAGGGGCAGGAGATATAGCAGAAGCGAGAACACTGAAATGGTGAAGACAAAAACTAACAACTCTTCACAGATCTGAACATTGCCTGTTTCTAATGAAGTTGCAGAGTCCTGAATGCAGACTCCTCTCCTTTTGGAACACGACAGGTATTTCTACCCTGTCTATCCCCAGATATGAAGGAAGGGCAAGGAACCTCGAATCCTTGATAGAACCAGAACAATCTTTATCTGTGCTCCAAATGCAGTTCACAGAAGAGGCCACACTCTTCTGCTGGTGCCACACACACAAAGGGCTGTTTAAAACACGTGGAAAAGATGTTCCATTCTAGGATTTCCTCTCTAGCAACCTGAGCAATAAAGCTAATGCGTATTTGCAAAATCAGAGTAAAATATATCACCATATTCCAGGTATATTTTATCTGGGGGCTGCTCTTTCAAAAGAGCTAGCTTTTTACTCAGCTGTCAAAAAAACCCACAAACCAAAACCAAACCCACCTTTCATGCAGTATATCCCCCATTGCTCTTGTAGACTTGGTTCAATGAAAAGCATTAATGAACTTACATAAAGATTATTTTCTAACCATTCTACCATACTGGCTAAAAGTACCATTCAGTTGTTTTTCCAAGTACATAATACAAGTCAATTCCAATTTCCAAAGAGCTAAGAACTCTATGCACATGTATGAATGCTATTTTGTCTAAGCCATTTTCCACGCCCCCCCATCAATGCCTATTCAGCAACAAAACCTGTCAGTATGCAAAAGGTCATAAGGCACTCAAACACACAGAAAATAAACAGCCTTGTCATCCCAACCCCGCCATCTTTTGTCCATCTGTACTTTTTATAGGGGGTTGGCCTCATGAATTATCAGCACTAGAAAAAAATTAGATGCGTATTCTGCTTATTACTCAAGTTCCAGTTCAAGGACACCAAAGCATCATAGTCAGTGAGAAATACAAACTCCTGGCACAACACAGAATCAACTCTCAGGGAGAGAAACTAAATGAACTGTAAAGAGTTACACCATATAGAATTAAAATATTACTTAATACTTTGTAAGTTAAACATTCAAAGACTTCAGAATCTCTATTTTTAAGTTTTATATATCATAGAATGCAAGTGGTAACAATTTTATCTAACTAGATAACTGCTCATTTATTATTTGAATAAAGCAACTACTTAGACTTGTTTGGAAAAAAATACATGAATTTCAAAGTGGAAATGGAAAAGGTTTCAAATAAACAAAATCTAATCTAGTAACAAACTAGGAAGTCATTGCACTGACTCATCATTTGCTTGGAATATTTTAAAATTACTTCCATTTTATGATGCAATATGTCAGTCTATTTCTCTCCCTTGAAATCAATCACACATCCATCCAGTGGGTTACAGAACATTAAGCCTGCAACTACACAAATATAAAAACAAATGAAACAACTCAGGACTCACTTTCTTGTAAGAACACAGACTCAGCTTAATGCATCAGATTATTAGCCTCCAACACAGTCAAAGGAATTCCACCCTAAAAATCTCTAACTCATCAAAAGCAATGCTCCCTGAGTCTGAGAAGAGTAGCACATACGAATCAGATTTCCTCAAAAAAAACAAGATGTCTTAATTCTTTGGTTATACATAGGTCACTAACAGAAGTCTCTCTAGTTTTATGGAAGCAATGCATTTGATACAATTTACCTAAATAGTATGTTTGATGTTTGGGAAGTGGCCTCCTTCTAAACAACAGTATCAGAATACGTAATTTATTTGGAGTCAATGGTACTGACATACAGGTGAGCAAGCCAAATAACACAAAGATGAAACAAAGGCATGCAGAAGTAACCTAGATAAATACCTTGTGTACCTATCCAAAACCCAGAATAACCAAAGCACCAGGTGACCAAAAAAAAAAGATACAATAACCACATACATCATAAAGTCAACTGAAGTATTCCTACAGATCTGTCAGATAGTCAAGATTTACTACTACAGCTACTCAAAATAACACATTTTACTGTGAATAGCTACAGGAAATCTAGGCCAATGAAACGAGAATCATTTCACACATGTAGTAAGTGTTTACACTTGTTGCTTAGAATTTTCCAAGTGACTGATCTTCTCCTGATGAAGGATCGTTTTTTGTGTTTTTGAAACTTCCTCTGATGGAGGACAAGCACAAAGTACCTTTACCAAAGCCATTTTAAAAACATATAGGTAGTTGTAAGAAAAAAAAGTCATCTGACTAAAGTCATAAGAAATGGCTGGTGGGTTGCGTAGTGTTGTGATTTAGGCAAAGAACTACCACCTTCTCTTCATTTTGCTGCACTGGTATTATTTTGAACAGGAACTCCTCTGATAAGCAGCAAACTAAGCTAGTCACTATCAACACCTAGCCTGTATCAAAAAGGAACATAAGCTCAGGACTTTTACGGTTACATCAAACTTGACAATACAAAAACTTCTTGAGATAACTCCATGATTCTGATCTTCTTCCCCCAAAACATACAATAGATTTCATAATTTAAACTGAGGAATTAGAGATAACTGAAAACAACGATGACACGATCTTAGAGAGCTTTTCCTACAGAAATGCAGTCACATGACTTAGCATGACTCCACACACCAGCACTAACATTTAACATCTAACAAGCATCCAGTTTTCAACCTGCCTGATTCTTGTTCACTATCAGTTTGCAGTCCTTCATTAACTCAGTAGTTTGACAGATGTAGCCTAGCACACACTAATTTCCAAGAATGTAACAGAAGGAAAACTACATGCAGATTTTCTAAGAAAATAATCACTAGTTTTTCCACTTTAAAAGGGAGAAACAGCAATAATTAGATTGCTATGAAGGTTAGCTAGGGAATAAAAAGAAATAACCATAAAACCAAAAGAACTTGCATCAGCAAGAACATTTGGCAGGACATGAAAAATACTGTACGCTTTTACTGGATCAACAGGGAATAAGACTGAAACCTGGGGGGGGAAAAAAAAAAGTGGAGAAAGTGGAGCAAATGACTCAAGAGTCAATGCTATTAAAGTGATCAGCAAACAGGTAACAAAATAGTAATCTGTCTTGAAAACCAAGAGGTGGAGAGATGCCCCTCATCTACAACTGAAAGAAAAGGGGCAGGTGAACACTTGAAAAAGACAATACTGCAGTTAGTCTTTCATGTTCCAGGAAAAATAAAATGTCATTAAGAAAACATTAGAGGAGGCACTTCAATGCCACAACAATACAAACAATCTGATGACAGCAATCATAAGTAACAGAGGAAAGTACAGACAACTGAGTATGTCTCAATATAGACTGTGAATGTGGAATTTTAAACAGAATCACCAGCCAATCAACAGTCAAAAGTTCAGTCAAACATTTATAAAAGCCTCGTCTCTAAATATGACCTCACAGAACATTGTCTAGTAAGTCAAGCACAAAACAAGCCAAGGCAGTAAACCAGGAAGTTGCTACTGAGATGCTTTAAACAAACAGAACCATATGAGTTTGTAGTTAAGCATGTGTAACTCCTGCAGGAAATCTGAATTGATGTTACTATCGAAGTAACAGAAAAGCTAGTTTTATTCAAAGTACAGCTAAGTTGTGTAAACTTGTAAAACAGAACAAGTACTTTTACCAACTACATCCAAAACAGAAGTTTGCATTCTTTCACCACCTGTGACTTCCATGTAATTCAAATGTAAATTTCACAATTAATACACATTTATCTTTAGGTACATCTTTTTCTTGGGACTTTCCAAGCAAATTACTGTTACACATCTATCAATGAGTTAGATAAGCATTTGAAGCCACGTGAAATCAATTACTGATTTTTACAAGAATCCCAGATTTATGATTAAATTTGCATATACACTTAATATGGAAAAAGGTTACCTTTCTATGCTTTGCACCACGATAGTGTGACTGAAGACTTATAGAACTCATACACGGAACTTTACAAACCTGAAAAGATAAATTGAAAGCACATTTTCAGTTATGCTACACACATTCTGTAGTTGGTGAGTTATAAGAACTGGAATTCTACAGCATAATTCTCAGGGTCTTCTTTGGCTTAAACAGTACAATTTGCATGACATTTAGGAGAGCCACATACCATTAAAGTGATCAGAAACAGTGTGCAAATCTATTCACATGATACTTAAAAACGTGTTTAAATATAGCAGGTGGTATGAACCTTCCAAGAACCTCTCCCCCTTCCCTCCTACCACCAGCCTCTGGATTCTTAAGCTTTCTAAACTTCTGCAGGCTGGGAAGCCAACAAAAAGGGATAATCATACAGTGATTAAAAGGCACAAAGACAAACTTACGCCCTAGAATAACTGGAACTCCATTCATTGTTACATCAAAGGGATCAGAAAAACAATGGACGAAGACATCTGCATTTCATTAAGATCCACAGACACGCATATATCATTACAATAATTAATGGAAGACAATACAGATCTACAGTTATTTCTTACTCTCTTTAGCTATAAAAAGCAATGAATAATATATGCTAACATTGTGTATTGTCTTGACATACTGTCCCAGAAGTTTAATGCGCCAGAAAAAAAAAAAATCACTGCTAGAACACTATGACAAATTTAACACGTTCTGACCCAAAGTTGTAGCATTTACAGATACATATGAGCCTTTACAGTCACCTATGAGAAATACAGAGAAATAACAGAGATTTAAAAGACTGCAATTAAGGACCATTATATTGCACCTGTGACTGCTCGAAAACAAACTGATTTCACCAAATCCTAGGACAACTAGCTCTTCCAGGGACTGACCATGTTATTCTCCACATTAAGGGCTTCTCTCACAAGTCTCCCACACTACATCTAGGTTAGGTCTCCATTTCTAAGAGCATGGTCTTTAATACCTCAGGCCTCTATTTTAGCATATAGTCTGAAAAGCCATCAAGAAACGCACTCACTTCACAATAAAATATTTTTTTTTCAGATTCCGGTTTGCCATCTTCTGGCTTGGCCTCTTCAGTCACAGTGCTCATCCTGCAAAACTGGTTCACTGCACACAATGAAAAAAGAAGAAATCCAACTCGTGTTTACACGGTAGTTTTCAGCAAACCATTGGGGGCGGGAGAAAAGGATGAATTAAGTTGATCATTTTGTTTCAACGCATTTCTAGATGAAACCACATCTTTTATCATTAGGACACCTCTACAGCTTTAAGCATTCCGGTAAAGGTACCCTCCCCGTTCGTCCTTCTGGAGAGGTTTCATAGAGAAGCCGCCCCCCCCGGGGAGCGCCGCTCTCCGGCCGCGCACACCCCCGCTGCTCCCGCCTTCCCCGCGAGCCGCTGGAGACACGGCGGTACCTCAGCGCCGCTCTCACCCGCTGCCCCCCGGGACCTGCTCCAGCGGGACGACCAGGCCCGGGGCCACGCCCGCCGCCCTGCCGGCGCGGCCCCAGCCGGGCCGGTAACGACCGCAGAGAGCGCGCGCCCCCAACAGCATCCGGGAGCTCGAACCGCCCCCTCCCCACCACCAGCTCGTCACTTCCGCCGCTCCACAGCAAAACGAGCGACCGCCCCAACGCCACACCCCCGCCGGGAGGCAAGCAGCCAATAGGCAAGAAGCCGCCCGCCTCAACCAATTGAATGCCAGCGCCGCCTCGTTGGGCCCTCCCCTCCCTCCCACGGCGGCAGCCCCGCCCTCGCCGGCGGCTTCCTGGCGACCCCTGGCGGGCCGGAGGAAGCCAGCGCAAGCGAAGTAACGGGAAGTAACGGAAAGTAACGGCTGCGCCCTCACGGCCCGGTGCGACAGGCGGTCCGGGGCCGGCAGTTCGGCCGCGGGGTTTGCAGCCTCCGCGCCTTGGAGAAGGGGCAGGAAACACACTCGGCAACGCTCTTAATTTAAATGCAAATATTTATTTTAAAATGTCTTAACTTTACACTTCCGACTGGTAATAAATGTAAAATATAATTTAAGAAATACACTTGAAAGTTCCTTCTAAAAGCAGACAGAAAACAGTACAAAAAAATAACAGAAAAGTGCACCGGTTTTAACAAAATTCCAAAATATCAAATCCACGTTTTACTGCCTGTTTTTAATTAGCCGGCTAGTGATACATCTTGACGTCTATTATACTCGTATACGAAGCAGCATAGTCGATACTGGTTAGGTTACGTGTTTACCAAAGGTATTTTGGCTAACTCGCCGTGCTGTGGCAAGAGCTGCCGGGTTGGCTTCCCCGGGGCGGCCGTCGGCGCTGGAGCTGGGCCTGCCCGCCGCTGGCCTGCCCGCGCGCTTCAGCTCTCCGAGCAGCCAGCCCGCGTGCCCGCATCGCGCGCCTGAACGCAGGCGTTACACACGCGTGCACAACGGTACGTTTTCAAGTGACGCGCGGGTGGTTGCGGTGTTCTCTCCTGAAACGCGCCCTTAATTTTTGGGATCGTGCAGTACCAGTTTGGGCAAAACTGCCGGTAGATGTCCATGCACCTTTTTTTTTTCAATCTTGTCCTTAGGAGGAGCGGGAATGGCACTTTTAGTACAGGATTATTAGCAGAGTTTGATGGCAGATTGTCCGCCTTTTCAAGATGAACGCTATTATTTCTACTGATCTTTTTCACGGGCATTTCTGTAACAGTCAGAGTCCTTTACATGGAATCACATTAAAATGCTTGATAATTCTTTGTGGTTCTAATCTCAAAATCTAAAATGGACTAATTGAAAACACTGCACTGTATATGTTGCATAATGCTTCCAATGCCCTTTTACAAAAAATTACAAGTTAAAAGTGCAATTGCACAGTGAAAGAATAAACATGTAGAAAAAAAATGAGAGAAGCAAAAAAGGAAAAAAATGGGTTCCTTGATTTTTTTGAGAGACCGGGTCTAAACACAAAAGGACTTGGCAGTATATATACTTGCAGAACTAACCTGTTTGTGGTAGCTCAGAGTTTCTTGGCGGTACAGCCTCCTGAAGAGAGCACGTTTCGCCAGCAAAGTGACCTTTTTTCTGTTTTAGGAGTACAGCTGTCATTAGTGAGTACCGCTGTCTTATTAAGGAGGGCAGGGGGGAAATGGGGGATTGCACTTCTGCGTAACACTGTTCTTTTGGCAAACCTTTTGAAGTATGCCTACAGTGGAAATAAAGCTACAGACGCAGACAACAGAAAAGGTGAAGGCCACAACGCACCATCCTATAAAATCAAAAAAGTAAAAAAGCTAGAGGAAGAAAAAGGAAAAGTTTTTTTGATGGACACAACTGCCTTTAGGGAAGAAAGTCTTCTTTGGTTTTGTTAAGAAGCTGTGTAGGGGGGAAGGGGTATGAGGAAGGATGCTTTCAGAAAAGGGAAGTTCATTGACCATGTAGAGGAATGATATTTTTGGCTATGATAAGAGTAGAAAGAAAACTGAATACTGTTACTGAGAACTGAGATAACTTCTGCCTTTTTGAAGTTCTTTCTTAGAAAGACAAAATTTAAAAAAACCCACAACAATTGATGTTTGCCTCTCCTTATCTCACAGTTCAAATGAACAAAGGGAGGATATATACAATCCAAAAGTTAAAAAAGAAAAAAAAGGAAAAAAAAGAGGTTCAGAAGGGAAAGACCAAGGTGTGACCTTAGAAGAGGCAGAACAGCAGTGTAATTCCTATGACACCTTCCTGTGCAAAATGGGGTGTTCTAGAATCGAACTTCACCTGATTTAACATAGCTTGTTAATTAGTTAAATACAATTACTGAGACTAGCTAAGCAGCTGATGTTCTTTCCATTACCTTCTGCCACGTATCTCTATTAGTCATTTGAATGCCATAATTGTAGCAATACAAATGTGAAACTGGAACTTTTGGCTGTTGTACAGCTGTCCCTGGAGCCCTGTTGCATGAAGGAAGTCTTGAGCGACTTCAGATTGCACAGTTGGAGCACCAGCTGCACGACTGAGCTACAGGGACCAGCAGCAAGAGAGTTGATGCAGACACTGAATTTGCCAGAATTTCGAAGACTAACCCCAGGAAAGGAACAGGAGCACTTCATGCCTCCTAGAATGATGTTTTCAGTCTGACCGAGAAATGCAACTTAGCATTGAATTACCTCAATCCTTGTTTTCAAGAAATTATTTTCAGCCTGAAAAGTTACAAATTTGGTTCTACAGAAAAAATAAGGACATGATTTCAGGGCACAGTTATTAGCAGTGGGTGGAGAATTAATGCTGTAGTCACAGAATAATTACACCTTGACAGCAATGTATCAATCAAGGTGATTTTTTTTTCTCCCAAAATTTGCCCTAACAATATTTTTTTGCTTCCCCTCCAAACCACCACCCAAAGGAGGTCTTTGCCTAAGAACAGGCAAGTGCTCAGAACTCCATATGTTTTCTTTTTAAAAGGTACTTTGCAGTTTTAGTATATTTTTCAGCCTGTCACTGATGATTTTGTTCAGAAGCATGTTTGATAGCATGATAGAGAGATGTATTTATAATGACAAGAACATAAGCCACGTGTGTTCAAACATGACAAAGATATATTTGTCAGGGTGGTAGTGTCTATGAACATAAGCTACTGGCAGCCATCTTGTATGAGTCTCCTTCAGCTAGATACAAACCTTGTGACTACAACCTGAGCTTGGCCACCTGCAGAATCTCTTTGCTCACTACACGTTACAGAAGTCTGCTTCAGCTGCAACACAGGCTTTCACATAGGACTTCGCAAGATTTAAAAGACAGGAAGAAACTCCACGGAAAGAAACTCCTTTTCTAGTGAGAATTTTTCTACAGTCTGTTTAGGTTTAGGGTTTTTGTCTCAATATAATCAGAAAAGCCTTTCCATTTTGATTGTTTACACTAAGACAGTAGAGAGAAAGAAGGGAAGAGAGCAGAAAGAAAATACAAGAAAAATAGAACAATGGCTCTAGACCTCCATCAGTCTGAGGTGGGGTTTTTTAGTTACATGACACTCTGATGAAAGAAAATGAGGACATTAACTTTTTCCCCACTATCTAAGGCAATGTTTGTATTCATAGTTAGGGGAAATGGTGTCTTTTAACTATTTAAATTAAAACATCACACATATAAGACAAATTAATGGCTTTTCTTAAGTAACTACAGTGGGTGAGGCTGTCTACTTAAGTTCCAATATGGCTTCAACACAGAGTTAAGAAAGGCTTCTAGGCAGCAGAAGCTGATCTTATCCCACAGAATATTCCTGGGCTCAGGCTTGTTGCATCCCACTTATGTATTTTAAGCACTAGGAATTTCAGGAAGAATTGCACATGCCCTGTGGATCTCAATACCGTATCAAAGGATCAGCACCTAAAGTCTTACCAACCTGGCTGATGCACAAAGGTCAGACCTCCCTATGCCATCCAGAGGAGACTCAGTTCTAAGGATTTTAAGACTACGTCACTGTGTTCTAATGAAGGGTGATTAAAACAGAGAGATACGCTTCACATCACCGTATTACAATCAAGGAGTAAGAAGTCAGTCTTTCCTGCAGAGAATTTAGGTACAGTCCCTTGATCTTTCATTTCACTACTTAAATCTCCAAACTGAGGACCAACTGAAACCAGCTTACCCCTTGCACACTGCTGCCCTCACTTCAGATTTTCAAGACAAAGCTCTACTTTGGTATCCAAAGAATCTAAAGTGAATATAAATTTTTGATAGTGTTACCTACAGCGGAGGTCTGCCACTGGTGTAACTGCATCCCAGCAAACCTGAGAAGCAGCAGGAAAATTTTTGGTGTACAGGTTTACCCCTAGCTCAAATCAGGCTGGTTTTCAGTAAAAATAGGGGCTTACAATGGTGTACTTAAGTTAGACTAACATTTGTATGGTGCTCAGCAGCTGTCTGCTGATAGTTAAAATCAGGCCACATTCTCAGTACTAAGACAAGACCCTAATCAACACCTTTAGCATTGATAATAGTCTCTGCTGTCTGTGCACCGAATAACATGTCAGAGGGAGACACATTCTGAGAGCTTTTAGAACTGCTCGCCTTCCATACCAAAAAATACCCTCCCCAAACATGAGAATTCATGAGGTCATTCTGTCTCAGCCTCTGGAGAGTTTATGGCTGAAGAAGTTTGAATGCTATCATCGTTCAGGTGTTAGAGGCACGCACTGGAAAAAGAAAGGCATTTCTTTCAGCCTGAGTGCTGCAAGTTCGTATCAGGCAAGCGTTTGATTAGGCATTTCTTCTACAAGAATAATTTTTTTATTGTTGTTACAATAAATGCATTGGGAGGCTACTAAAACAGACTTTAGGGCTGCGCTTGAGGGATACAAATACCAGCTCATTAAGGATAAAAGCTAAACACCAATGATTGAAAACATCTTAAACCCTACTTCTCAGTGCTAGGTTTTAAAATAATACCAAAGCAACAACAACCACTAAGAAAATGTAACTGTTTAAAACAACTGCTTTGTCTTTTGTGCTATTTAGTGATCAGTGTCAGGGGATCATTAAATCTGCATACAAAAAGGTTTTGGAAGATTAAATCAGTGGCACTTTATCAGGCTACAATACAACGTCAGATTTCAGTCCAGACTCAATCCAGGGCGCGTGTCGTGCCAATAGATTGACGGAATATGTGTGCCTTAAAAGCAGATAGCAAGAGGTTCTTTTTTAGCCCTTGTTTCCTCTGTTCTTTCCAAATGGTGTGATATACCAAGTACTTAGAAGGAACTGGTCTTTATTTACTATCAACAGTGGTTAGCGATTGTCCAAAAAGAGGATAAGCTGTTGATCTCTTTATAAGCACAATTCTTAGGAGACTGCTGCATGTGTGTGATAACTTAGACTAGAAAGAATTCCACTGATACCACATTTTTTTATGTGAGACCTAGAATAAGAACTCGGCCACAAATTAAGTGGGCCAAATTCAAACATGAAGGATAAGTGTGTTTTTCTTGGGTTCAGACTTTATGGAACGATAAGGAAGCAAACCTGACTGCATTTACACAGAGAGGAGTCAGAAGGTGACATCTCACTTTTGAGTCACACGTTCATCCACCCTCCCAGAAGGCCGTTACATTTCTTATATCAGATTAGATTCTCTTATATGCAGAAGTTTCATCTAACTCTAGAATATCAATTAAGATGCATAAAATGTGGGTGGGCTTTGTTTGGAACATGAGAAAAATCATCCCAATTGAAATAAACGAGTAAAGCCTTAGAGTAGATAGAGTTATGTCAAAAAATAGCCTTTATTCTGTAACAGAGAGATCTATAGAGAACTTCTGTTGTTAGTATAAGTTACGTCCACACTAAAGAGAGAAATCTGGCTGTTATTGTTCTACTGTAGTCATGCCTGGAAATACTTCTAAGCAGAGATCAGGCATTCGGTGGCACAGTCCTCTACAGAGTTGCACCTCGTGTGACCACTTACATCCATGCAAAATGGCACCAGCATGTCCAGATGAGGATAATAGTGTTTTACAGTCATGTTGCATCAATGTAAATGATGAGACAAGGTGCAAGGTGGTGTGAGACAAGGCCCAGGTACTCTCCTTCAGAGGGGTGCGACAGTGAGTCCAAGCATGGAATTAAAGGAGCAGCTTTTCAGCAGTCGTGCTGGCGTGTCCTCCACTTGTCCCCAGCCATCTGTTCCCACACTACCCTGTCTCCACACTATCCCATTTCGGCCAGGCAGCTGCACAAGGACCTGGACTGGAGAATATTACAGGGTTCATACCACAACCCTACCAGCGGCTGGGCTGCCACAGCAGAGCGTTTGGCACCAGGACGTAAGCAGTGCCACTGCTGCAAGCCAAGCAATGGTCTATGGCAGCTACTCTGAGAGAGATTAAAAGGAACTGCTGCTCTTATCTTTGCAGGTAGTGAATCAACAAGGCAGACCTGTGCTCCGCCACTGATATCTGACAGTCTCACTCTACTACGTGAGTACCCAGTTTGCTTGCCCAGAAGTATTTTTGCTATTGTAAATTCCACCATTACGGTCTTATCTCTGAAAGGGGTCTGATGTTGCATTGCACCCACTGATAAGAGTATTAAACCAAGGATATCAAGACTGTCTCAAATAAGAGGTAGCACATAGCCAACAGGGAGCTGATGTACCTCAGACACAAAAAAAGAGAGATGTTCTCATGGCTTGAGTATGGTCAGCTGGACTATGGCAGATTCAACTTGAACTACAGTAAGACATTATTGCACTTCTTTACTGTCCACTCTTGCCTTTCTGCTGGGAATACTGCCTTCTGCAGGACAGTCATCAAGAGAGATGTGTGTTATCTCAACCATTTCAATGTAAAGTGCAGCATTTCAGATCAAAGCATTGTTCACAAGCACTTACCTGACATGCAAAGAATGTATATCTTTACATCTGCCAACTCTAATGTACAGGCAGTAATTTCTATCAGAGAAGACAGACAGTCATAGAGAATAGCAGCCTGCCAGGTGCAGAACCATTCCCCTACCCGGAAACTACATTTATTCCTCTTATTTATAGCATTTGGGAGAAGTTTATGCCACTTTGCTGGCCTGTAAAGCCATGCCCTTAGTGGCTAGTAGATACAGAAATGAAGACTTCGTAATTATTTATAACATTTTGAAAAAGAGAACATTCATTATAGGGCTTCTTTAAGAAAGCACATATACATCTAAGCATTTTTTAAGTGATGTGTTTTTTATATAGGTGAAGTTGATATAAAGTTGAAATAGTGCAATTTTAAAACAAAAGTTAGTGCAGGAGTCAAACTACAACAACAACAAAAAACAAAACAGAAGTTGGGGGGGGGGGAGTGTTCTGGAAAAACATTACTGTCTGGGTTCAAAGGAAATAATATTAATCTGTTTTCAAAAGCACCAAAGTGCTTTTGAAAGGTATACATCCTCCAGTTAGCTCTCGGTGAGATTAAGCTTTTCTTTTGGGAATGAAACTAGGATGCTTTTGAAAATAATATATCTAATCTTCGTGTGGGATTTGTTTTTGATGTCAGGTGACGATGTCTAACAAGCTGTAGCATTCAAAGAGATACCATCAAATTAAAAAGTGCATTTGCTTTGTTAATGTTAAAAGTAACAGCAAGGAAAATAATTGGACAAATATTTTCTTCTCGTGTACATTTAACAGCACTTTGTAACTCATTCATAGAAGTGGATAACATGCCATTGTTCAGTTTTTCAAACAGCAACATGGCTTTAAAATGGAAAAATACATGTACTAAAACATTAGTATTATTGAGGAAACTCAGGAAGAACTTCAGTTTGAAGTTAACTAATTTCTAATGCATTTTGTGAAAGTAATTTGTTTTAATTAATGCTATCCTTTTAAATTAAGAATTTGTGTTGGAAATCCCTTGCCTGTTGCCATTAATTTATGTTGAGAGAAAGGAATAGCTGATGCTTCTTATTAGAGTAGCAAAAAATAAAAATGCAAAAACTCCTAAGGTAAACTGGCCACACTGAAGACCATAAACATTTTCTCTTTGCACAGAGGCATCACATCAGCTTGAGAAAAACAAACAGAACAAAGACAGGAAACAGAAATAGCTAGACCTTGGTAATGAACTGTAGACAAGAGATGAAAGATCATAAAGACAAATTAGCAGGTATACCTGTGCAGTGAGTAATGATTATTTTTCTGTGCCTGAGCTTTTATCTTTCTTTCCAAAGATCACTAAGAGAAGGGCAGTGGAGGGGTGGGGGGGTGAAGGGTGTGTGTGCCTGTGTCTGGTTTTTCTCACACACAGATGCACACACACACTCAAAATCTTTCCACTGGCTTTTAATTTTAGTAACTCATTTAACCCAACTGGAAGAGAATCTACAACTTCTTGCTTTTAACATCATAAATATTCCAAATGTTATAAAATCTATTGTAAAAATGTACATTCAGTGGTTTTATGAGGCACAGGACCTGCTAATGTATTTTCAGGGAAGCTCACATGTACTCTGTTCTGTCCACTGCTGGACAACGGTGGAGAATCCAGGGGCTCACGCTTGATTGCTTGAACCAAGCAGGGGTTTTTAAATTCACACGGCATTTTAAAAACCTCGTTACTCTGCTCTTTCCCCTCCCCTGGGCTGGGACTGTAGAAATGGCTGTAGCACGCCATGTGCGGCAGGTCAGGCATGCTTTCCAAACACCCGGAGGAGTTCTGAGGGCAAAACGAGGCCACCTCCTTGCTACGTAAACCCTTGCAAGATCTGTTCAGGTTTAGGTTGTTGGGATGATTTGCTACGATGCATTGCCAATTATGTGGCGTGTAAAGGCAATGCCTTGGCTTCTGACAAGGTGAGGCTGGCTCACAGAGGTCCGGTTCTGTTTTGAGGTGCACTCTATTGGGGTAGCTAAACACCTGCCTTCTCACCGAGCCGTTCTCATCCAGCCAGGCTCGGTTTTGCGACGTCAGGTAGTTATCGGCAATGTTTTCAGAATCTGAATCATATTCCGTTTTGACAGGCATCTCCAAGGGAAAGGCTGCGTCATAGAGAGACTCTGAGGATATTAACGGTCTCTGCAGTTTCAGATGGTCCGTCGCATAGGTCTCCGCACAACGCTGTTGTACACCCGAGTAAGACTGGCAGCTTTCTGCACTCCCCCAGTGGGAAGGGCAAGTTGATGCTAAATTTAAGAAACTTTGGTCTCTGTTGTAGAATGATCCAGCTCTCCTGTTTGAACATGTGTTCATTCGCTGGCTCATAGAACAAGAGCTTGAGTTTCTTAAAGTCCAGCTACTGTTTGTGGTACAGTTGTTTTGAACGCCTAAAACTGATGTGTTAGAACTGAGAGGTTCCTCTTGCATAAAACACTCACCATTTGTCTGAGGCTCAAACTTCACTTTTACATTATCTTGTTCATTTTTTACTGCTGTCCAGTTCAGATGCTTCCACTGTCCCAGAGTTTCAATGGCACTGTTATAGGAAAGCCCTTCCAGGTTTCCTTTCAAACTGGCAAAACCGCTTGGTATCTTCAGTTGTTCATCTTCTTCCCTTTCAATAACAGTAGAAAAAAATAAGTCAATCAGAGGTTTCTAAATGGATGTTTTCGGGGATACAAATGGAATGGCTTGACATACATTACTAGTGATACTTTGTCCGTAACTTAATATGGAATGCTCACACTCTTGTCCATATAACATTTGCATTTGTTTGAAAGAAAAAAAGGGTGTGCATGCATCTGGACATCAATGTGTGTGCACAGCTACCTTTCTGCGGCACTGTTTCTGACATGCATTTCCTCTTCCATTTCAGCGACACAGTTCACAACGACCTTAAATACTGTAGTACAGTATGGTAACTACATTACACTTTTGGTCTTCCCTTAAAATATATCTAAATAATGTTTGTGTGCAGAAAAATCTAGAGATAGAATGCAAAGAGTATCTTAAACAAAATGTATTTTGTTAACAAGGAATTATTTGGACACATAAGAACTTTCTGATCAAAGTGATTTGAAGGAGAACCATGGGGGTCTTATATTTTGACAATGCAGAGTCAGCTGAAGGGGATAAAAAGCCTGAATTATGTGTCCAGAATAGTCACACACGTTCATGTTGGGCATAGGTTTGGTTTACATGTCTAACTTAATTCATGTTGTCTTTCATTTTTTAATGTCAATTCATTTTCCGTGACCTCCAGCTGAAGTACCAACATTAGTGGAGAGCTCTGGCAGAGAAAGTTGCCTGAGCACTTCCATGCCCAGTGCAGCAGTTTTCAGAACTTGGGGTCCAAATCTTCAGGTTCAGGATTTGTGTGGAATTCACTAATGTGCTGATTCCCGACCAGGCAGGATCAGTGCTATGAAACCACCCCCCTCCCTCTCTGAACAAGAAGTGGACATCTCAATAAGAAACCAAGCATGAAAACGTGGAGAGCTAGTAAGGGATCTAGAAGGGTTTTTCTTACCTCGCTGTTAAGAACTTTTTCCTTGGGTATGGAATCAATGTGCAAGTATGGGATTCTCCAGTAGAGGGAGTCCATGTTACAAAGAGAGAATGTCCCACTGTACTAAATGTACACCAAGGAAGGAGAATATTTTCTTTTTTTCCATGAGGTATTAAATATTTTCAGTCCTGTGCTAAATATTGTTATTGCTATTATTGATAATCTTGAGATGCAAATGGTATGATACACGTTTGCTGCAGAACTAGCTTCTCAGGAAATGGTCTAATTGGGAAGCAATGGACTAAACAAAATGCAATAGTTTCAAAAGCTTAGACTCCCAAATGAAGAATTTTACAGTAAAAATTCTCCAAAAGACTGTGTGTTTCTGGGCAGACAGCACAAAAAACAACAAAAATCCAAAAAAAGTAGTAGTAAGGATAAATATTGCAGACAAGAGTACAGAACCGAATATAATCTCCAAGGACAACTCTTGTAACACTTCAGTCTGCAGGAACTGTCAAGCACAAAGGAAGGATTTTAACCACTCAGAGGGTAAAAATGTAACTAAATAAACATCAAAGAGCATGCTTAATTACACAAAAAAACAATTTAGAAGTAGACTTGAATACAAGAAACAGCCCCTTTTAATCTGCTTCTTAATAGAAGTTAATTCCTTCACACAGCAAGATGATGTTTGTGCTTTCCCAGTAAAGGTGAAGAGCTCCACCACCCTCAGGTGGGACCTCCTCTGCTATTCATGTGGATCCTGGGAGATACACTGCCTGTAAGGGTTATGGACTTTGCACCCTTTCCAAGCCCTCTAGAAGAACTCTAGAAGTTCAAAGACTTTTTCATTTATTTCTTCCACCTGCAAGGCATCCTAAAGGAAAAAAACAGTGATAACAGCCACATTTTTTCCACTGGACCAGATGGCAGCTGTGTACACCTCCTGGCCCCTGCTCATTCAGTCCACTCTCTTATCTCTTCCCTCAGACCAGCTTGAAGAGAGACCTCAACAAGGCCCACAGGAACTGGAACAGACAATCCCGTGGGGGAAGGAAGAAAAGCCTGTTTGGGAAGAAAGGCTAAAACCCAGCGGAGGGGTCCTCTTTGAATGCAAAATCTGTGAGATTAGCTTCCACTCCAAGACTGAGCCTGCAGCCAACTAGATGTATCTATCTACAAACATGCAATGCATATGAGCATCCCCGTTTAGATTATGTTGAACATCCACAACTAAAAACATGAGCTCAACTGTCATCCATAAAGAAAAAAAAAAGCTTAACATAATCAAATGTTAAAAACCAGAAAAAACAGGACACTAAATCAGTGAAGAGTTTCAGCTGCAAAGTAAAACAAAACCCCCAAATACATTTTTGTGCAAGAAAGTCAAAACATATTAGTAATCAAGCATTTTGGTTTTGAAGTATTCTGTTTGAGTATGTATGCACACTCTACTTCAGAAGAAAAAAAGACTGAAGAAATAAATATTATTTAAGATTATAACAGCCATTTCATATGATCAAAGACAAAAAATGGATTTCCATTTCGTAAGTAAACTAAATCCTTCTCATTCAGCTCTTCTCTTAGGTCACTACAGTCCTTTTAAAGATCTCATACATAAAGAATACATTCATTTTTCTGAAATACAGATTTTTTTTTAGTATTGGAAAATATACTTACTTTAACATTTGCTGTTGGGCAAGGACATATTCTGAACAACCGCTTCGATACAGAAGTTGAGTGTTAGCTTGAACCCAGACCCAGTGATCTTCATTTGTTTGTACTTTGACTAGAGAAATGCCATTTTCTCCATTATTCTTTGCTATACAATTTAAAATAAAATCTATTTTAATACAAACAGTATTTAGTATTTTTTCTTACCTAGACTACAGGTGAATGTTCACAGGTTTGTTTGCTGCCCTGGAATCATCAGCATAGGAAAGTACAAGCTAAAGTATGTCACAAAACTAGGCAAATTACATTTAAAATATAAAATTTGAAAAGATTAATGAGGCACTTAAACTGTAACCAAGGATTTTTCGGTATTATTAGTTCATTATAATTTTTCCCTCTCAGTAATAGTGCTACACCAATAAGAAAATGTTCATGAAAAATGGGGCTATGACAGAGGAATGGTTTTAAAGAAGTTAAAGGTTTCCAGCAGGTATGACATAAGGCTGAGTACAACTCTACTCAGGAAGAAGTTACCCATTGGGGTAGACTCACCATCAAAATTGTATCCGTAGTAAGATCTGAAATACAGCATAGATTCTCATAATATTGCCACAGCAAACACTGAAAAAGCATGAGTCAAAGCTGCAACCAACTCATGAGTTTTAAAGACAATATTTTTCTCTATTTTCTGATCTTTGGGAAAAACTAGGATTTGTAAAATAGTATCCAGTTTTCCTCAAAAAGGGATAGATATGGTTATTTATTATGAAGACTTTCACATAATCTTGTTAAATTCAGTGCTGCCGTATTTAGGAAAGCATACTTTGAGTATTCTTATTTACTATGATTGTTTATATATCTGTAAACTCGGCATCACGGTATTTCTGCCCACTCCAAAATAGCAGACTAATTCAGTACTGTTTTTTGAGGCAGTCAATATTTTTCTTGCATTTTTTTACAGAAGTGGTTTTAGAGAGAAGAAAAAAGAGATCATGGGGAACAAAACCTGGAAAACCTAACAGGAGAAAAGATTCTTTCTCCATAAACTGTATATAATTCAGAAGTACTTAGCAGACACACCTTTGATTTGGTTTTCAGCAATCTGTAACACATTAGTGAAAGCTGCACCTTCATGATGACTGTTTCTTCCATATAATTCTGCTGCTTCACACAGACCTGAATTACCTTTGGAACTGGAGCTGTAGAGGACAGAAAATGTGGAAAATTCCTTGTCAGTGAATGACAACACAGTAAAATCACAAGCTCTGGAAGATGTGATCTTCAAGCTGTTGACCATTAGCAAAGACTTATGGTTTAAATATATAGTAACCATCACTAAATAATTATCTATGTTTCCTGCATCATCAATTTGGTCAAACTAGTGTATGACTGGAATTCTGCATTCAATTAAGAGGAATATTAATATTTAGGAATATTCTGCTCACGACTTACTATATCTGGAATAATAAGTTTCAGCTTGAATTGAGACAAATGCTGTGTATATTCTGCTCTGCCTATTCAAGGTACATTCAAGGTACCTACGTCACACTGACCAGCAATGCACTTAAGAGTTAGCATGACTTCAGTTTGCAATAATCATCATATGATTTGAATGAATTTCTTCCAGTCTTTACTTCAAAATGCATATTAGGGCTTGAAAAGGGTGCAAAGTCCGTAACACTGCTTTACGAATTTTTCCCTTTATTAAGACTGTCAGAAAATAAATGACTCTATAAATTTGCGCACCATCCCTGGACAGCATGTTTCAGGCCTGAACCAAAAGAAACACTGAAGTTAAATGCCCACTTCATTCTTGTCAAATCTTTGGCCACTGTCCAGTCAGTTAGTAAAACTTAAGTAAAGCACCTCTTTTCTAGGAGCTGAATTCTGATCATCAATTAATTTCACCTGGCCACTAAAAGCTAGCAAGTGGAAATGACTTTCCCACTCTGTTCCAAAAGCCTGCATAGTCCCTTACATCAGCCTTCCAGTAATTTAATTCTTGTCAAAAGGATGTATGTGCTAGAACCACATTACACGTCTGGATAGTAAATCCACACATACACAAGCATATTCTAATTAAAAGCCAAATTATGATGCTGTCAGTCACACTAAAGAGCATTTTGCTTCACACCAATGGACCTCATTGCTGTAAGGTTATATTTAACCAAATAAGGGAAAACATAATCCTAGCCCCAAACATCAACTAAAATTCAATCATAGAAGAGTAACGAAAATAAGTGTTGGGAAGGAAATGAGTCTGAACCCAGTCTGTCCTGATCTTCTGTGATTGCTACTCAGTGATCAGCCCCAGGCCGTTTAGTGCAATTGTAGACTTTTGTATTCATAAGCCTTCTGTTGTAAGATAAATACATACACCAAATACATCTCATTTGACTTTATGTGAACACCCACCCACATGCACATTCAGCTTTCTGAAGTTTTCTTTCCCTTTGTTTGCTACCCAAATGCCCAAGTCCAAATGATTGTGCTACCAGAAGATACTGAAATTTGAAAAGTCTCAGTAAAAATACTTTTTCTTTTCCACTTTTGCAACTAGTAGAATGACTTATTGTCTTGGTAACTTCTGAAGGTTAGGAAGATATTCTAACTTTCTAGTTTTTATATATAATTATATATAAGGTAATATAATACTTAATATGTATTAAACATAAAGTACAATATATTATATCATATCAATTATATTTATGTTATGTTGTTATGTTATGTTATAGTTATTACGCATTATATCATTAAATTCAGATAAATGATTCACTTTTCTAAGAAAGAGTTTTAAAATGGAGAGTTATTTATCCTGATTTGTGCTTTTTACTTGCTTAATAAACATAAAGCCCATAGTATACTTTACTAACTGCTAAAAGATTAATTTGAAAATACTTTGTATTCACTGCTGCTGCATCATCAGCCTTGTGTTTTGCTTTCACAAGCAGGCTTTTCATCTTCATCTCTGTCATGGAAGGGAGCAGAAGTGGTACCACAATGCAGAACAAGGATAGCTGAGGTGGCAGTACTGTTCCTGATGAGGACTTCTTCCTTTGTCCAAAAAGAAACTTTAGTTTGCCTTGGAACTGCATTGTCTGTTATACAAAAAAACAATAGAATTAAGTGTTTAGTGTATAAACGTTAAAAATTCGAATATAACATAGGACCATGTTTAACACCAAAACAAGGTTTGAAACAGGGAGAAAAACTAGGAGTTTCATTATCTTCATACAATTTAAACCATGCCATTTCAGAAGCATGGTGAGTGGAGGCACTATCAACAGCAAAATGAGACGTTTGAGGCTGGGTTTTGGTTTTTTTCTCCTGTGTACTTAAAGCAGAAGTTCTGCGTTATGTTCTGTTTGCCGAGATGGGCAGCATATGGTGGTGCAAACAGCTATTTCCTTTACGCCTGACTCTGAAGCTGGAACTATTATTTTTTCGTGCTCTGTTCTCTCCAGTGAGATGGCTCCTGAGTTTCTTTCCTCTTGCCTTGCACTTTCCCTAGGAAGTATATGGACTGGCACAACCCAAGGGCCATGCAGGCAGATGCCAAGGGAAAAGGTATGCCAAAGATAGCCAGATACAAAGTACATAGCTTGGAAGGAACCCTCCGTCCCTGCCTCGAATCTCCATATAATCAGAAGGCAGAGATCAAGTTAATAGTGAGCTGCTGCCTCTCAGTGAAAAAATTACCTACCACAAAATGACCAGAGAAAAATCAGTCCATTTGAGTTGGGCATTTTCCAGAGCTACAAGATTAAAACAAGGACGCAGAAATGACTAACTGGTATGGCTGTTCAGACCCATGGTCTTCCAGAAAATGAGCATCTGAGACAGAAGTTGCATTTCCCTGTCTTGTGCCGATCCTCTCATTTTCTTTGCACATGCCGTACTTTGTCATAAGAAGAAACAGCATTGGTCTTTACTAAGCAAATGGGGAAGTGATTTCCAGAAATGAGCCACTCCTAGTAGGATATTTGAGGAGCGTGTGAGAGACTTTCTAACTCTGGGTTTTATTATTGAAGGACCCTTTATGAAAGGGGAAAATAGATCATTATTATTCCTGATCCTCAAAGCAAATACTTTGTGCTTAAATGTTAGTATTTGAAACTCAGGCTTGCCACCCTTGTGCTAGGCCCAGTACAAATCAGGGACAGATGTTGTCCAAAAGAGCTTAAAACATAGAAGTTTAGAGATTCTTTCAGTTTCAAATATTAAAACCTTCTTTTCTCCCATCACTCTTTATACGTATTAATAAATGTCCTTAGGTGTTTCTTGTTAGTGCACAGCAAATGAAAAGTGTATCCTGTCCATGGCTCTCTACAATATTTATGTTGAAATATTTTTCCTATGAAGTAATTAAAATCTGGTATGTCGTGACTACAGTTCTCTAAGTGAAATTATACTTACAAGGAAGCCAGAAGTACTGTCCAACAAGCAGCGAACTCGACAGATGAAACAACGAGTTAAGAAGGAAGAATAATCTGTTGTCGTGCTGTCATTCTCTTGTGCTTTAAACAATTTACTGAGAATATATTCTTCTCCTAGGAACAAGGTGGAGGCAATAGATATCAGATCACACTAAGAAAGAATGAAAATGTTCTGTAGCCAATTGAAGAAGCTGTTATGGAAATGGCTAAAAATTACTTTATGGATGGGCAAATATTAAATTGTATCATGTATAGGTACATCTGCACATACTCTACCAAAAGGAAGAAGAAAAGCTTTACAATGGGATTCAGGTGAGCTTGTTCAGAAACTTTGACTTTTTTATTTCCTGTGTTTTTGTGATTTTTAATGATGCAAAGCAGGGTAACAGATGTTGCTGGGTTTGAGTTCAGAGATCACAGAAAATACAGTAGAAAAAGGAAGAAAATAAGGAAAAATGCTAATGCAAGAAAAAAACAAATAAATGAACAGTGGCTGATTAGCTAATGTTCCACTGTTGCCTCCTTGGTTTTTAATGAAGCATTTTCCAGTCTTGGATTACAAGTGTATGGCTTGTGAAATACTTATTTCCCAAAAGACACAAGTATTTGTGCAGAAGTATGAACTCAGGAACTGAAATTCTCAACTGTATATATTAGCACAAAAATTCCAAATGTTTGTAACTCTTATTAGTTTGAAATATTCGTGCGCATTGTTACTTCCTACAAAATCTTGCAAAGTTCCTCAGATATCTGTAAGACTCTTGCAAAACACAGAAACTGCAAGAAATTCTACCAAAGTTTCGTGACTCTGTTCCTGAGGACTTCATAAAGGCTGCTGAAGGATTGCTTGCAGTTTCTCCTCACCCTTCTGGAGACTGTGCTTCCTCAATTTCTTTCCTCAATTACTTCCTCACCTTGTGGTTAAATGCATACATTTTGCTGGGATCAATAAGTCTTTATAAAGTTTACAGTTTCAACCCCATTGTATTTTCTGTAGTTGTGATTACAGCTTCATGCCTCGTGTAGGAGAAACCTTAAGAACATGTATTCACCTGCCATCCTAGGGAAATATAGCCTCAGAGGAAACAATGCATTGCTAAACCTGCTTGCTGTTCTGAAAACTCCTGTCTGCATAACTCTGCATGGGAAAACAAATAGCAAAAAGTGATGTGGCTGCTGTGGTACTGTACAGAAACATTTTGTGTGGGGTTTTTTGCATTAATGAGAGAAATACTAATGTCCTGATCAGTATGAACAAAAGGTTGGTAGGATGAACAACAATGCTGTTCATTCTGCATGGATAAGAATATCTGGAGGTACCTTAGTCAGAAAAATAAAGGAAACACCAACTTTCTAACCTCAATATCACACACTACCTTACAAACGTCAACGATCAGGAAGAAATGTCATCTATGGGATGAAAACATTATAAATGGCCCCTATGCAGCTTTCCAGTGAAGACTTGACATGGAACAGGCATGGGTGTAGGTGGAGTGCAACTCTAACTTTATACAGTGGTGCCTATGTTTCCAATCAACATATACAATCCCACCTGTTTCTGTCTGTAGTTGCTGTCCAGACAACATCTGGGGAGGATTCATGGCCCAGTGCAGTTGTCTACAGAAATCCTGGCGATCATCCACGTGAATGTAATCATATATGTTTTGGTGCATTACATCAGTCTGAAACAATTACAACAAGAAATGTTTAATTTGTAAGTGTAGTGGGGCAAGCACTTATCTTTAGGTTGATACTTTCCTTAAAATAATGACTAGTGTAAGATACCTTCAGAGCAAAGATTAATTGAAGAAAGTTATTTCAGAGGCCCCTGCTTTTCACATCTGCTTTTTGACTTCACATCCTAAGATGATTCTTTTTATTCTGAAGTCTTTTGTGCATATGCAAATATGAGTCATAGAAAAGTCCAACTGGCAGCCGGTGACTAGTGGCATCGCCCAGGGACCGATGCTGGGACCAACCCTGTTTAATTTCTTGATTAGTGAATGATGGGATAGAGTGCACTCTCAGCAGGTTTGCATACTGAAGTGAGCCCAGGAGAGTGCTACCAAGACACTTACAAGGGCTGGAGCACATGACATATCAGGAGAGGAGAGAAGAAAAGGGTTTGTTTAGCCTTATGAAGAGAAAACTTCTGGAAGAACTTACTACTGTCTACATCAACTGAATGAGCGGGTGTAGAGAAGACAAAGCCTGACTCTTCTCAGAAGAACAAAGTGGGAGGACGAAGCAACAGACACAAGTTGCAACACGGGAAACTGGAACTTGATATAAGCAAAAAAAATTTACAGTCAGGGTGGTTAAACACTGGAACACGTCTTCCAGGGGGGGTCATAGAAACTCAAAACTTGACTAGATGAGTCCCAGATCAATCTGCTCTAACTGGATCTGCTCTGAGCAGGAAGCTGGACTTGATGGCCTTCAGAGGTCCTTTCCAACTACGTGGTTCTGTTATTCTTGGACTTTACAATATATTTATTATACACAGGCAACCAGTCTAGAATAGCAGCATCTTACACTGAAATTGAAAGGAAACTTTTAGCTAAATCTTATTATTATAATGGACCATGTTTCTGTTAACAAAAGCTTTACAAAAGGAACAACATTACAAGGAATTCATCATCACCTGTCAGATCACAAAAAAAAAAAAGAAAATCAGTCTGAACTGGCATAGTAAAATAACTTAACTTCAGTAATACTGTATGTCTAATCAGCAATAGAAGGATAAGGCAAAACATTTTAGAAAGCCACTTAGCAGAAATGACTACAAGAAAGTCATTACAATGACAGTGACTAAGTATTCTAAATATTTGTTAATATATTTACCTGATGAAACCCTAGATAGTCCACAATCGTCGATGACGCATAAAATATCATTCCATCTGCACTCACCACCAACGCAAAACCGTTCAGTGACTAAAGAAGGGAAAATAAAATAATTAAAAAGATAATCAGAGAGTAGAGTAAAATGGGTATAAAATGTAATAGTTTTAAGAATATTCTAGATATGAAAAAATCACTCCAAAAAAGTCGGACATCAAATTTTTGCAGAAAAGTCTTATTTTCCTAACATGAAAATTGAATAACAATCTGGAACATGCTTTTTTCCTTTCTTAAAAAAGTTAGGATAGCTAATTACAGTGTAACTGCCATATTACATTGCTAGTTTATTATCTACTTTAAATTTTATTTTGTTATTAATTCATATAATTAAAAGTTTAATAGCAAGTGTCAACTATGTCTTTTTGCTTTTAATTTAAAGCATTACATTCTATAATAATTGCTTTGAATTTATATGCATTGATACATATAGATAGCATAATAATCTCCAACAAGAAAATTAAATACATGTGCTGCTGTAGCTGTGACTTTAAAACTGGACGTGTATTTTAAAGTATGGCTATTTTCTTAAGCTTCTATAAAAACACATATATAGCATAATTGCATAAATGCAATGAATATAAAAAGTAGGCAATAAATACTTCACTGATATAGACCAATGTTTAGTCTAGAAAAAAGCTAAATTAATTCTCATAGACTCAGTGATGCAAGGAAAGCAACCAGAGGAATCCAAAAGTAAAAGTAAGCATTAAATTAAATACATGACGTAAACATTAAGATCTATCATGCTGCATGCAGACTGACTAATTTTGCCTCTCTTCCCTTGATAAAGATTCAGTAACGTATCTTCACTCCAGCAAGGCTTGCATTCCAAGGTAGTTTAGATGATCCTTTCATGTGATGGTTTTGAGGTCTTTTGAGATTACAGTTCAAATAGCTGCTGATGAAATACTGCTGTATTACTATTATCCTTCCTTCACCTTTCTCTCAATTTACTGTTGTAGCAATGTGCCTATTAATCCCGAGTTAATCCTGAAGCACAATGAGGGCAGATTTTCAATTGCTCAGTAACCAGATACACTGACATATTTTGTGAGCTTGGTTCTCTTTTTGGTTCCTAAATAAGGACCAGATTTCCAAGACAGCTCGAAGCCTGTTCCCACTGTGACAATGGTGGGCAGAATTTCAAGAGTTCAGTGCACAATAGGCGACCTCCTCAGAAGATTTGGCCGCAGTCATAAATGTGGAGCACCTTTGGAAATGTGGCCCAGAGGGACCGTACATAGCCAGGGGCTCTGCACCTCAAAGAACCTGTGAAACGGTGACTGGAGAAATCTAGTGGAGAGACTGCAGTGGCTCACCTACGTTTGGAAAGAGCTGTAGCAGCAACTGATTCAATCAAGTCAATGCTAACCATGAGTCATCGCTAAGAATAGTCAAGGGCAAACCATGTTCAGCTCCAGGTCGGCTCCATAGATACAGATCCTTTCCAGAATAAGCGTTATCTCTGCCTAGTTGGGTTTGTAATGAACACTAGTTATCCCTGTCGACTCTTCAAGCACAAGGAGTTGCTGGACTGGTGCTATTTTCTGCTCTAAATAATACCCAAATTCATCCCAGCACCTCACCAACCAGAAGACGATGTGTCAAGATTTCTACCTTTTTGCATCTGTGCCTTTCACTGCGCTGAGAGGAGCCTCCATAGATGGTATCTGTCATATCCATTTCCAATGTCAAGTGGAGACAAGAAAGCATTTTTGGCATCTTGTCTCTTTGGACTCATCTTCACAGCAATGAAACCATCAGCGATGTGATGTTAGGAATTTTATTACATTTTGAACATCTGGCAGGCCTTTTAATTTGAACAGACAAAAAATTTCCACAAAGATAACCGTAGAACATTTAAGGGAGCTCCTTCATGCAGATGTCTGTAGCTGTTACAGTGCATGTTTCAAAAGACCTCCAGTCCTGCCCGTGCAGCCAGGGCAGGTAGAAATTAAGAACATTAAAGAAACGTTCTTAACCTATGCACCAAGCCCTATGTGGGAAGGTTTAGAAAATGACCCCAAGATCTGAATATAATCAAAGAATCTCACATGGTATCGTGCTGAACATCCTTAAAATGTGCCTTCTCTTGTCCTGCAGGCAAGCTGCAGTTTTTCAGCCCCAGGAGAAATAGATGGGTGAGCACCTGCCTTTGCCAAGGACTGTTTTTATGAATCAAGAAATAAATACTCCTGTTCAAAAATGAATCTTCTTCATCCAATATATGGGTACATACTCTTTAGGCCCAGACACATACCCTAAGAGATGAGTCTCTGCCTTTAAGATGTAAAACTTGCTCCCCCACAGTGGAAGGCAGGCAGCCTTTCCTTTCCACAAGTTTTTCTTTCACAAAGCCAGAGTTGGGCTGGACCAGGTGCAGCAGTTTGTGAAAATGGGAAGGGGAAATGGGACCATGTGTATTTGTAAGGGATCAGATCAGTGGACTGGCAACTACATCTGTGAGGCTGGAGGAGACATTAAGGAAGGGTGGGAGAGAGCAAGAAGAAAGAAGTAGTGGAGGAAAAGTTTGAGGAGCCATGTGTTGAAGTTAGGCCAGAAGCGAGTATGGATTTCAGGGCAGTATGTAAATGAAGAGAATTACAAACTTCCCCCACTTTGTTTTTGTTTTGTTCTCAAAATGCTGATGTCCTTTTCTGAGTTAAGACCTCTTAAGTAAGCATTGCCTGGTTTTCATGACCCCAAACATAGACATCAGATGCTCTGCCCTGCAGGCAGGGAAAGCAAAACCCACTTTGATGCAACAACAACTTTTATGGAGACACATGAAGCTATTGAGGATTAACACAAATTCCGAGTGTCTAAACCTCATTTTAGCCGGGAAACCTGCTGCTTCAACCACACTAAGAAGAGATGAGCGGGACATAGAGTAGAACTTCATAACCAGTGAGTCTTACTCACGACTGCAAATTTTTCTGTTTTAGCTATATTACCCTGAAGTGCAGTTCAGTGTGAAACCTGACATCTGTAGCATGGAGGACTCTGAATAGAGTCAGAGTTGGGCTGCAATTTATACTTTTCTTACCTTCTTACCACAGCTGGGAAAGAGGAGGAGGGTGTTTGCTAGCACAGGTCTGGTACCCTAGATGAGGGTAGTAATGATTGCAAATTAGTAGGAAAAGACCTCTTCTGACCTCTCAGATAAATCTCTCGGGTATCATATGCAACTCCACTCGCAAGCCCTTTTACAGTTACACTGCATAGAGATTTTCTGTTGTTCTGGCCAGAATCCTAGTGATTTGTTGGACTGCATGGAAGAGACAGACAGCTTCAGTCCATAAGAGCGAACAAAAACTATTCCCAGCTTTTTTGTTCTAAGTTACCGGGTCTTACAGTAAACAGGACAACAAAGTACACGGCTCCACTTACGATTTTAAACATTCTCAGTTAGTGAAATAAAATTCTCAGTGATAGTTTTCTCTCGTTCCCAGTGAATGGGAGGCTGCACTGGTGTGCTGCGTCAGAACCACAGCAGCCATCTGCCTGGATTATCGATAACCTGGGGGGAGGAAAAGGGAAAGAGGACATGGACCAGCCTCATACTCGTGCAGTTTGTGCTCCCTAGTGCAGGGACGTGTCTGCCCAAAACACAGAGGACAGCACAGAGAAGTAAAGGCAGCTCTCCTTATGTCACTTTATTCTTTCCAGTAGAAATAATGGAAAGCCTAGAATAGGGCTCTTGGATTTAGAAGAGGAAATAACCAAACTCCGTGGCTCGATGTTGATGTTATTTCTTCGTGTACAACTGGTGTGTTTTAATCAACAAGGTCCATTTGCATCCTATCACAATTTTCAGCAGTTTGCATATACTTATACAAGCACACAGGGACACACTGACACATAGAAACACACACACAGAAATATTAGCGTGGACATTAAAGCTTTTGCAACAAAAAACAACAAAGTTCAAATCTGCAAAAAATACTTGGTTGTAAACTGCCATTTGGTAAACCATATGGATTCAATGACAGATGGAATTTCTAATCCAGGATAATAGCTGAAACATGTGAGACTGACTTAAGTATGTATTGTGAACATTTGTTTGTTTGTATTTAGCTTTTTAAAAACACTTACATGAGTTTTCTACATTGTACTTAAAAAATGAAATTGTGGGATTTTTTTCCCAAATGGAAAAAAAAAAAAAAAAGAGCTTGGCACCAGACAGGGGCCTGTGTTCTTTTGAAAAAACATGTACATCCAATTATGTACTCACGAAAAGCTGCACCTGCTACTGAAACAAAAAACAATTAATCTGTCAGTTCAAAGAAAGTACAACATTATTCTGGTGCCCACAGTAGCTGTGAGATGAAAGTTATCAGTTCCTTCCATTAAGAAGTTTTTGAAACATTATTAGTCAAGAGGTTCTCTTTGGGAATGAAGGCAAATATTTTGAGGAAGATAGGACTTCCTTTGGCAAGAACCTTTATATATCCTGATATTTTTTTCTGGTCCCACAGCAGAAAATCAGCCAGCAAATACTTCAAAGATATTTTGGTCAAGGTCATGGCATAGTAAAAATAAGGAGGGGGGAGGGGGGGAAAGGAGAGAGAGAACAAGTTCCAAGCCACATTTCTCTTATTACTCTTCCTTGAAATAAAGGAAAATTCACTAGCATTAGGTCTCCAGAGACCATGTTACTATGGTTACTAAAGTACAACAGTCAAGGCCTGCAGCCATGCCTTGCTTTGAACAGATTTTTGAGTCACGCAACTTGGGTACTAAATTTCCAGGGTCAGTTGGCTCGCAGTTTATCTGGAACAGCTTCATTTATTAGTGGATCGCTGGGTTTTTGCATCCTATGTGGGATGGGGCCATTTTCTGGTGATCTAAATAAGTAGCTATTTAAAAACTCTGGAAATGATATACTCGTTCTTGTCTTATGCATATTAGGAGGAAATGCAGGCAGTTAATGTGTTTTCTGTCTTTAACTGTATTGTTTAGTGAATCAGTATTTCTTTCCACTGGTGTTTTTGGGACTCATAATTGCCCTTCTCAAAAATCCCTCTGGAATCCCTGAGGTTCTCTTTATAAACCCCCCCAAAAAAATGAAACTCTTACAGAACCCTGAAATAAAGCCCTGCATAAAAGACTATTCAGAAATACTGTATCTGGTGACATCAGAATATGGCCTTTGCTCAACAAGTACAGTATCTCTTAGCCCTCCGGACTCATGTATTTCTCTGGTATCTACAAAGCAACTTCAAAAGGAATATTTCTGTGAGTAAGGACTATTTCGTGCAAAGAGGGAGTGGCAGAATTGTTTTTAACATTCAGTTTTGATCAAAGGCTTGTGTGTACTGCTTAGTTTTCAGGCAAAAGAAACAAGACAGAAGATGAATTTCCTTCATTTGAGCCAGGGGAGGAAGTAAATCCTACAGGCTGAAGCCTACAGCCATGGGTTTATATGGGAAGCCTTTCGGAGGGAAACTGTTCGATCTAATTGGTTGGTTTTCATAGCAGATATGTTTCTTTTCAAATACAAAGAAATACATACATATGATCATTATGCCCCTTTCACTTTTCTTGTCTTCCTAGATAAAATGAAGTTCACGTTCCTGCCTATCTCCTTGAGCGTGGATATCACTTCAGGCTCCTTAAAGACAGTATGGAAATGCAGCATCTAGTGCCACGCTTCCCTTCGCAGGGCCCGGCAAAATTTTCAAAGATCATTCACGTTGCCAGAAGAATTTGAGCCCTGGCCCTCCCGTTTACTGTTGGAAGGAACAGCTGTGCCATCTGAAAGGCATGGATGATTATGAGCCATTCAGCTAGTGAAATTTCTCGTTATTCCGTTTTTCAATATCCCATCACTTCCACCAAGGAATTAGGGCAACTTTGGAGATACTTGTTTATATACGTGTCTTCAGTCTAACAAGGGAGCTGGAGTGCTGTGGCTCGTCAAGAGGGAACAGACAAAACTGGCCTCCTGGAAATCAGTTAGGAAAATGTAAGTCATTGAGCTCTGGTAATTGTGAGCTATAAACTTTCAAGAAAACATAGTCGTTCCCTGGAGGGTGAGATTGTAATGTGTGCACACATGTAAACACATTTTAAACCATGGTGATGTTGGTTTTTATATGCTTGATATGTAATAAGTATTGGACACCACCAAGAACAGCTTTGCCTCTAAAGTTGTTTTGATTGCATGATGCAAAATTGTAAATGTAGTTTTTCTTCCCTTATACTTTGCTTGCAAGCTAAGCTTTTGTAACAAAGCTTGCTCAGTCTGTGTCAAGTCCTTGGGGTAGGGCCTCTCTTCTTTACTGTATGCATGAACCGCTGGCCTCCGATGAGCCCGGCGCCTCAAAACCAACCTCTCTGCCCAAGATGGTACTGAGAAAGAAGAGCTGAAGCATCATTTGACTTTGTATGTGCAGAAGGTTGATGTGGTGCACTCTAGAAAGAGATACATCCCAATTGAATCCCATTGTTTTCACAAGTACTAAACACTGGAGATGAGAATACAGACCGTGCTTCTAGAGCAGAGCACTACTAATGACTAATAGCTTAAAGACAGATTAGGGAAGGTTTTGTTGCTGCAAAAGTGAATTCATGGGTGACACCAAACACCGCAGTACAAATTTGTTCTATGGCATGTTAGTTTAGAATCAATTATTAACACCAACAGTGCTTGCTATTGATGGCGAGGTTTGGTGGATTTTTTCATGTCTAATTGTAAAAAATCCATGATTCATTTCTTTGCACGACCAATTAGGATTTCATATGGGAAGTGAGTATATGAATACTACCTGAGATTAATGGACATTATACAAGTACTAGAGACTATTTATGGTAATCTAAAGAAGAATAATATTCAAATCATTAATTCTACAATTGTCAGAAGAAAGTACATTTTATTTATTAATACATAGATATATGTATCATGATTACTGGATATGCTAGTGAGTACTTGGATGAGTAACGTGTCATTTACCTTAGGAATTATCATGAAGGGATACTAAAGTATGACATAATCTTGTATATCTTTTCCTTTAGCCTCCTCATTAATCATGATGTTGGATTTAAAATTGTGCTGTACCAGTAATGGAACCCTACTGTCAATGCTCTTTCACAAATACTATGCCCTGGACTACACTTGGAAAAAGAAACAATCTTTATATTGATTTATGCAGTTTCTCATTTCACTTCCTCAAAAGCAGATGTTATATTCACAGATGGAAGCAAAGCTGGGGCAATATGGTATCTTCAGTGCAAGTTCAGCCCTTCATTCTTTCGGAGTTCTGCAGCTGCTCTGGGCTTTTCAGTCTTCTCTTCAACAATTTCAATATAGAAAATGCAAGCCTGATTAATTCCATTTGAGAAGACTCAAAATGAAGCATTAATTGCTCACTACTCTGCACTTGTAATAACAAATTTAGTTAGGTAGCCTTTGCAATAACAAATGTAGTAAGATTACCCATTATCTTCCACAGAAATAACTTACTGAAAAGAGTCTTGAGTAATATTTATCCAACATGTTGGACAATTAGACATATGTAAGTACCAAATGTCTGGAATTTTTTTCTCGGTGTTATTTACATGTAAGTGCATCAAGTCCTGAAGAGAAGAAGTCTTCATATTCCATTCACAGCTGACTTCTATTTGTGCTTGCAAACTGTTAACAAGCGTGAATGGCAGACATCTCTTGCTGTAAAGAATCAAAATCTAAAAGGCACAATGTTGCAGCCTATATACTGTAAACAGAATGTGATGTCCTAATTTCAGAGCACTATTTTTCTGTGTATCTAGCGCTATATATCACATTTTCTAACACATAACTATTTCAGGGGGTGGGGAGAAGAGAAAAACAATCTTCTTTTCACATTCTTTTCAATAATGTATGCTAAACCAGCTTTTTTAAACACCATTTCAGGTCAGTGGAGTTTTTAGGGAGTGTGGCATGCCTGAATTTGACTCTGGGAACTGTCTTACTGTGCTAGTTATCATCTTATGTATGTTTTATATCCTGTAAGTATGCTGTATAAAGCACACCCTGTCCCACACTGGCAGCAGGTGTGAATTCTGCCATTAATGTGTTACACTGATCCAAAGAGGCAAGCAACACCTTCTCTCTAATCTAGATATCAAGTGGATGACAGTGGGTCATCTGGAAAGAAGTAAGGATGGAAAGTTAGAGACAGCTCCTCTAACCAGCAGCAACCACTGCAAATCTTGGGCTGAGTTATAGACTAGATGATCCCTTCCCCAAGGCTCTTCTGCAAGCCGCTGCTTTAGTTTGGGCAAACATTTGTTTTCTCATTGCTAAAAAAAGCTCAATCTCAGTTACGGGAGAATTCCGGGGGCATTGCAGTACTGGGAGGAGGTGGGGAGGTGCAAAACACATTATGGAAAATGCCTGCTCTTGTCCACCATCAGCTTTTGCAGCTAGGAATTCCTGGAAGAACTGCAATTACAATGGGATACAAAAACTCTCATTTGTCTTTTTTTCTACTCATAAAATGTCAGGAACAGTTAAAATCAGAATGATCGTGATTTCTCTTGAAGTTCTTGGAACAGGAACAGAACTATTTGAATGGCGCCTATCTGTCCTTCTGTCTCCAAATCAATACTATATCCTTGCTAACAGGAAACAGTACATTTAATGGTCAGCATCATGCTTTTTAATAGCAGTTTTCTTTTCAGTTCAAACCCATCGAATAGCATATTCAAGTTTTATTAACTGAGGCAGGCAAAAAGTAAAATTGAAATGTACTCAGTATTTCTTGTAAAATATGGAAGTTTTTCTTTTGAAACCTTCATTAACAGAAACCAAAATCACTGCAAATTTGCAAAAATTCTTAAGACAACAGACAAACCTGCCTGGACCTGCTTTCTTGCTCGTCACTTCACCCTACTGAGAAGATAGCAAGGCTGCAGCTCATTAGCTTTTCTGAATTCAGAATGAGGAATATACTGGAAGCAAGTGTCAGCTGTTAATACAGACTAGGGTACTAATTTATAATTTCACTTCAACGAATTGAAGAGCAGTTAAACAATATAAGATTGCAATTATCTATGATAATAGGCATTATTTAAAGTGTATTTCTATTTCTTTTGTTGTGTTTTTTTTACAATACATGACTTTGCCATCTTCAAAAACAGGACGCTTCCTCAAAAGCAAATGCTCCATGCAGAAACTTGTATGGAAGGAACAGTGTGTTATGATTGCCTTTGTTACTTTAATGCAAGAAGTCCAGTTCTAGTAGCAGACTAAATCCCGGTGCATCCATACGACGCAGTGCTCACATACAGATACTGAACCTATTGATTGGCGAGAACAGTTGCCAAGGGTTAGCTCTGAAGTCAGTGAGAGGAAAAAAACCTAACCGAGCTGAAACGGGAGAATATGTTTTGTTGGGGAGGAAGTCACGTGGCCGCTGGACTGTCTCCAGAGGCACCGAAATAGCCTGAGCAGAAACAGAGGAAGCGGCTGTGAAAAGTGAGCTCGGGTGGAGCTGGCTGTGATGAACAGTCTGGAGACAGCAACAGCAGCCTGAAATTTGGATCCACATCTGATCTGTGCCACACTGGCACAGCTTATTGATTCTTTACCTTAACGCTGCTGATGGACATCTTCTCCGTTCACCGCTAGGCCTAAAATTTCTCAGCGAGGCCTCCTCATACGACAGTAGGTTTGCCTCTGCCCTGACAAATGGAAGCCAACTTTTCTGATGCCGGTGCAAACCAGAGAGGATGCCAACTGTCTCTCCTCGCTGCACACCTGCGCTGGCTGCAGCTCCCCCTTGTCTCTATCGCATTAAACATAAGCTGTTTGTCCTGATTTTCTGAACTGCTCACAGCTTGCTCCCGCCTCAAATATAATCTGTCATTTCATGTTGGAGAAGCTAAGTACTAACTCCCATCAGTCCAACATGTTATCCTCACCCTTACGCAAGATTTGAAAACAAGCACTTAATGGTGTTTCCCACTTTGCTAAAAGGCTCCATGCAAGCCTCCGCAGGGGTACCTGATTTTTCTCCTTCAAATCTCTCCTTAAAACTCTTGCAAAGGTCCTGGCAATGGTCAAGCTGCTCGTACACTGTAAGCACTGGCAATCGCGGTTACCATTTTTTCATTATTTCCGTGTGCTCTGTTGCCCATCAAAATGCATCTTTCATCTCTTGTCTCATATTTAGGCTGCAAATCTGAAGGGAGAAGATCACATTTTTTTGTTTTGCTCTGCCCCTCCGTCAAGCTGGAGGGTGCCACCGCCTGTATTTCGGAAACCTCAGTGCTGTGGCAGCATCGTGATCGTTACAGTCGTAACAGTAGCACTAAGGACTGGAGGAGAGAGCAAATGGTATTTAGAGGTCACAGGCTTTTCTGTCCAGTTTTGTTTGAGAAATAAAAAAAAAAAGAAGAAAGGAATATGCGAGAACATTAGTTATTTGTTTAAAGGGCAACAGAAAGGATATTTTTTGCACAAAGTTGTGGCCATGCCAAATTTCAAGTCTGGATTTTAGAAATATGCCTATTTGCAAAATAAAAAAAAAAAGAGGCCAGGGCCTCTGAAACGTTCCTTTGTGTTTTGCCTGCGCCTGGCAAGAAAAAAGTGAATGTACGCATGTGATAAAATGGCAAGTTACTCCTGACCCTATTTATGGCTCTTTTTTTCATGGCTAAATTCTCTGTAAGTCATCCCAAGTGACTAATGTCAGCTTAAATCATGTCATCTGAATTACTGGGAGAAGGTTCATGTTTGAAAACAAAGGAAAGCAAAATAGTTGTTTGGGAAACTTTTAAAAGTTGTATTAACCGAAAAAGAAAATGCACTGAGACGATGAGCTCTTTGTAAGAGCTTCCTATTTTGATGGCCCCATTTTAAACCAGTACATTAAAAGGTAAAGCATGGTATCAAAATTTCACAGGATTTGCTTTAGAAGGACTGTGCTAAGAGAGTCAGCACCGTTGCTGAAAAGGAATTGAAGACCAGAATAAATCAAAAAGTCTCTCTCTCTCTCTCTCTCTCCCAGCTTTTGATTTCTGAAGTCCATGCCTTGGTCATAGCCCTGTATAACAACAACGCACTTTGTCTGACTCCCAGTTTTCCTTTTCAAGTTTAAATTAAAAAATAACAGGAAGAGTAAAATCTCTTGCTCTCAGACTGAAATTCAAACCGGAGTACCTTTTTCAAGAGCACAGTTTTATCAAGTACTGATTACATAAATCAGTTTGGAAGGAGGAAGTGGAATTACACTAACAAGTTTAAAAAAATTACAGGAAACCAAGTGGGAAAAGGGTTTCCTATGTTATTTCCTCATGTAGAGTGAAGAACAGCACCAATAGGATGTTTTCTAATGTATCATTTTCCAACTCCCTTGGAATGAAACTTGAACTCTAGTTCAAGCTGTTAGTAGAGGCCACCTGGAAATACCTTTCAGTGCCAAAATGTGCACATACACCTCTCTGTTCAAAGTAACTCCCAGAAAGCTTATTATTTGCAGCCACTTTTAAGGTAATGACGCAATGTTAAATAATATGCTTCAAGCTGGCATTGTCTCAAATCCTGAATACTTTACTTAGCTAAAAAGTCTGACTTTAATTGTTTTTGATTAAGAAGACTTGTGCTCTATTTGGCATTAAAGCTGATGAAGAAAAGCCTCACTGACTTCAGTGGGAACTACCAAACAAGAACCAAAATTTCCTATTCACAGTAGTGCCCAAATCTGTTATATGGAATTAAGAGATAATATAGAAAGGACTTGTCTGTGTGATAAAGTGCCTATACCTGATCATGCTATCACTTTGCACCCACAGTCAGTTCCAAGCACAAATGCTGCTGGTTCAGTAGCTAGATACCTGAATTGCCTCACTTACAACATGTTACTTACAACTCAAATCAGCAAAATTCATCTGCTAAATGGTAGAATAAAAGTATGCCTATGAAACACAGAAGGTCAGTTTGAAAAATCTAGCTTTAGATGACTAAGTGGTTAATGTAATGAAGCTAAGATTATTGATACCAGTGGAGAATTATAAGGGCCTCTCCACTAAAACTAGCTTTCACTGTTTTTCTCCACTTCTGAAGGCAGAAGTGCAGAAGAAGTTATTTCTCTTTTCTTTTTAAATAAAAGACCATATGTCTGTGACTTTAAGATTTTTTTTTAAGATGCCAGGCTTCTGACAGTCTTTGTCTAACAATTTAAGTAAGTCAGTTGTATTTGTAGTACTGTTTAGAAAGAGTGGAGAAAGAGACCTTTGCCATAGCTTAATATACAAAATGTCAATAATTTGCTTTTTCTGCCATTGGTGAAAACTGAGAGGTCTGTCCTGTGATTGGCTGGAAGAAACGAAGTCTTTCGTATGCACGTGGAGATTTCAAAGCATTCAGCAGCCTGCTGCTAAGCATGTACACTGAGTGCATGGGTCTCCTGGGCATAGTCTCCTGACGTGCTAAAATGAATAAAGATTGGCAGAGTTATCACCAGATGCTCCGGAAGGGTGGGGTGGGCTGCAGAACCAGGGAGGTACAGATGTTCCCACTGAAAGAGCAGGTGATTTCAGCATCTGAGCAATGTTGTGAAGGCTTTCATAAGGCAGCCTGTTATCACTCTGAACTACGTGCAGAAAAATAGGCTATGGGTTTTTTCTCTTCAGCACTCGGACATGTTGAGCCTGCAGCCACCCTTCTGGGTTGTAATTCAAATTACACCTGAAAGCTCCTTGCATTTCTTGTTCCCCTGCATGGGTTTTACAGCGAAAGAGCAACGAAATCCAATGCCTTTTTATTCAACCATATGTCATTATTTGTTTTCAGCAGGAAAAAGGTAACTCAGGCATGTATAGCTAACTATCTCTGCTCAGAAAGAGTAAGTGTACAGTTCACTCACTAAGAAATACCAGGACAGTATGACGACTGGCATCTTCAGTGCAGCCATAAAGAAAAACATGAGACAAAATCACAGAAATGTGATTCTTGTGCCCTGAAGCCTTAAGAGCAGAGACTCATGTGGAAATCTGCCTGTGAACTGGGCAAAAGAGTGGCTTGGAATATCCTGAAAACAACATGGACCTTCCCTGAAAGAGTGTGAGCTGCCGGTGAGCACAGAAATGACAAAACAGGCCAGGTCTGTCCTTTATCAGTATTCATCAGTGAGATGGGGCATGACAGAACTGGGCAGTCTTACTCCATTAGCATCTGTTTGAGAGCTGCCTGGTTCACCCAGATTTCATTTTAATTTTTGTGACATTTTGGATATAAAACACTATTTTCACACCTGAAAAGAATTATGACCAGTACATCTGGAGACAGAGATACAATAAATACTGTGCTGCAGCCTACAACAGTGGAGCAGAAAACCAACAGACAAAACAAAGAAGGAAGGAAAGACCATCAAGACATGTCCTCCAGCAGCAAGGGTTGAGACAGAAATTTGAACATCAGTGATTCTTCCATAATGAGGAGAACAACTGCAGGAGCAACTGTGAGGTGGTCCATAAAGTCCAAGTGACAATTTTAGCAGGGCACCGCTTAGCATTTCGGTGATGATTATGCAAGAAGGAGAGTCACTGATGACGATGGAGCCACTGCCTGACTCCATGTCATTGAGAAAACAAGTCCAGAGAGGGCCTCCCTCTCGACAACGGACATTTAATTCTTCAGATAGGATAGTATAACATGTGGAAATTACACATGCATTTGGGATGAGAAATTACCTGCACAACAGTGTAGACTCTGAGTCTGGACTTGAGACTGTGAGTGCATGTCCTGGGGGAAAGAGTAGGAGGTGGCTAACAGCCATGAGATGATTATTGCAATCAAGGCTATTGCCTAGATACCCACCAGTGATTCATTCTTATTTTTCCAAGTCACCATTTTATTGTGTTTCTCCACCCCATCACCCCATAAATTCTGTCTGGATTTATTGCCTGCCAATACAATTTATTTTCCCACTTTTCTGGTTACGGGTTTGGCCCAGTGTTCCTTAAGTATTCAGTAACAGGCTTCAGAAACTGAATGTGGCCCTTTTCTGCCAGAAGGCATGTGGCACAAGGGTTGCAATACCACCTGTCTTGGAAAATATTTTGAAAGTGCAAAGTTAAAAATCATTACTTCAGTCAAACAGTTGGGTTCTGAAGTCTCCAAGGAAAGCAAAGATTTCAAGAATAGGGTCTACTGAAAAATTAATAAAATTCGACTTTGGTTCTTAGAGGTTTGTCTGTCTTTCCTCCAACGGGAAACAGAAAGATGGAAAGAAAAGGCTCTCTTATCCAGAACAAGTGATCTTAAAATTTAAAACACTGGAAGAAATTACTTATTTAGATACCTGCTGTGCTCCACTAAAGAGTCTCTGATAAACTAGTATCATTGTTTATTCTGTTATTGCTGATGAAAGCTATTTGATTATAGCTGTAAAAAATCTCTATAAAATCTTAAATAAAAAACACATGTTGTGGCAGAGGCCTTTAGAAGTAAAAAACATTTTAAACATAGTTTGAAGACAGCCTAATTCCACTGTTTTCTTTTAAGCTGAAAGGGGAAGTGCTGCATTATTCCAAGACTGGAGAGTCACAGATACATTATTTACCAGTAATCAGAATTCTTGTTATTCCATATTTCTATCTATGCATAGAGCATAGTGATTGTACCCACTAGGGAAAAAAAATGCAATTATCCCTGGTTTTCCATTAACATTGCAGTCAGGGACAGTATTATTCACACATATTTTGGTGATTCAGATTATTCTGGTTTGTATTATATAAAGCATCTAGGAGAGGTTGCAGTCACAAATGTGACTATTTAGTTAAAACCCCACAGTCCCTAAAAACCAACATGGTGAATTTGGTTGAACAACAAAAAACCGCACTTTTCTTCACATCCTATGGCCATTGAATGAGTCTTCGAGCCAAACTCAGTCCCCAGGAAACATTCCCAGCAAGGCCTAAGGAAAATCCTCTTACTCTAGGTTAGACATGCCCATAAATGAAGCCTGGTGAATACATCCATATTAACATGCACTTAATCATCTAGTTAATGATCCACATTAAGTATGATCCAGGATTTAAAAAAAAAAAAATCTCACATATATTCAAAAGGAATGTGACTCCTATTACCCTGTAGTAAGCAGACCATTAGCATATTCAGTAGTATTAGTCTCTTGTAACCTACCTGAAATTATGTATCAGTGTTCTCTCCATGTGCTTATAGCAGTAGGGCTACTGTTTGAAGATCCTTAATGATTACAACTTGTGGGCATTTAATATACACTCAACAAAACACAAACTAACGATAGGAGAGCATCATTAAAAATTAGATACTCACCATATTTATAATTTATTGTATGGCCTGTACTCCCTATTCATTGTAGGAATGGCAATGATTGCAAATAATATCTGACAGCCAGACATCTCATTTTGGCACTAGCACTAACTAATCAGATGCCTCTCTGTTACTTGCTTTGAAATACAAAATAAAAATCTTCTAAAGTATTAAGAGGAAGGAAAGCAGGGTGCCAGTTTCCATTCCTTAGACTTGAATGACTCATGATATTGGATCCCATGATAAAATGTCTTTTTTCTTTAATAGTATACAGCATTTATTTGCTGGAGGCTAGTATTCAATTTACATTTACATGTATCTCAGAGCTGTCATTAAAACACAATTTTTATACCGTGAATATTATCCTATCCAAAACAACTATACATATGTACTCTTAATCACATAGGAATTTCCAAGGACCTCAGTGTATAAAAGGCATTATTACATCATGTGTTTGAAACGCAGATGTATCTGGGATGGACTGCTGTGCTCTAGCTGGTTCAGTAGTTCACAGCAGCATTAATTCTTCATCCAGATTAATGGATCCAGTTCTCAGTAACAGTATGGCCCCTTTATGCTGCTCTGCCAATATAAAGTCATCCTGAAGGGGATAAAAATCCATAGAAGGAATAACTTCTGCACACACGGCTTCCCTCAGAGCACAGAGTTGAGGAAGTAGGTTAAATTAAAATATCCCAGAATACTCTCAACTCAGATCAGATCAGTAGAATAAAGCTCTGCTATCACTCCAAGTGAAAAAGAACTGTGAACTGGCCCACTGGAGTTCACTGGTAATTTCGAGGACGTAAGGTGCAAGGTGCAGTTGCCCAGACAGAGACTGACTGGGACTATGACGACTGACAGTTCTGCTCTTGCAAGAAGCGCTTACAAGTCTGATTCTTGAATGAGTCCCACCAAGACCGACCATTTGTTCGAAGTTACCACAAAGCATTAACCCGAATATATCATCAAACTGAGTAAGTTAGAGCCAGAAAAGACAGCGTTTTTTCACTCACTTCTAGTAGAAGTCCGCCTTCTTGTACAGCAGTCTTGTTAGATACATTGTCTTCTTTTATCGTTTGGCCAACTTGCTTCTTAAAGTGCTTTTCTTGAATGGCTGTTGGAAAGAGTTATTATCAATTTAGAAATCATAACAATTAGGGCCTAAAATTCTTATTTAGGCATTTAACATGCATTGATTTAATTGGGAGTTACTGTCTTTGTGGTCTGGATCTCAGTCACTGACAACTTGCTTTTGCTGTGAGGGAGATAGATATGTATTTGGCAGTCCAGATGTTTTTTATATGAAATATCTATCACATTTTTTATTGAACATATTTTTTCCATTAGTGTACTCTACATAGAGCAACAACCAAAACCCACAGGAAAGAAAGAAAGGAAAGTTAGCAAGTTGTTTTGTTTATAAAAATATGTATTATGACAATATAAAGAAATGCCTATATAGCTCAGAAGACAAGGGACTGAAATAAGTTTCTCATTTTCAGTGCTGACCTTCTTGGCATCGGATTATTTTCAGTCTCACTTTACCCTATTCACTTCTACGAGTCTGAGCCTGACTGTAAGATTCAAGGGAATGTTCTTAAACTGTTTCATTTTTAAACAGAGGTTTAAAGTTTGTTTTTAGCAGGTCATTTACTACATGAAATTCATTAAAATCTCTCACTAAAGATTGAAAATGTATATATTTTTCCTAATAATAATGAAAATCTTTATGGGAGTCAAAACTGGTGAGTGGTCTTCCCACACATGGGTTATCATTGCTTGATTTGAAATCTCTTTGAATACTCAGATTAAAGTCTTCATATCGATATATCCCATAGAAAAATCCCTGAAATACAATTCCATTTCTGGGGATAATGAAAGAATTTCTGAGAAGACTGACATCACTTGGTACATTGGGCTTCTGCATCATCTAGGGAGTATGACAGGAACCTGTCTTTATCATTCGGTCAGTAAAAATTGAGGAGTCAGCTTCACTCTTACTGCCCCATCCCAGGGACGGGTCCTACAAATATCCCGGTAGCACACAGAGATTGAGTTTTCTGTTTGTTCTCCTTTCCACAGAGAGAATGAGAGAGGAGAGCATACCAGTGAGATTAGCTGGGACATTCGATACGAATTGTCCCTTCCAGCTAAAGGAGAGCTGGAGCAGCCACTGCCAGAGATGGTTAATAATCCAAAAAAAGAAGGGTTGAGATGAACAGGAATAGTTTATACCAAATCAGAGTAAGAAGAGGAGACAGCCAGCAAGCCCCTAATGTTCCTGAGCTTGTTGCTAAAAGTCATGAGAATGAGATTTAAATTTTTAGTGAGATACCAAATTAAGAAAAAGGTCTAAATTTTTAAATGGCTTGAATAATATTTTTTGCAAATGACCAAGGATATGATCGAAATGGAGTCATTTCCTTTCCAAAGGGCTGTGCAAGAACCCCTTATCAATTTAACAGCCTAGTGAGGGACTGTTGCAAGATACATCAGCATTTTACAACAGATGATGGCAACGCAGAACCACACTGACTAAATAGCCGTGATGTTTTTTAGCTTACATTGTAAATATTTGCTGCCAGTGATAATGTCGGTCATTACCCCAAAGCAATCATCTCAAATGTATAATTAGATGTAATAAATCCCTCCCCTGGGCATGGGAAAACACATCAGCAAAATCCCAAGCTGCCTAAAACAGCTCCCTACCCACATTTTCCAGCAAAAGCAGACTTGTAAGCTAGGCTGCTATGAGCAGGACATACAGATTTTTCAATCTGCATTTTCATTTTGTTATACCTTTTGAACTAATTGGAAGAGGTTGCTTTTTTCCCTCCCCGACTAGCCAAGCCTTCTGCTACGCCTGCTCGTAAGAACAGACATATGGACACTCGTGACAATTTTTAAAAGCCCAGCCCCTATTCCAATGGCCTTTTCCAGAGTTTCCCCCTTCAGAAAAGATGTTTTCGTAATTATTGACACAGTGCTTTGCAGTCTTTGTGCAGGTTGAAGGACAGACAGGGAGGGGTGAGAGGAAACGAAGGTTTATTTTTTCGATGCGTTCTTTTGGCGTTGTGAAAATTCTGCCAGTTCGAACTTCATCATTAGTGGAAACTATTACTTTACCCGACTGAGCGGGCCAGAGCTCCCTGCCTGTTTGTGAGCCTTCAGGCTCACACAAACACAGCAGTAGAAGCACAAGAGATGTTTGTTCCACAGCTCGTCTGGCTACTATAAATTCCATCTCCAAATGGAAAGTATTTTAATGTTATTTTGCCAGCTAGAGTTACCCGTACGTTAGGCCACACACATCCGTTTCATAACATACCCTACTCACTGTCCTGGACTGCAAGGAGACCCATTGCACCATCAAAGACGAGTGACACCCTTCGCGCCAAGAAGCAAGAGCTCCTCAGAGACAGGGACGTTCGTTCCTCGCACCTGAGGCAGCGGAGCCGCTGCTCACTGTTCACTCTTGCTCTGCCTCCCTGGAAATACTCCATTAATCCACCCAGGGCTTGGCTCTTACTGCAGGGATGGCTCAGAGGAGATACTGCTGCTGGTGATAGCCTGTCACCTGGGGAAAGCAGAGCAAGACAGGCAGAAAACGACGCAGATCCCCAGAATGAACGAGGAGGAGGAAAAGCAAGGCATGGCAGGGTGAGGAGGGAAACTTGCAAGATGTTATCTGAGTAGGCAGAAAAATAGGGAAAAGAAAACAGAGTAGCCTCCGATACCCGTGTCACCACCAAGAATCAAGAGGGAGAACTGAAGGAAAGTAAGTACTGGTTATGACGGGTGGCTTGATAGCAAGGGCCCTGATGCCAAGACAGCTGTGATGAAGTTTAGACATTACAGAAAATGGTGGCCCTCTGGAGCACAAGTGAAGCCTATGATGGCAAAAGCAAATGAAAGATGGGAGAATGCAGGAGTACCGTCTTTAGTAGGCAGGGAGGAGCAAACTGTGGAAAGATAAAAACCAACCAGCAGCAAAGGATGACTCAGTGACCTGAGGGGAAAACTTCTGGCAGCTGGAGCTCCCATATATCAAGAATGGGGCAAGAAAAAAAGGGATACTGCAGTCAGTCTGATGAATGTTGCTGGCTGTAAAAAACCAGAAAGTTTCAGCTTTATGGAGCCTAGGACTTATTTCTATGGGAGAGGCAACTCTTTGGACCAGATTGTCAGCAATTCAGCATAGAGCACTCACCTACTAGGTTCAAAACTGGCAAGCTGAAGAGATGGGAATCAGGAACAGCAGACACCTTTTCCTGAGCACAACTTATCTAGCCTGCACTTCCAGAAAACGAAATAAAACAGAAGATGGAGCTGTTCTGCTAAAGAAGATGAATGAGCATATTGATACCATAGGGTGATAAATACAAGATATACAAGTACCAGGGCTGACAGTTTTGCAAGGGCATGCGATCTAGTGAGCATGGTGCAATCCCAGGCAACATTAAAAGCCCCTGAGTCTGGAAATGCTGGGTCCTACAGAAGGACAACACTATGGAAATATACTGGGCAGTGGGGAGAAGGGGGCTAGGAGGAAGAATAGGAGGGAGAAAAAATGAAGAAAAATGGCCAATGCAATTTCCTGATGGAAGGGTCAAAGATCTGAGGATGTTATTCCACTTTCTGATCTGAAAGCGGTGAAAAGAGTGGAAATCAAAAAATAATGTAGAGTTGGTATTGACAGCTAATTAATGTGAGGGAAAAAAGTCCACAAAAGAGATGATGCATTTGGCTGAATGGAGTATGGGACTGTCTGAGACAGCGCTGCTGAACCCCTCACAGCTGCACCATCTCTCCCCAGAACACTGTAAAAAGCTGAGATCTCTTTTGAGCCTCTCGTTCTGATACGAGCATCACTATCTGCATTTGCAAACCCCTTGGCTTGAAAATCAAATCTGGAATATTGTAAAGAAGAGAAAAGCTGCCTGACACTTTAAAGTCTGTAGAAGCATCATGAAACCAGCAGTTCCCTTTCCCCCAGAAATAACAGAACATTTATTTGTTGCAGAATACTCTTTAGTTCAGAGGGATGGAAATTTCAGGACTGTCATAAAACTGCATGTTTTAAATCCATGGGATTACATTCTCCAGAGTGTTTCTGTACCTCTTCCTGCACAAGCACAACCTTCTTTCTTCAGAAAATAATTAGCAAAATTACCCGCCAAGCTAAGCTCTGTAACGAACTAATGCATGGTCGAACCGTATGTACCCCAGCCACCCCAGGGACCTTCCACTGCTCAGGCTGCCCGTGTCAGGCAACAGCACAGGAAAGAAATGAGCAGAGGAGGGATGCTGTTTCTTCTCTGAACACCTTGCCTGGGTTCATTTGAGGTCTAAGAAGGGGACAGTACTGTCTTTTTCAGGCTCGGTATGATGCAGGCATATCAGTTTCAAGCCCTTCTACGAGGAGTACCTGTGAGACCACTTTTCTCCAGTGATGCCCAGGGGATAAATTGTTTCTTCAAATGGGCAGATGAAAATACCCAAATCTTGCTTGCAGGTTCAGACATACTGCTTTATGAATATAAATCTTACTTTTGGTAACTGTTAGTTGCAAGGAAGTGAGAACAGGGTCTTTCTTCCTGGATCTTCTAGCTGCAGGAAGGATCAGCTATGCGTGTTACCCTGAATGCTAAGAAAACAAAACAAAACAACTAGGAAACACTCGGTATGAGCAATTCTTAACAAACCTACAGCCGTGAACTGAAATGGTCTGTTTCCTCTTGCTGCATTACAGAGAACACTGAGGGACAATAAGGACCAGGCTCATTAGATGCACGCTGAAATTAAACAATATACTACATAAAGAACAGTTATTACACATTGCTGAATGATATGAAAGGGATGTTTGCACTCTGAAATGCAACAACACACAGGTTGCATGAACGCTTCAGGAAAGAAATCGGCACCAAAATGCACCCTCTGAATAAAAGATGTATGGTGCTCAGTCCTGTTGCAGAGGCTACCAGAACGCCAGATGAAATTATGCTAGCAATAATGCAAAGTTTTTCTTCCCAACTTAGCGGTTTTCTCAGTCTGCTTCTTCTTAAGAGACGCTTTGAAATCCCACTGCCCTTTGAAGTTTCTCGAGTACAGCATGACATTTATTTAAGGTACAGCCCGAACTGTTTGCTTTCCAGATCCCGTCCCCTCTTTCTTTCAGAACCACTTTCCCCCTTTTCCAGCGAGTCTTGTCCGTTTTTCCAGGAGCGCCCGCTCATGCGCGCACGTTAGAGGAGCATCAAAGAGATGCCACCACCCAGCAGCCCTCCTCTCCCCACCGCCCTTGCATGGAGCTGGCGGGGCCACCTCGCCCCCCCGGAGACCCCCTGCCCGGAGGAGCCCCTTTTGAAGGGGAGGTGAGGGGGAGGAGAAGTCCCTGCTGCGGAGGAGGCAGACTGCTGACTAACCCCAGCCCCGCTGTCACGCAAGCCTCGCCGCCTGTCAATCTCCCGGCGGCTCTGACAGGGGCCTGGCGCCCGTTCAAACCCTTGCGTGCGAGCAGACGAGCCGCATTACCCTATGAAGTATTTCATAATAACAACAGCTGTTAAATATTGATGACTCCTGGCAAGCGCTGAATGCTTTTCGAGAAGGTTAAGCCTTCGTGTAATGGAACCTAATTCCTCATTATATACTGTATCAGATATCTGGAAGTCGCCTAAAAAAAGCAAAGGGGCTTAAAGGAAAGGATCAGAAAATAACTCTCGTGCAGCAGGGAGAGGGGAGAAAACTCGCAGTGCGAGAGGTGAGGAGTGTTTCCCCAAAGTCAAATCCTTTTGTAAATTGTAAAAAATGCTACCGGAGCGATAATCAAAATGATTTGGTTTGCTATATTCCACTGGAGAACCGGTTTTGTGTTTTTAGAAATCATTGCAGACGAGAGAAACTTTCTAAAACAGCGATCCGGCTGCCACTGCTGTTTATGTGTGTAAGAGTACACATGGAAATTATTTCTACAGAAAAGATGGAGAAAGCTTGCATTCCTATAGTTTTTCTACATCAGCTCTGAGAGATCTGGCTCACTAGAAGATTTATTGGTGATCGGACAAGATAATAAGGATGAGATCTCAGAGAGAGTTTCCAGCAGGCGAGAAAGGGAGAAGGGCGAGCCTTTTGCCTTGGGCAAGTCCCAATACGCTGTCCTCCCGTTCCCAGCATAAATCCCGCCTCTTCCTCACGCTGCCCTCTATAATCTGTCTATCCTATCTTCTCCCTCTTGACCTCACTGTTGAGCAAGGTTGTGTCAGGAAGGGAATCAGTTCAGGGTAGGAGGTCATGATGGACAGACCGAGTCTTTGGGATGGAGCTGGCGTGACGCCAGGGCAGGCAGTACTGGGGAGTCCAGCAAAAAGGCAGCATCGGAGTCAGGGTGTGGGTGAAAGAGAAGAAACACAAACCGAGGAGTTCTTGGGGTGATGACAAAATCAGGGTATTCTTTTCTTGCCCGTGAGGAAGAGGTCTGTGTGCCTTTAGGCAATACAATTTAGATGAGGCAAGCTGAGAAGCTGAAAACAATTACCTGCTCATGTTCAGTTGTGCTGCGGTGCAAGGAGTTGCACAAAGCTTTAAGCAAGTATTTTACCTGTTGGGGAACCCAGGCCTATTTACTGAGTCGGGATAGGGAATCACGGAAACTTAGGAAGTTGTAAGTTGGAAAGAACCTTTGAAGGTCATCTGGTCTACCCCACCCTGATCAAAACAGAGCTGACTTCAGTTAGGCAGGTTGCCTAGGGGTTTTGTTGAGTATCCCCAGTAATGGACATTTCACATTCCCTCCAGGAAAACTTTCATTGTTTAATTACAAACAGGATCAATTTTGTAAGGTAAGAGCTGCTTATGGATTTACGTGAATGGGCATTAGGATAAGTTCTGGATGGACACTTTCTGTTTCCACAATTCTTGGTCTCTAAAATGTGTAGAATAATTTGAGAAATGCTGAGAATGGTTAAATGGCTGTCATGAAAAGTGTGTCTACGTGGAGAACGTGTGAATCTGTATCTCACACAACTGGCTCACGAGAAACCACACTTGTATGTCACATTTTTGTGTAGCCTGGGACTGTAACATCTCCCTTGTCCCGTAACTTCTGAGGGATCACAGATCCAAAGAAAAGCTGTGCCTCCATGCAAAAGTGAATTGTGTGCTAACTATACAAGCAACGGACTCAAAAGAACTTGTCTAGAAAGTACATTTCCTCTCTGCAGCTTACTGTTGCGACCTTTCTCTCTTCACATGATTCAACAGATGATCTCCCCAGCAGACAACCCCACATTGTGTACTGGCAAAGAAGATATTTTGGAGATCTGTTTGCATAACTGTGAGTAAATATTTGAGTTATCAGTTGGTCTGGTAGACTATATTGGCTATAAGACTGCCAAAGACATACAGTCCTCCTAAATTATCCCAAGATATGTGACTTACTCCAAGTAATTGTCTTCTGTTTCATCTTCATAATTCCATTTGATTACCTACTACTTTAGATATGATGAATTCATTATGAGATCCTATTGATTTATAAGTTCAGTCCTGGGGCCTTAATTTTATTCCTGTATTATTCCATTCTTAGTTTAATTAAGCTATAATACATTAGCTTATCTGAATGCATATTTGCTTGCACATCCTTTTGAATAAATCCATAAAAGATAAATACAAACTGGTTATTCTGTCAAACTACAAAATGGATCGCAACCCTCAGTTATCGGCAACCTCAAGTAAGAAATCTGCAAACCGTTTAGTCCACTTTCAAATCAATACCCACTTCCCTCATAAAAATTAAGATGATTCCAACAAATACCTTGCCCCTTAAGGTGTGAGCTTGTAAATTACATGATCATTAATCAGAATCAAGATCTACAAGGTTAATGTAGAAAAAAATAAATTTAAGATAACTATTCTGTATTTAGAAAACTTGCTTAACATTAGTTAGTTCCAGAGTTAAGGACCTCAGAATGTACAGTCACTGTAGGTTTATGTTTGCTTTACTCTAGTTTCCATTTTCCTCTACTGTACTCTGAAACACCGCATGTTAAGCCAACGTAGAGGGATTCAGACTTCACCAAATTAATCCACATTAGCCTTAAGTGTACTGCAGCATGTTCTGACCTGCCGCATCCTGATTGCTTGAGTGGGATCTCAGCAAATCCCACCAATCATGACATACCTACGTATTCAGAGGAATAGCACGTCAGGACACATTGATTCTAGGATCTATGGAGCAGCTGGCCTAGCAAAACAACTTGCAGAGTTTTCCAGTTCTTCCAAGTGTCCTTCATGAGGGCTTGTCGGCTGAATACATGTTCATCTTTTCCCTTGTCCAGATGTTTTAAAAAATCCGTCCAGGGAAAAATAAAATTTAGGTTCTCTATATCCTCTGAATTCCCAGCACTTTGTCTCTCTATGGTCCAAGAATGTAGTCCTCTTTTGATATGGCTCATATTATTTCATTGTCCCGAGGCCATTTGATTCTCCCAATGAAAATAATACAACAATGGCAGCTGCCCTTTTTAGGAGAGACTGAAACAGCTGTGACTGTTTACTGAGGACAGAAGGATGAGGGGAGATGTTACAGAGGTTTACAAAATTGTAAAGGCAGTGGATAAACTGAATGCAGAACTGCTGTCCACCCAGCCCCACAACATGAGGACAGTGAAGTGCTGAACGACACCAGTACAAGAATGCTTTAAAGCAGATAAAAGACAGTAGTTTTGGAGAATGAGAATACCAGACTAGATGGACCACTGGTGTGACACAGTAGTGTATTTCTTAAGTTGTTATATTCTCACTGCAATGCCACGACCTTGTCCACGCAATTTGTTGCACTCAGAAAATAAACAACAGATGAACAAGAGCAGCATCTGTGACGCGAAACAAAGTATATCACAGAAGCGACAATAAGAAAAATCAGAACCTTATGAGAAAGCCTGTGTGTGACTAAATTTAAGCATACAATGAAAGACCGGCTTGTGACTAATCATTGCATCCAAACAAACAAACAAAATTTATTTTACAATAAACAGCCTACTGAAGTAAATTTGAGTCTGAAATATTTTTCAGAAACATAAGTAATGAGACCAAAATCCATTTTTACTGAAAAGACAGCTAAGAGAAAAGCTATATGTGTTGATAAGTAAGAACTACATTCTGCTGGAATCTTCCTCACTTTAAAAAAGGAGACTTTAAGAATTGCATCTTACAGAAGAAATGCAGTGAAGTCCTGATAACAGATTTATCTTGAGAATATCAGAACATGTTTAGTCTTTATTGGCTGCAGAAGATGTGCACCATTTTACCCTCTTCAATTTAGATCTACAGTTTAGAACATTTAGTAAATCAATCCCTGAAGAATGAAATCAAATCAAAGACCAAGCGTGAAAGTAAACTCAACTAGGAAAGTGCATGAGAAAGCATCTCTCCCCCTTCGTGATTAAATTAACCTGACAATGACTGACTTACATGAGATTTACATGATCTTTGCTTGCCTTTTTGGATTTGATAATCTCTTTTCCAGGCCTGTTTTTCAAATAGACTATCTCCTCAATTTCTTCTGCTCCTATAACATTCTTGTCCCTTTACAATTTCATTTGCACCACTCTTCATGGAAAGGCACAGGCTAGATTCATACCTGCTAGCTCCAAGAGGGAATTTAAGTCAGTATCTCTTAGCAGAGAGTTGAAAGAGCATGTGTCAGTAGGCCAGTATATCACCCAAGAGACTGTTTAAAAATAGCCAAAGCACACGATCTGGAGAGGATAAAGGAAACCTTTAAGATGAAATAAACATTGCATCTAAAATATTCACGCTGAGACCTTAGTGCACAGGATGTGCATATGTTACCCAGAAAACCAAATCTGGCTTCATCAGTTTCAGAGTTAGAAATATTGTATGAGCAATTCCTTAATATCTGCTTTATATAGCAGCCATACTGTATCCAGTGTTAAAGGCAAAGACACAGCTACATTTGCTTTCCTGTGTACTTTAAATAAGCAAACACACTCAACAGGGTAGATGCAAGAATCTCCACCTTTGAGTCAGATGGATGCCACAGCACACTGCTGCACAATCGCCGATAAATACACACACCCCACAGAACACGGCACTCTCTTTCTAAGGCAGAACTGCTTTGCTTTGGTCTTCTCTCATCATGGAGACTTCCACGATGAGATTGACTGTATGAGGAGCTGCCTTGAGAGGTTAAATGAGCCTAACCAGCTGTGGGAAAAATATGCCTGAGAGGAGGTCCTTGAGCTTTGGCTTTCCTACTTCAGGAAGTAAAAGAACGTGCTGAGACAAGATACAGGCAAATGAAACATTGGGAACAGTATCTAAAAGTTGAAAAAAAAATTTCAGAATCAATTTTCAGGATAATTTTAAAGCACTGAACTATATTCCAGAACTTTTCAGAATGCTGAAGAAAACCAGTAACATGAAAATCTTACCTAAAAGCTCAGAATGAAGTACAACAACAGAAGCCAACAACAGACAACAGAAGTCAAAAATTGAACTACCAGAACCCTAAATTGGTAATGTTACTACCCCTGGATATGTTTAATGTGTTTTCATACACATTAATTTTTTAATGATGCATTTAAAGACTAGTCCTGAAAAGCTATCCAAACAGATGGACCTTGCTCCCAACGGGAATCCCTTGTAAGTCAGAAGGCCTGCAAGGAAGACATTATGATTTGTCCAAAAATAAATTGCATTGCAGAACAGGAACCTTCTGCAGAATTAGAACACGCATGCACGTGATATGTTCAATTACTACAAGAACCTTCATTTTTCACTTCCTCACAACTGTTTTGCTTTGCCTTTTTTCACAGCCAGGTTCCATGCTCAGAAAAAGATCCCAAGCAGATCCTAAGGACCCTAGGCAGGCTAGTAGTGGGCTTCCACATTGTCTCCCCCTTAGCACTAGAGAAACCGAATTTTTTAAAAATGCCATAGTCCCTAGGTCAATGACCAGAATTAGGACCTTCAAAATTTCTAAGCATAATGAAGAATACTATTTTTTAAAAAGGCAGGAAGGGTAATATTTGAACGCTCTAAGAATGTAAATTGTGGCCCTGCTTTGATTTGCTTTTCAATTTTTAAAAACAGAAACTACCTAGATACAGTGATAAAATTAAAAGGCAGCCACAGATTTCTTATCAGACTTGGCCCATGTGAAGAGAAGGAGCAACCAAACAATGTTCTGTATTTCAGAAACAGAGTTCTAGCTAATAAAATATAACCTTTTCTCCAGTTTCAACTCTTCTGCATATTTGTCATTGACTTGAACAGGCAAGTCTGACTCCTGTGAAGGTGCCTGCTACCTTGACTCATAGCAAGCTACCAAAGAAATAACGAGTATTCCTTGTGGGATAAGGACAGGGAACTTGTCTCCCACTCATGAAACATATGGGATTGTAGCCTCAGCTTTCAAGGCAATTAGAGTTAATTGCAGCTTTCACCAAGTGATCAATGCTATGCGAATAGTATGTATAAAGGGAAAATAAAGAGTAAATAAATTACTACTTGTGCTTCTTATTCTGTGAAGGTCTTCTGGACGAAAACTGGTGATTTCTTACCTACTGACTGATTAGATCTGTTTTACACTCGGTATGTGACATAAACATCAGTTTATATTGGGTTTTTGTCAGTTATAATGTGATCTACATTGGATATACACTGCAACTTGCTGCCAGAGTCAGTCCAATAACCATTGAAACAAAACTTAGTAGCTCTACGCTAAGGAAAATATGAATAGTTAAAGGCAGAAAAACAAGCATTGCAAATTGCAAAAAGCAAAAGCAAAGACGGTTTTGCACGTGTTCTTAAAAAATGTGCAAGTTAACTGGAGAAAATGTATATTCTAGACCTTACTTTGTTTTAAGCCGAGTATTTTTCAGAGTAATCTTTAAAGACTTTGTCTATGAAGGCTGCATCCAAAAGAGGAACATTTTTTCTCCTGCCGGGGCAGATTTGCAGGGAGGAGGCTCATTTCTGCCTTGCTGGTCTGGCAGGCAGCAGAGCTCTATTCCTCTGATCAAGAGATCACTTTCATAACCACTTTTCTGAGGTCACAAATGAGTCTGCTGCAGTCACGCAACCCCTCGCCTACCAGAGCTTACTATAACAATACAGGTTCACGGAAACCTTTTAAAGAGGCAGCCCATCCTTTCGACCCACGCAGATAGAAGGCACGTGCATGTTAACGCACGGGCTTCCCCCAAACATGTCATGGGACTATTTTATTTCAGTTGGAGCAAGGAAGAAATGTATAGCTTGGAGTTTTAGCTGGATGGAGTCATGTTGCCTGAGTAGAATCAAATAAAAAGTTAAGATAAATAGCTTTACAATTCTTTTAAACTATACTGGCACCTTTTTCAAATATTTATTCAGCCCATTCCTTTTTATTATCTTAAAGGTCCATGCCTGGCAACCATGTGCTACTGTGAATTATGCTAATTAAGATATTTAAAAGCCATGGTAAACAGTCAAACATTAGATTCAATAAACAACAGATATGATTGCCCTGAATTAAACGCTGCCCTGCTGCAGTGTTAGAAACACCAGCAATACAGAGATGGTAGATCAAGAAACGGGCTTACTATCAAAAACTTATTCTGGAGAAATACTATGAAAATACAACGAGTACTAGTTAGAGCTTGTTTCTAGGACAGAAAAACCTATTTTATATATTAGCTGACGGTGTCCCACAAATGAGCCACATACTAATCTGTTGTATGGATGTGCCTTGTAGGTGGTAGCTGGAGTGGCCTTTGGGTGATGGGGGTAGGTTGGAATTTAAAGAAAAAAGTTAAAAATATTTTTCCTCTTATGATAAGTCAACTCTACCGAATGAAGGGGGGAGGAGGGGGTTGGCCTATTTTCACAAGCAGTTAGTGCTATGAAAGCAACTGTTGTTGTTCCATCATGAATTATTTGCACTAATTACCTGAAATAAAGTTTCCAAAAGCTGTTAAATTACTTTGGAGCCTACAGTTTAAAAAATTAAGTTGGATGTATTGCTCATTGACATTTTATGAGGATTAGTATACAGACACATTTCATTTAAAGGCAGCATAAACAGGCTTGCCCAAAACAGCTTTATAATCCAGCTTAAATAAGTAACAATAGCAATGAGGGCACAGCATTAAGCCTGTCGAGGACTCACAGCGTGGGCCGAGATGACTCGTTTGCACACTGTCCCGCAAGTTCATTGTTATTATTAGCCACGCTAGCCAGGTGAAAGCTCATTCAGGTGTGCCCACACATGCTATAGACAGCTTTAGGGACTCTGGAGATGCACTCACAGGTTGTGAAGTGCTCTTGGCTTCATCCAAGGGGATATTCAGGCTTGACCTTGATGTGTATCTTCACCCAGCTCAAGCTGTGGGAGATGTTCCCTCCCATCTGCACTGCAGTTTGTCATTTACACAAAAGATGACCTCCCAGTCTAGCTTTGATCTGAAACTCATGACACCCCAAAATCAGCCTCGTCTCTGCTCCAGGTCTTGCTGATATTTATGGAAGGGAATTATGCTGAAAACTGGACATGGGATTGTGAGATTACTGCTGGTGGACCTTGCACTCATGTCATGCATGGAAAGTCAGGGCAGCGAGGCAGGCTCAACCTCAGATGCCGAGCATCACCGCGGTTTCTCAGCTTGGACAAAGTGCTGGTGGAGGTGATGAGACAGAGATGCTGATTTATAAAGGGAGGGTGTTGACAGCCTCCAGAGTGACCTTGAGGGTAACAGTACCAGTGCAGACAAGGCCACAAGCATTTTTGAAGGTGGGCCATAGTTTCAAAGATTTCTGAAAATTCTGAAGATGTTGCCCTGAGTCTTAAGTTACTGATTTGTGCCCATTCACTTACCACTACAACAACTTCCCATGGAAATAAAAAAGATACAAGGTCAATTCCGGCCTAAACAAATAGATGTGACTTTGTCCCTGTTTATGAACTTTGGCTAGACCACAAGAAGTTTATCTAAAGTGAAAGAGCATTGAATACTAATGCAAGTATTTAATTAACATGGCAATTTTTCCTTTCTAGTTATGGAAAGAGATACATGAGAATACTGTTGTGCTACTTTACCTTTACAAACAAATTATACTGTTCTTCTGGAGGCAGTTGGCGAAAAAAATCATTGGTAACAGCAGGAATGAGTTTACATATGGGTATTTCAGGGTAAACAGCTGCTAGAATACTTGCTGCTCAGCTCTGTTCTGCACAGCAGTCTGGCCACAGAGCTGGTACGTAAAAAGTCTTGCCTTACTGACAGTTCTTTTTATATTCTTTATTCCATGAAAATAACATATTTGCAATCTTTTTTCAAGAATGTGATCTCTTCTACTTGGAGACAGTGTGGTCAATTGCTCCGTTTTCTAAGGAGATGCAAGACGGCATCTAATACATGTGCCTAAGTGCCATTGGATCTGCAATTCTAGAGAAAGAATCAGTCAGTAATTTAGTATAGTGAAATCAGGATAAACAGTGACCTCTGATATGCCAGTTTCCAAATAATTACCACAAGCTTTCCTCATTCCCTCCACAGCTCTAAAAACTTGCACTTGACAGTCAAAGATCTGTAGGCCACCTATATATATATACGAGAACATGCAGACAGTAATTTGGATTAGCTGCAAATCTGCCTTTACATTATTTGTTTTAGTCCTTTTGTGAAGTTTATTTAATTTGAAGATTACCCAGCGAAATGTAATCCAGCTCATTTATACTCCAACTAATATCCAAAAATAAAACGATTTCAAATTAGTGTAATATAAATCGTTATTTAATAAATGAATTTACTTTAAATAACTGCTAAGAGGTATTCTTTCATTAGAAATAAGTTTAAGTACTGCGAGAAATTACAGTAATTACAATCAAGCTTTAAGGATTCTTGAGTAACTCAGTTATAAAATTATAGCAAGCATGCTCAAAAAAATCCTTCTGCCCTCACCCTCTTCCTGCTGCCCCAACATACTGTACGTAGGTGATGTTCAGCTACCTTTCTACCATGGCCCAGTGCTTTCCAGCCAGTTTTTGTCTGGAAGCGGAGGAAAAAAGTGTTCTGTTACTGCAACACATAAATGAAGTTAGAGCTTGGCCAGGACTGCTGAAGGATACCTGGCACTATCCAAGTAGAAGGCAGATTAAAGAGGATAGCAAATAGTGCAGCTGCAGAAATTAGTTTACAGCAAGTTGTTGTGACTGAGCCTTCTGCACATGGTGGTCCATACAACCTATCCCAGCACAGCGCAGCCTTTGCCTGATGTGCAGGATGAGAAAAGGAGCTGGAGTGCCTAAACGTAGCACCCCAGCCAAGGCAACGCAGTCGGGAGTCGATGGAGTCAAGGCAGGATGGGGCAGGCTGGGAACAGGGCAGCTGGAACATTCTTATGCCTGATGTATTTTCCACTGCCCAGATGTTCCCCAGTTGACACGAGCTGTGAGACACTGGATGCACCAGTCCCAGAGGGTGTTCTGACCCCTGGGAAGCGCTAAAGAGGCCCAGGCTTGCCCAGCATCGAGGAGGCACAAAGGTATTTTGCGTCTCTTCTCCCACTCAGTCCCCATGCCAAGTTCAGCTCTGGTGCAGGAACTCAGCTGTGGCGTAGAATTCATTTTGTACATTAACCCAATGAGCTAAAATACCATCTGAGACCAACATGTAGTTAATTGCTGTGAGAACAAAACTTTGAATTTCCTGACCTATTCAAAGTTTGAATTTCCCATTAACTCCACGCTCCCATACTAACAGATGGTATACAGAGTGTAGTTCCAAAACTCCCTGCATCCGAGTGTATGCAAAGAGAACACGATGAGCTGAACTGCACACCCCTGGGAACCTGTTCTGCATATGCAGAATGGTAAACTTCTAAATAAATCAATTAATGTGCCCAAGCAACTCCCCTTTCCACGCAGATAACCCTGGCTGAAACTCTTATGCCAAAGCTGTCCCTGCCATGGGGAGCTGGAAAAGCACTGGTTAGCAGAGCTGACTCATCAGCTGACTAGCCCACATCAGCCACAAAGGACCAAGAATGCTGGTGGTGGCATGAAGCGTGTGGGTGGGAGCAAGGAATAAGCAATCATCTGGCAGCCTAATGCAGTAGGGAGGGTTGACAACAATTCATTATTTATTCCCCCCTCCCGCCCTAAGGCTTCATCCCTCTGCTGCAGTGATTCTCATCATCTTGACGCTGTGGTAGGGCTCTGTGTAGGGGAGGGAATGAAAGGTACATCCCCTCCCTGTGGCCCATGCAATGAAAGCATCAGCAGGCTATCTGAGCTCACCACACCCAGACCACATAGGGCAAAAGGCCCTCATGGAGGAGAATGGAAAAGAGGTTTGCGTGGTCCTTCTTTCACCCAACAGGAGATGAGAACAATGTCTTACTAGGAAAAAAAAAAAAAAGAGAGCATCGCTTTCCCACCAAAATCAGTCTGCTAGCAGAGAGAAGGGATGGAGATCTAGTTCTGGAACGACAGAGGGCAGATGTAAGAAAAAGAGCTTGGGGATAAAGCATGGAATACAGGGCAAAGGGAGAATGTTCTAGCAAAGATGGGAAAAGTGGGGGAAGAACCTATACAGAGATAACAAGAAAATCTACAGATGAGAAATATGCAAAAAAGAAAAGCATTTAAAAAGAGGTGAGGTGGGTTATCTCTAGAAGGGCCACTAGAGAAAAATAGGTGGAAAATATTTCTCAAAGGTTTCGGAAGAAAACAGGTTAACAAACTACAGACACTGAAATGGAAGGAAAGTCACCAAGGTAAACAACAAAAGCACATTCAGAAAAAATAAAATTGGCAGATTTAATTAAAAGCTTGACATGAAAGTACGCTGATAAAATCCCCCAAATTTTTCACATGTATCCCATTATCTCCATGTAGATCTGAGTTCACTTTCCAGTGTTCTTTTCCTCCAGCAGCCTGCTACCACTGCAAATCTGGCTGCAATATGGTTAGCTGGTGCCCAATTTACCTAGCACCAAACACTCTCCAGCCAAATTACTGGAGTGGTGAAGGTGCGAGCTCACCCCTCCCAGGCTTCAACCTTTTCAATGGAATTTTTGCTTTGATTCCTAAAAATGCATTTAACTTCAGGCAATGCAGTTTTCAAAACACTGGGCCAGCTTCTGAAGGCTTGACTTGTATCACTCCACTAATGCCAAAGTTAAGTCAAACATAATAAGGGACTAAGGACTTGACCAGTTGTCTTTATGTTTCCCCTGAACCAAACCTGTTGTTTTCAGAGAACAGGCTTTTTGCCTGGATTTTGCCTAGAGCAGGTCTTTCCTAGCAGATTGCCTCAGTGGGAAGATTAGGTTTCCCACTGTCCTCTTCATCTTTGGAAAGTTTCTGTTGCATTTCCCAGTCTCCACTACAGGCATTTCAGGGCTCAAAAGTCTTCCCTGATGTGTTTTTCACATGCTGCTGTGTGTATCATTTGGCAAGAGACCCATGAGCGATGGAGAGTCACAACATTGTAGTTTGCCATTGCAGCTTCTTTCTAGGAGAAATGGTTCTACTTTATTTCTAGAACTAAAACTAAGCTAGTTGAACATTATGTTCAAAGATTCAGAAGACGGAATATCTGCTGAAGCTAGAATATCTAAAGTAAGCACGCTGACCTCTGTCTGGAGATCGTGACTTGAGTACATAAAGACAACAAAGAAACAATAAAGAAACTCCTCTTTTCCAAATGATCTCTTCGAACTTAGTGCCCCTGCAGCATTGCTGCAAGGGGCACGTCCTCTGTCCAGAAACTGACCTCTCCTCACACCTCATTCTGCCAGAGGTGATTATCTCAGTCACAATACTGATTTAAAGACATTATCAATAACCACCATCATACTTACAAGGTATGATCGGGAAGCAAACCTTCAAACTGACATTATCTCTGCTTTCCTATCTATAAGTCAGCAGCAACAAATGTAGGGCGGATCACTGACCCCAAATAATATGGCACTTACTACCAAATATATTAAATGTGCTAGCTTCAGTAAGAATGAAGACTGCATATTGCAATGAGTAATACCTTCAAACTCTCTGCCATGTCACTAAGTATATATTTGGCTGACAACAAAGAACTCTTCCCTTAAACCAGTATATAGAGCTGTACAGCTGGAGTTTAATTATTATACAGTTCTGATGGTTCTGAAGTGTTGAAAACAATCAATTGATGTTGAACACATAGTAATTTGAGAGCACTCTGCACCTTGCATCACTGAGCCTTTAATAGCTATTAAAGTAATTCCTGTGAGTTTAAACATCTCCAATTTACTCACACACATATAACTTGTTTTGAGATGTACAGCCATTTTCTATATGTAGTGATGTAGATTAAGACATTAAAAAGTATGGAAAGAAGAAATGCAATTCCATTTTTCTCCACTTACTGTCTTAGCCCTCATAATAACATATTGGAATATTTTCCACATAAATCCTTACATTCATCAGTTCAAGATGTATTATCTAGGTTAGATTACTTCTCCTTTCAAGAAACGTTTTCATAAAGTATTATTTATTGGTCCATTTTCCCGTACAAGGTTTATAGGGGTCATTTGATGGCACAATATCATTTTAATAAATTATTCGGAAAAAATACAGAGTTTTTGTGACAAGTTTTCAGTGACATTGATATACAACGTAATATTAACACAGAGAAGATAGCATTTTCTGTACAGATGTTGAAACACTCAGAAGAATATATAGCATTAATATAAGGTGACATATGTTTTGCAACTATACAATTAGTAAAGTGGTTATGAAATTGCTAATGGACTAGAAAAAGAAAACTTAAAATATGTTGGGGTTTGATTTCGATATGATGTTTGCTTATTTTCAGTCCTCTTCTTTCAACCTCTTTCAGCTGTTTCCAATATGTAAGTAGTCAATTTATGTTGCAGGTTCAGAGATGCATGGGAATAGCGGACGCTTTATTTATTATAACAAGAAACTACAGGCAGAGATTTACTTCCTATATATACCTTCAACTTGATATATTCCATGCAGATATAAAAAGGGAATGCATTGAGGGGATTTCAATGGAAATCCATGTGATATGTGTTTGGCCAAGACTGTTATATAGCATGGAGCTTTCACAAAAGAAATTATGAGCTTCTTTGAAGGAAGTTTTAACGTATGTTTTAACTTCTCTTAGTAAGCATTTAATTTAGTTTACTGATATGCATTCTGCTTCCACTTCTACTCATATAGAAGTCAAGATTTCAGAAAATTTATCAATTGTGTTATCTACATGATTGCACCAAAAATTATAATCAAATGAAAACTGGATTTATAAAGGGAAATCTGCTGTGCCTCATCTAAAAAAATTATTTCATTTGATGGTGGTGAACGTTCAGAGCACTAATATGCTACTGCTACATTAGCTAGAGAAGAAAAGCATCCCTGTTAGTCAGTTGGGATTTTCTTTCCAATAACATAAAAAAGACACTAGACCAAATGTAATTAAATGAAAACAAGTCCTTTATAGTAATCCATTGAGCCATAGGACTAATCATATAGCTTTACAGAAAGCAGTTCCCATCTCATATTTTACAATTTACAAGCATTTAAATAACATCTAGTCGTAGCCTAGAAAGACAGATGTCTTGCACAGATTCAGCATATAAATCATGTGATAAATCATAAACTTCTGGGTTTGACTAAATCATCAATTTATTTATTTACTTTCATCCTCCCAGCCACCTGTAGCTCTGCTTATAACTTAAGATTTTTGTGTGGGAGGAATTGGTGGGTAACCCAGGCATGATTTCAAGAAGGGCATTTCATCCATAAAGGGCAACATGAAGAAAATGAACAATGGCTGTAGGAGAAAGAGTCAAAGCTATGGGAAGAGGAGAGAGGGCTGATAAGAATAAAGACTCGATAGGCAAAGATTATTACAATTACAATTACAATTTAATGGGAAAAAGCTGGACATAGAGATGCCCATAGAGGTGGCAGAGCAAGTTGCTAATTCAGAGAAATGGGCAAGAAAGAGAAATTATTAGCTATGATTTATGTGGAGCACAAATGCTGGTGATGTCAGGAAGGCCTGCGATACAGAGGTTACAAAATGAGGAAGATATAAGATTGCGACAACTGTCTTTGCATCATGTTCAGAAACGAAGTTACGGTCCAGAAATCGTGGAGGGGGACAAGATGTCCCCAGCCCATAGAGGCAAGACAGAGAGAGAAGGCAGCGTGTGGCCTCAGGCGATCCCTGGGGAGGTGCCCGATGCCCAGGGCTGGGGCTGTCCCCAGTGAACCCCAGCTACCTTGCTCATGGCTGCGGTGGTGAGACAGGCCCTTATTGGGAGGACCTGATGGACACCATGGGGAACCTTCATCCCTTAGGGAGCACCCAGACCTCATGGCACCCTGACAGGTGCTTCTGACAGGGGACGCTGGAGCAGCAATGATGTCGGGAACCGAACAGACAGGGGTTTAGAAAAAAGAAAGGAAGCGGCAATCTTGTCCATGGGCAGCATTCAGACAAAGATATGCCAAACTGTTTTGGACATTGTGCAACAAGGAAGACTGAAAGGCATGAACTGAACAGACTTCAGTCCTCTCCAAGACTGTGAGGACTGGTCAGAATGTGAAAAATCAACTATTAAAGAAATCATGAGAAACGGTGTCTGTGGGTCATCTGATAATGTCCTTCCTTCCATGTCAACACTGAACAAATGCCTTAGGCTGCTACTCAGAGAAGATGTCACCATTGAGTGTTGCATGACATAAAATATGAGCTTCCAGTCATTGGCACACATTTTCTGGAGTAGTAACTAGGTTAACCAGGGCTGCCTACCTGAATTCCAGTGAGGTGTTTTGTTTATTGCTAGCATTTAATTTGAATTTCATTTGCTTGCTTTAAATTCCTTTAAAACTCCAAGCACAGTATGCCAAAAAACCCCGTGCACCCCAAGTACGTTCAAAAAAGTCAATAAAATGCTATCAGTAAACAAAATTTAAATTGAATTTATCAGAGACTAAATAAAATCTTGAAAAGACAGAATAAATTACAGAAAACCCTCAGGCCACTTAGCCTTGCCTTATTCCTTGTCTTGGTAGCCTCTTGTCCTTAGGCTGAGTCATTACAGTGGATCTTTAGGGCTATTAGAGATGGAAACACACTTGACCCCTCAGAATAAAAAACTGATCACTCACTGACAAAGCATGCATATACCTAGTATAAGACAGGAAACAACAGACACATACAACACAGAGGGAGCAATACAAAAACCCAGTGAGACAATACTCATGCACATGACAGGCAATGGTCTCAGAGCTTCAGTGGCCTAACAATTAGCAGGACTTCAGGGAGCAGAACAAGAAAGACATTTTTGAAAATAAAACTCTCAAAAGTAGATAATAGAACACTTGTGTGAGTGGTTAATAGATAGAAGAAACACAGCATTTATATGAAAAACCAGTAAGTAGATGATGGAAGCCAGTTAAGGATCTGGCTATTAATCTTTATCCTCTCCCCTCCAGCCTACCCTGCACGTTCCTACCCCCTTCACCCATCCAGCTTGACTTCAACCAGTAAACCTATCTTTACACATGACTTGATCTATATTAGGTGTGAATTCCAGTGGAAAATCTTAATAGGGCGAAGTGCTGGTAAGTGCAATTTAAAATAATGTCATTTTGCCTAGTCTTGACACATCTTTGTAACCTTCACATTTCCCCTGCCCACACATTTAGCCTTCAGACTGCATCTAATGATCTTCTCAGAGTCTCAGCAACCACCATGCACTGCTTGTGAGGCATATGAGACAGCATTTCAGAACTTCATGAACTGACTCTATAGAAGTACTACAAAGTCCAAAAGCTAAATTGTAGTCTTGTAATTCAAATTATTTTTTAAAAGTCTTAGAAAAGAAGCAGTGGTTTAGATTTACATCTGAATGGCAGGCTTTTAATTCAAGATGTTTATAGGTTTGCCTTCCCAAAAGTTTCATCAGAAATAATTCCTGACTATATTTACACTACTCTGGAAGAGTTGTCTTCGAAGGAGCTATGACAATACCATTCTTACCCAGTACTGGTTCTCACCCATCTCCATCCATGCTGCTAACTGGCAAATGGTCTTAGGACACCTTGCTGGGTTTTACCTGAAAATGTGATAAATGACAAGCAGGAGGGATCTGTATGCACTGAAACATGTGCTCTCACTTGGTCTGAGCCTACACTTGCAGCTTTCCATCTCCAAGGACCACAAGTGTTATCTTGAGATCTACTTTGGCATAGCCAATATAGTTGTACAGACTCAAAAGATTGGAGTTACCTCATCTGGCAAGCACCAGAGAGGTATGTCTGCACTGGACATGATGGAGTGTAGCGCAGAGGTCTTCATGCTAGCTCTAAGGATATTGGTATGGGCATACAGTGTCTCACACAGCTACATGGAGAGAACAGGAGCTTGAAAAAAAGTGTGGCTGTATTGGGATGGCAAGGCACATAGTCTAGTAAGCTCTGCCTCTCAGAAGGAATAATTCACGTGGGCTTATTCCCAAAGTGACATAGCCACTCTGCTTCTTGCTATAGGACCCGCTCTAACATCTGCATTGTTTCAGAGTTCTCTGCAGAGAGCTTCACCATGTGCTGTAAGCCAAAAGTGAGGCAGTAGCAAGTGAAAAGAGAAACCAGGAGGACAGTCTCCCACACTGTTCTTTAGCCTAAAACTATTTGTCCTATTTGTCTTCAAAGCCCTATGCAATTATATTATGCCAAGCTAAATTCCTTGTTCTGTTGGATAAGAGGTATTGTCTTTCCTTTAAAACATATCTGTGTTTAAAATAAGAAACAAAGTAAATCATTTTCTTGACAGTAAAGAAACACGTTTCCTTTCAGAGATGGTAATCACTCATGAAGCTGAGAACAAGCGTAAACCAAGCCAAAGTTCATGCCTGAGGGAATGCTTTCCTACCTCCCATCCACTGCAGCAGTGATTAGGACAGAATTATTGCTAGGACCTTCTACAATCACTGCAATTGCTAGCAACTTCTGGAGTAAAAATGCAATCTTTCCTATGATGAAAACCAATCTTGTTTCCATATCCAAGAAAAACTTGGGTTGCAGTTGAACTAAACTTATGCTAAGTTCTTTCTCAGTCTCCAACATCCAAACACAATTTAACTCAAGAAAATGAGGTCAGTAAAAGTTCATTCATTATACTGCAGGATAATAGAATTTGATCCACGGGGGACTATGAGGGTATTTCAACAGCTGGTACCAGGCTGGGCCAAGGAGGGTCTTAACTGCAGAGGAAGGATTGAGGAAGCACAGTGCTCGAGCAAGATGAACATCACTGAATACAAAAGACAGTACATATATCAGTCTACTGGATTAGATGGGCCCAGTTTTTTCCTTGCCATATACCTACATTTATTTATATCAATGCTACGTGAGTTGTGTAGTGGGAGCTAACCAAATGCAACTGAGCATAAAAGCCTACCAAACCAGAATGGTTAAAAATGACTAAGCAAGCTGGAGAAAGATAAAGACCCGCACTTAGCGTCTCAAAGTATTTTGGGTGACTTCCCCTAGCATTGGACCAATATAGCAGCTGTGGTTTGTGGGAACACCTATAAAACCAGCCACTGTGTGTGTCTGTGACCATGTTGTCTGGTTCTGAGTGTGCTTCTACTATTGCTAGAAACAGTGGGACTCTTCCAGTGCCAAATGCCCTCAGGACAAATCTAACAAAGATTCCTCTCCTGTCACTTGTAATTTCCAACTCCCTGGTCTTATAATTAGTCTTGCCAATATCAGGAGAAACATTGAGGCTTACAGGGATGTTCACTTGAATGGCATCCAACAATAGAAAAGTGGTATAAAATATGGATCCAGAATTTCAAGAGGAAGTTCTATAAGAAGAATCATCATGATGGTGTATTTCCCAAAAACAGCACAAAGTCTATAGTGTCCAGCCCTCTTTGTGCAGATGACTGACTCAGCCTAACAGCTCTGAGCTTGTGAGGTCTGACAATATGAACAACCCACAGCACATGGCGTGAGTACCCAAGGAGTACCAGAAAAGATCTGACATTTATAACTAAGGTCCTTTATTTGCCATTACTCAAAAAAATAGGTATGGAATTTAGAGCCAGTCTCAGAATATGATGCTTAACATAATGGTGCACTAACAGGTTCCCTTGGTCTTCAAAGGTGACAGGAATTTAAGCAATTTAAGAGTGGTCTTGTTCTTTCTGAATATAGGCTTATTTTGAAGTAATTCCTGCTTGTCAATCTACTCTCCTTCCCCTACAAAACCCATCCTGCTTGCAGAAAACTAAAGAGAAAGCCAACTAGCAGAAGGAGGTCAATCCTCTTACAAGAAAGCACAAAGAGGATATACGGTCCTCTTCCAAGAGTCAGCAAAGGTCTCACCAGGGTCAGAGAGGTCTCTAGGTTATCCAAGAGGACATGTAGCTCAAAACAGCCTCAGGTATTTGTTACATGGAATGAGTGGTGTCCCCAGGAAACAAGGGGAAAAGAAAAAAGTGAAACATTGGTATAAGCAATACGTCACAATAAAATAGTCTCTCTGGCAATTAAAAATGTCAAAAAATCTAGTCAAAATAATCCACTGTTTGAAAATGGATAATGTAGGGGAGAGTCAATGTGCAGCTGCTTCTCGAGAAATGAGTCCTGCCAGATCTCAGGAACGGATATATGCAGCGAGCCTGCTTAAAGTCTTGACGCTTACACAAAAATTTCACTGATGTAGTATTTTAGCACTTGATTAGATAATGACTTGCAGACAGTAGGTCTTCCTTCAAAGATTTATTTACGTACGACTTACACTGCAGAACACTTTTTCCTCTTTTCAATTGCTATGTTGTTATGAAGATGGTAAAACTGTAGAGCAGTAAAGAGTGGAAAATATTTGTTTCATGAACACTCCTTTTTTGGCTGAAATCCTCTGAATGCTGTGGTAATTTGAATACGATGATTCAATACAGCCACAGGAATAACCTTACCTGTTACCCACTCTGACTGTGAAGGTGCCCTCTCAGTGCAAGTCATTGAATATGCTTCCCTAAGAAACCTAAACAGCCTAAATGCTTATAGAGAATCTAATAAACTATGACTGTGGCCCACAGCAACAGATACCCTAAAGACATTTTGTATGTGTGCAAAAAGAAAAGTCCTTATTTCACTTTCAAGAAATAAATCCTTCAGGCATTCCATTTCAGAGGACAGCACTGGGAGTGCTCTAAATCAGTAGAATATGTCTTTAAAAAACAAACTTGTTAAACTGTTCAGATATGTTGGGGACTTCTTGACTCAAGGTATCAGCTTCAACCCTAGCTAACCAGAGAACCACAACTGAAATCCTAGATTTATAATTCAAAGGACAGGTTTCATCAGGCTTGTTGATAATCTGAAATTATTATTTATTTATTCTTCTATTATTTCCATAATGGAACTCAATATATAAATCATACCAAGAAAAGATTGGTGGGAGTAAAGAGATGGAGTCAAGGAGGTATAATTCCAGATTGTTGATTCCAATTGTATAATTGTTGATTGTGTAATTGTTGATTGTATAATTCCAAATTGTTGATTCAGGCATTTTATCCTGTTCTTAATGTAGTCTCTCTTATAATCTTTATTTGTATTTCACATCTTTTATTATTTTACTTTTCTGTTCTAAAAATATCCAGTACAAAGAGCCTGGAGAGAGTGCCATGAAAGGACACAAAGATGATGAAGGAACCGGAGCATCTCTCCTATGAGGAAAGGCTGAGAGAGCTGGGACTGTTTAGCCTGGAGAAGAGAAGGCTCAGGGGGATCTCATCAGCATGTATAAAAACCTGAAGGAAGGGTATAAAGAAGATGGAGCCAGGCTCTTTTCAGTGGTGCCTAGTGACAGGATCAGAGGCAATGCACACAACCTGAAACACAGGAGGCTCTATCTGAACATCAGGAAACACTTTTTCACTGGAAGGGTGACCAAGCACGGGTTGCTCAGAGAGGTTGTGGAATCTCCATCCTTGGAGATATTCAAAAGCTATCTGGACGTGGTCCTGGGAAACAGGCCTTAGGTGGCCCTGCTTCAGCAGGGGTGTTGGACGAGATGATGTCCAGAGGTCCCTTCCAACTTCACCGAATCATAGAATCACAGAATCGTCTAGGTTGGAAGGGAACTTTAAGATCATCGAGTCAATGTCAACCCTTCTGTGATTCTGTGATTCATGAAGACAATGGTTTTAAATTTAAGGGAAAGCTTCAGGCTACTGGAACCAGCTAACAAATTAAAGAAGAATTTTTCCCATGGAAATGTATCCAGTATAGGCCATAATTGTAACAATAAACTCAAATATATGAGTTTAGTTTCAAAATCAGTTAAATCTTGTTGTGGAAAAATTTTCCTTGCTTATGTAAAGTAGTATCTAAAAAACATATTTCTGTCAAAAGAGCAGAACTTGTCAATACAGTAAAAAACTTTAGCTGAGAAATTTTGAAAAGAAAACTCTTGGGAAAACAGAAATGTTAGGGAGAGACAGTGGGGAAAAAAGGATGCCTGACAACCCCTCTGCTTGCACTGCAGTGGAATCCTGGATCCTCAGAGTAGGAGCTTTGGTTCAGGTGAGCAGCACTCATAAAGCAGTGTTGAATAGCATTACAGTGCGGATAATACACTGAAAGCAAGATCAGTCTTTGCTTCCCTACCCATCTCAAGTTTTATTTTCTTAATTTTCTGTGAGTGTCACTCTAGTGTCAGGTGTGTCATATCAGAAACATGTCTGCAAGCTATGGAGTGTGGACTGCTGCACTAAATATTCAAACACTACAACAAATAATAGCTGTCCTTCCTTAGGACAGCCTAATCTAAAGAATCTAATGAATGAACCTAAGGAATCTGAATCAAAGTAGTAAGAAGTCCATGTATGCTATTGAGTTACGAGGTCAAGAGCCATGGCTACAGTAGGAGGAGATGAAAGCTGGAAGAAACTGCAAGTAATTGAGGATACTGAAAATCAGGGCAGCTGGGAGGAATCCTTTGTTGCTTTCTTCTTAAAAGGGATAAATCCAGTTTCCATTAAAGATAAATATCGGTGGGAATTGGATGACACCAAACACATAAATGAGTAAAAGGAAATGACCCACTAATATAAATGCTAAATCAGAAGAAAGACAGAAACCACACAGTGTGTGCTATCCTGCCAGAACTGAAAAAATAAATATATAAAAGAGATTTAATTGAAGGGGAGAAACAGGTTAGAAGGAGGGAGGGCAGCTTGGTGAAAGTGACCAGGAAATCCTGGAACCGATGGTTCTTCCAGCAGCGGCAATCCAAGGCACAGCAACATGGAGACACAGAACCTAAAGAAGGGAGACTTCAGTACACCTGGAGAAGTGGAAGGCAAAATCTCAGGGGACAGATATCCAAGTGAAGTAGGCGCTGGGTGTTCTTTCAACAAACCAATGTGTAGGGGATAAGTGTAAACTATCTCAGTGGCAGTGAAGAGTGGTAAAAATAAGAAAAGATCATCTTAACAAAATCCTGAGTTCTTCAATGACTGGAAGCTCACGGAAAATATTTTTTAAAATTAATAAAATAAAGCACAAGTGTATAAGAAGAGAAACAGAAAAGCAAATGCATAAAATAAGATGTAGCAAGAAAGGGAAGGTAATAAAAAGCATGCTGGAAGTCCTTTGCCCATACAAGGTAGGGAAAAGAGTTTTCCACTACTCAGCAGAAGGGAAGCTACAGATAATGCAAAAAAAGTTTAAGTGTTTATTGCCTCTTTTTGCTTCCATCAGCTAGGATCAGACAGATACTGCCACTAAGCACCAGCATCAAGGTTGGCACCTCAGGTGCTTGGATGGGTTTAATATTTGCAAGTTAGTTGCATCTGGTGAGACTCATTGCAGCGTATTCTGAGAGTGAGCTGAAGCATACTCAGAGCTATTAGCTATTAGTCTATGAGAAATCATGACAGAAAGGGGAGATTTTGAAAGACTAGAAGAGGACAAATGTGGAGCTTATCTCTAGAAAGCATAGGAAGAGGAAACCAAAGGACAATAGGACCACTAAGCTGAACTTCAATCCCTAGAAAAATACTGGAGAAAAATATCAAACAGCCTATTTGTAAAGACATAAAGGTAATAAAAAAGAAGTAGAAATCAATAGATTTGTCACGGATATGTTGCCATGTTACACTAAATTAATTACTTTCTACAACTGGACATGTGGATGGGAGGAATAGATATTACATGTCTTTGTAACTTTAAAAAGGCTATTCCTACTGTCTCACAATGTTTTCATAAGTAAACTGAAGAATCTTGTTGGAAGGGGGTCCAAGCTTACTTAAGAAACCATAATCTGAGAAAAGTTATCAGTCATTTGCTGTACAATGGAAGGATGCATCGCACATACCCTAGATTAATTTTGAAAAAAAGACAAAAGCAGAACAACAAGAATGATGAAAGAAAATATAGCCCTTGAGAAAAAAAAACAAAGGAGCAGGGCAGGGCTGTTTTGTCTAAAGAAGAAAAGGCTGAGGGAAACATGGGGCACCTTCATGGCTGTAAAAGCTCAGGTGCCACGAGAAAAGGGAATAAATTTTTCTTCTATAGAAGGAGGGCTTAAACTGCAGTAGGAGAGCTCCAGCTTGGATGTTAGAGATTGCCAAGGAAGGTGTGGAATCACTCATGTTGCAGATTTACGAAAGCATTAGACAAATGACCCTCAGGTTTAGGCATAGTTGATTCTTTCCTCAGGAAAGTCCATTACAGGCCTGTTTCCTAAAATCTTAAATTTTGCGTGGAAGCAGATGAACTAACATTTGCAGACAAATTTCTTACACTGTACTGTAATTCAGTTTAAAATCCATATATAACTTTAGTCTAGGGCAGGTCAAACAACACCTCCATGCTTGAATATCACTAATTTTAGAAAGAACTAGATTACAATTTAAATATAAAATTTACAGAAACTTTGAACATACTTATTTACAGAGTTAATCTATGACTCTCTACATTCCTTATTTAGTCATCCATAAATTTATCAGATTTTCAGCTTTCAAAATGAAACGAAGTCTGGATAAGAAAATACAGAGAAGGCACTGATGTCTGAAAAAAACAGAGTCAAAATACTGCAAGGGAGATTTTTGTTGGGATAACACTGGTTTTGTGTGTGCATGCATGTGTCTGTGTTTGTATATGTGTATGTATGTATAAACACAGAATACACATTTCGGCATGCATAAAATGACCAGATGGGAAAAATAACAAGCTATTAAATTGAATTACTTTTTACAGAAATTATGTTGTGAAGGATTTAAAATACCCTCACTTCTTGAATAATCAAAAAATTGATGTGGATTGAGGTCTCTACATTTGCCATCTAACACTGTACTCAACAACATCAGTTATCATTTATGAGGAATGCTTATGGGTAAAAGGATTAACATTAATGAATGGTATGCTGAAGGAAAATTTGAGTGGCCTACCGATACAAGGTTAGTTACACGAAGAACTGAAATATGGGGAGCCCTAGTTGTAACTGTATTGGTCTATCTAAATTGTCGTCACTATTTTCCTTACTGGGAAACTTGTTAGCTGTCTCTCAGAAAGGATCTGAGATGCTAGAAGAACAAGGTGCTATTCTTTTTACATGAATTTTCAGAATTAATATCTATACTAGAAGGGAGCAATTGAAAGTTTTGAAGTGCAGCAAGACCACCATTTATCCGCCAGTGGAAAAACTGACAAATAAGAGGTACTAACGGATGTATTGTCAAGAGTGGTAAAGGAAGACAGACTACAATTAACCAAGATGGAATATGGCCAAGACAGGGGCCCAGCAAGCTCAAGTGGTCACAGCCACTAAGTACCACTCCACTCCCACGGGAGCCCCACCCAAGGCAAATTTTTGTCAGGGCTGAATGACCGGCACAGCTTCCTGTAGCAGTTGACGTCTCTCAGGCTAAGCACAGGTTCAGATCCCTGCCGCTTTATACAAGAGATCTGGTGAGACTGGAAGGTTACTGCTGCCAGCCATTTTGAAGTGCTTATCAGGAAAATGCAAAATGACTAAATGCATATAGCTTGGGGGGAGTGGGGCTATTAATAGAGCCACTGCCAACTGATAAGAGAGATATGAAGACTGTAAACCAAGTAGACAGGAGAATTGTTCTGAAGCCAAAGGAAAACATTTCTAAGAGTGAGGGAGGGAATCCACTATAGTGACTTAAACTGAATACTAGAAAAATCTGTCTTAACAACCAGATCTAAATTTTGAAAAAGGACTGGGCATTTGCTTTGACAACTTAACTAAGATGAACTGGCCACATGCCTCAAGGTACTAACCTGTAATGGTCACCAAAGAGGGAATAAATGACTGATGAATATTCTCTGTCCCCTAATAACTAATTCTAACTAATTCTCTGCAAAATGATTTTCATACTTGAAATCAATATGGTGAGGCCACTCCATGCCCTTTAATTGGCTATCGATCTTTATAAATACAGTATTTGTGCTGCACACTGAGTATTGCAGCATAGCTACTGAAAGGACACCTAGTGGTAAGTAAACGAGCATGTCTAGAAACTGCTGAGACTGTTCAAGGTGTGTAATTATAATTATCACAGGAATTGCGGAACTGTTATGGGTTGAATCTGCAATGTTGTGTATGCACTTACATGCCAAATAGCACTATTCATGTTTTTTTAAAAATGGCAAACAGCGTTCTTACAAGCACTTTTTAAAAACATGGAATTTAAGCTTAACTTCCTTAAAACTCACAAAAGAGTCTTTTAAACAAAAGATGCACATGCCTGTGTGTCATAGATTACAAATTTTAATGTCATGAATCTCCACTGCATCAATTTTAGGAATATCGGATAGCTGAACAGAACTCATTACAGACATGTTTTGTGTGATATTCAAGCCAAATTTCAGCCATCATTCCTTGGGTCCTCTATTGTGCCACTCTAAAATATGCTAAGCAATTCATTCCCTTCTTGTCTTTCTCTCCTGTGAAGACAAACAGCCAAAGCGTATAAGCTGTACATATTTGAGCTGATTTCACTCTTTTTTTTTTGTGTCCATCCAACTTTATAGTCACTTCTTGCCTGTGTTTATTCCACACCCCTTAATATGTACTAATGCCCTTGTGACCAGGAGATGCCCACAACAGAAAGCTGTATTCCAGATGGAGTCATGCTGGTCTCATGCAGAGAGGGATTATAACCTTCCTGTGTAGTGACATGCTGCCTCTGGGCAAACAGACCAAAATCCACACTTGGATTTCTTGTTTATGTCAACATATCGTATTACAAGCATAGAACAATTTGCTGACCACTGTCCCTCTTCGATTATTGTTTTTATGTTCTCTTTTCCAGGTTTCTCTCTTCTGTTGAACACCAGTTCCTTTGGATTAATTTTCCCTGAGTGAATTAGTACGGATTTGCTAGGTCAGTTTTTCCAGATACATTTTATTTTATCCAATTTTATAACATCTCTGTATGCCACTGGTCTGCTCTCTGTCCTCACAGTGTTTGTAACAGCTCACAACTTAGTACTATCCTTTGATTTAAAAAGCCACAAACAAGCCATTTATGCCCTTCTGTCCTCTTTCGTCACAACAAAGATCAAAACATCGGGATGGATATTTTTTGTTTGCTTTTTTTAGGTGACTTCCTACCAAAGATTTTGTTTAAAAAGCCCCAAATTCTGCCTTATTTCTCCACAACTACAAGGAAGTAGATCGTGAGGTGCCATGAAGCTGAGGCCGCAGCTCCTGCTTTTACCCAAATGTTAGCACCCATTCCTCACCCAGCTCTGTTTCCAGGGCTCACCTCTCCTCCACTCCACCCTTCTGAAGCTCCAGCCTGCTCTCTTGTCTTAAAATGGCATGTAGTTTCCTTCCTTTACTATAAACAATGCTTTCTGTAACCTTAGTTTCATGATGTAAACATTTAAAAATAAGAATGAAGGGAACACAAACTATGTGTTCAGTTAGGTAATTTGGGGATTAAATTAAATGAAATCTCTCGAAACATGGAACATTTCAGAGTAATGAAGTCTGGTTTTACTTGTTTTCCTTTTATCCCATCGCTTTAAAAAAAGGAGACAATGGATCTTAGAAACTCTGGCAGAATAGCAGTAAAGACAGCTGAAGACAGCTTGTTGCTTGTGAATCCATAAGAAACAAAGATAAAGCTCAGAGGAAGGGGCTGTAAGACTCAGGTATGTGTCCAAAGGGAAAGAGAGGCATTCTGTAAACTGCAGGATGCTGGAGGCTGGGCAACCAGCTGCCACAGTTGACATGGGAGGCTCCTGCTATCAGTAATGTCACCATCTGTAATCTGATGTCAGCTTGTAAAATGCCCTGCAGTCTGCCAAAGCCTCTTCAAACTGCCATTTCTTTTATAATAAAATATATTTAAAAAGCAAGAAACCAAACAACAGATACAATTCTCCAGCCAAAACCAAAAAAATATAGGGCCCCCTTAGGTACACTGTGCATAATAAGGAATAGTAACAGGAAGGAGTAGTAAAGGAAAAATAATGTCCATAAAAAAATACTTCTGTTTATCTCTGCAGTCCACCTATAAGTTTGGGTCAATTATACTCTTTCAAATAGGCTTTTTTTTTCTTTTTTTTAAACAACTCTAGAGAGGATTTTCATTGTTAAATCCCTAATCCAGATTTTCCTCTTGTGAACTCTTCAGCAGCAGAAGAAACTAAAAATATGTGCAAATTTGGAAGAATTCTTATTACGTACATCTGAACATGCACATTTGGCTTTCATTGTGTGGCATGCCAGGCAGCTACAAAAACAAAGCGTAGCCTAGTACAGCTTTAGTCAACACTTTAACCTTTGGATCTCACTTACCCTGAAAGAAAATTATCTTTTTGGCCTTTCAAGAAAGCCCATTTCCTCTTGGCATACAGCACACACAGGTAATACAGTAGTTGCTTGACTTTCACATCATATTTAAACAGACATTGTGAACATGCACAATAATAGCTTCAAAAAGGGAGTTCAAAGTATCTACAGGTATTACATCTGCCTCAAGCCTCTTTGCCGGTTTAGGGATTTTACCGTTGTGTTTTCCCGTTTCCTAAAGCCTGCTGAGGAAGGGTAGGTGTTATCCAATTATTTAGTGAAAAACACACAAACGGCATAGGAGGAAATGCACAAAATTTCCAATGCAACATCCTGTGCACAAAATAAGTTCAATAATAGATGATTTTTTTCTTCCTTTATCATTATAATACTACTTGCTAATTTTATTCAGGTTTAATACAAAGCAGCAATAAATTAGAGGGAGACTTTTAATGGTATATTGATATCTTAAAGAGACCTACCTTGAAAGAAACTTTTGACTCGGAGATAGCTGACACTAAGGCGCAAGACGGAAAGTTTGTCCAGCTTCGATATGATGTCAGGTGGAAAAGGCAGGAGGCTGGCCAGATGGTCCAGTTCCGCATTCAGACGGTCCCTATGTCTCTTTGAAGGATTCGACTTTTCATTCCCAACTGCAGGCCTTCTGTGGTGGAGAACACATTTTCGATTACCTGTTTTACCTCCAGATAGTACAGCCAGAGACTGAGATGTTGTCTGCAATTAGTTGATAACAGGCATATTTAACCTAGCTTCTATGAAAATCTTTAAAGTTTCTGTACCCTGCCAAAAAGAGATTTACCATTCTGCATTTGCCATAGTACAAAGACATGGACATTGGGCTTTCTTTTCACATCTGCCCAGTGAAAAACAGACGAAGAACTGATATCTCTTACTCAGGACTCTCTCACCTTAGGGGAATGGGTACTATCTTCACGTTCTAGTGAATCGCAGGAAAAACAATTTCTCATCTATGACAAATGAGCGTCAGAACAGCAGAGGAAAATTACCATGACTAATGCATGAACCCATTCAATACCCACTGTATTCATTCAAAGCATTTTAGTTCCCTCTGTTTAATGACTCAAAGTTAACCTGTGGGTCAGGAGATAATTAAGAAAAGAGTCTGTCTTTAGACATGATTTTAAAAAGTATGGGAAGCAAGGTGAAATGACATTCTTTCCTCAGCTCAAAAACCCTGGGTACATTCTCACATTTACCTTCCTACATCAGTAATAACAAAGGTAAGAATCTGGTTTCCCTCTTAAGAACATTGATATTCCTCCCAAAACATAAAAACTAATGTTACTCGTATTTCTAAGCCAAGCACTCCTAGAACATCCCCATTTCACGTCCCTCTCACGCAGCGGACAGGACCAGATACCTCAGAAAAGCTATTGTGAAAATGCATGAAGACAAAATACATCACAAATGAGGAAGCTCAATTTTGGGGTGTCTTCTCACAAAACGTGTAAGACACTGTTCTCAAGAGGGAGAAAAGGAAAAGCTGGTGCACTTGCACACAGTCATGGGAATCTGATTTTAGCACAACAGCAACAGGTGGTCAGTGCTGAAGCACAGACTTCTCAATTAAGCAACAAGACCTGAGTGGCAAGCTTGAGAAGGTGGTTATCTCCAGCAGACAGCCATTGCTGGCCCAGCAGTAGTCAAACGCGTTATCCAGGAATGAGCCACAAGCCACTGGAGCCATAAACTACATGTATCCATGATCTCAGAGGGAGTGCAGCAGCCCAGTGCTATAGCTGACCTAGCATCTCCGAGGGGACTTAGTGCTGTGTCTGCTGGTCCTCCATTTGCTCGCGTAGTCACAGAATCATAGAATAGTTTGGGTTGGAAGGGACCTTTAAAGGTGATCTAGTCCAACTCCCCTGCAATAAGCAGGGACATCTTCCACTAGATCAGGTTGCTCAGAGCCCCGTCCAGACTAACCTTGAATGTTTCCAGGGATGGGGCATCTACCACCTCTCTGGGCAACCTGGTCCAGTGTTTCAACAACCTCATTGTAAAAGATGTCTTCCTTATATCTAGTCTAAGTCTTCCCTCTTTTAGTTTAAAATCATTACTCCTTATCCTATCACAATAGGCCCTGCTAAAAAGTTTGTTGACCTGCCGGCCACACTTCTTTTGATGCAGCCCAGGATATGGTTGGCCTTCTGGGCGGCGAGCACACACTGTTGGCTCATGTCCAGCTTTTTATCCACGAGTACCCTCAGGTCCTTCTTGGCAGGGCTGCTCTCAATCCCATCATCCCCCAGCCTGTATTGATACCAGGGGTTGCCCCGACCCAGATGCAGAACCCTGCACTTGGGCTTGTTGAACCTCATGAGGTTCACATGGGCCCACTCTCAAGCTTGTCCAGGTCCCTCTGGATGGCATCCCGTCCCTCGGGCATGTCAACTGCGCCACTCAGCTTGGTGTCATCTGCAAACTTGCTGAGGGTGCATTCGATCCCAGTGTCTATGTCATTGATGAAGATATTAAACAGTACCAGTCCCAATATGGACCCCTGAGGGATACCACTTGTCACCTGTCCCCATCTGGACATTGAGTCATTGACCACTACCCTCTGGATACGACCATCCAACCAATTCCTCATCCACTGAACAGTCCATCCATCAAATCCGTACCTATCTAATTTAGAGAGAAGGATGTTGTGGGGGACCATGTCAAAGGCCTTACAGAAGTCCAGACAGATGACATCCGTAGCTCTTCCCTTGTCTACTGATGCAGTCACTCCATCACAGAAGGCAAGGAAGGTCATAGAAGGGCAGGACTTGCCCTTGGTGAAGCCATGCTGGCTGTCTCGAATCACCTCCTTGTTCTCCATGTGTACTAGCATAGCTTCTAGGAGGATCTGTTCCATGATCTTCCCAGGCACAGAGGTAAGGCTGACAGCTCAGGCATTCCCAGGGTCCTCCTTTCTACCCTTTTTAAAAAATGTGTGCAAAGTCCACATTCAAGTTCTTACTGTAGCACATTGCCACATTCCTCCTGAGGCACGTTGTCCAGAATAAGAGACATTGAGCAAAAAAACAAGGAGGGAAGATGGAAAAATACTCAAGAATGGGAAATGGTAGGCAAGGAAAATACAGGTGTGCTAACAGTTTCCACTTTCACCTCACTAAAGGCCAGGATCATAACCTTATGTAGCTTAGCTGGTGCTCCAGTGGAGAATCAGAGTAAAACTATTTCTTTGTAGCACTTTACTACTGCATTTCCACGCTCCATGCATTTACTATATTTTTCAATCATAATTTTAATTTCGAGTACATATTGGGCACTGATATTTTTGGAGTAAACCCTGAAGCTCAGTCATCCTCAGTATGACACCAAAAGAATGTCTAACCTGTGGAGAGCAGTAATTTTGTGGGAATATAGCCTATAGTTGAGTAGAGGCTAAAGAACATATGCTTTTACTAATTGCTTCTTACATCTGACAAACCAGCTGAAGCAAGGAAGCCATTCAGAAAAAATTAATTCCAATGAGGAAAATTAGACTGATGGGTTCAAGGGGTAAAAATTGTCAAGACTAACATGGAATAGAAGCAGCAATTGTTCAAGCCTATTTACCACACAAAATAGTGAGCGCTCTGTGCCAGAGAGGTATGGTTTGAGGCAATTATGTGGACTACATTTGTACTAAGCATAAGGAACAGTTTTCTGGAGATTGCAGGGAATGGTATAAAAAGACTACAGGAGAAAGCTGAGGACACAGTCTTCCTGAAAACTCAAGGAAATGATTCAGTAAGGGAGTGAATCCAAACAAACAGGGGTTTGATGTAAACGGTAATTAGGTGCCAAGTGGATGCGATTTAAAACAATGCAAGTTCCATGGAAAGGCTAGCTTAGCTATCCATAAACAGAAAAGGGCAGGCAGGGAAATTCTTCAATTAGATGCTTTAAGGCAAATGGAAATTCTAGTCTGTATTTTGAGCTGAAAGTAGAAGGTGCTTGTTATGTTTGTGTTAAAACAGGGATTCTCAAACTGTGTAAATCAGGTCTAAGCAGAGCCATAGCACTCACTCTATGATACCTCTTTTACTCTGCTTTTCATGCAACACTACTAAAGTAGTACATGTAATTAAAACAATAAAGCTGGCATTTCCTTCTTTGCATTGTTAAACCACCCAAATTCTGCTCTGCAGTGACAAGTACTTGTATCTGTACAAGACCCGTATCACCGGTCCCAGTTCGGTAGGAACTGCTTGTGGGAGCTGGTGCGGAGAACATTTTCTGTTTCGGTGGTACGTAAGGCATTGAGCCATTTGCGCTTTAATGATTCAGTGTGTCCATGACACACGGACCACCACTAGTGTAAACCAGTTTGGTGAGCTTGCAGAGGAATTTCCTGCAGCTACAGCTCTGTCTGCTGTTCGCTACCCTCTGAGGGAGCCCTACGCTGTTAACGAAAAGCTCACTCTGAATCAAGTTTTTAAAGTATGCTGAAGTGTTAAACCAGCAGATGATCCAAACTGAGAAAAATCTAATCATTTACTATGATGGCAAGCTTTCAGTAAGAAGGGAAAGGGAAGAGAGAGACCGTGAGATGCAACAGATAGGCTAAGTGCAAAGTAACAGCAAGATGATTATCACGAACGGTGATCAGCACCCGCAGCCGCTGAGCTGTGCTTGGGCATTGCATAGGCATCCTGGCAGAGCTGAGCTCCAGTGCCAGCTGTGTATGTGCAGATGTTCACCATCTCCTACGAGCGAAAAGGACTGAATGAGAGAAAGCTGTTTGAGGGAAAGAGGGCCCTTTTCCACCTTCCAACTCTTCTGGGTCTTCATAGCAAGGAAAGGAGGAAGCAGAACTATCGGTCAAGAAGACATCAGACTGGCAGAGCAGATGAGAGGTGGGATAGTGTGATACCAAATAAGAGGAAGGGCTATGCCACAGAGGGCTTTAAAATGAGAACTAGGAAGCAGGAGAGAGCTGCATCTCCTGAGGTCTCTGTTTACCCTGGCAGCAGCACGGTTCTGGCTGAAGTGGGCAGTTTGGAGCAGTTATAGATAGACTCAGAGTTAGGGCAGCTGTAGCTTGCCTTTAAAGAGCTGTAAAACATTACAAGAAATGTTTTGTGGAGGGGGAGAATTTTACAAGATGCCAGGGTCTGAGACGAAGAAGTGGCCGAAGCTCTCAAATGGTAACTGTCCTGAAGTATTGCTTTAGCATTTCTAGTATAAGTATTAATTTCAGCACAGTAATTTTAGTTTGAGGTTAAAAACAAGGTCTCTTTAGTTTTCAGATGCTTGAATTACCAGTAAAGTGTTAGATTTCCACTTGGTAGAAAATATTTCCTTTAGTCGAAACTCCAGTTCTCTGGCTGAAAAGCATATCTGATGGAAAATTTTCAATCAGTCGGAGCTCCAGGTGTTTGAACTGAGTCCATAAAAGCCAAAATTCTTTAGTGTAGACCACATGTAATGGGGCTTGTTTGGAAGCTTTCTGGGGCAAAAGGAGAACAGCCAGAGTTTTTTATTTATTTGCATGTATAAAAGTAGAACTTGAACCCGATGTATTGTCTGAAGAATGGCAACCTAATGAAGATAGTCTCTCTTAGTTCTGTGTACAGAAGAAGACTCAAACATATCAGCTTCTCCCAGTAAAATAAGTTTTCCACACATTCTTCCACAGTCTTGTGGGTCTCTGCATTCTCACATGGAGCTTCTTCATACATTTTCATCATTATTCTGTAAAGCTACCTCAGAATAGAATTTCTGTGCCTGAAAAAACATGAACATAATGAGCAATATCATTCTGTGACATCCTGGATTAAAAGCCAGCTGCAGGATCACCACCTGGCTTGAAAGCCTGATCACAAAAAGCTGATGGAGAGGCAGAGAGTTGGCCTCCTGGGATGCACTGAGGATGGGTAGATGTGAATGTCCCAGTTGTTCTGCAGAGGGGAAAGCTGCACCTCTGTCCTTTAAATCCTGACCTTCAAAAGGACTAATCCATAAATTCCTACAGAAATCCAAGTATCCTGCTCAGACTGGCACCTGAGCTCACTTATTCCTTTGTCAAGAGAAAGTTAAATTCTAGAGGCTATTAATGTTAAAAAGAGAGGAATCATCACTAGGATTGCCAAAAGAATTCCTATCAACTTTTTTCCCCTGTGAAAAATCAGGTTTTTCAACTGAACAAATACCCCTCCTACCCCTCCCAGAACAGGTGGCAGCATCTACCATGATTTGTTATCAGAATGACAGGGGGAAAAGTAGAACAAGGCTGTGAAGGAAAATGTGCTATGCTATCAAACAAGAGAAAAAAGCTGTAACAAAAATGGTATGACATGGATCAAAATAATGTTTAAATATACTGTTCAATTAATAGGCTTTGTCTACCCTTCTAAATTCAAGATAAATTATTTGAGGCAGCATAACAGTAAGGATACCTCGGAGTCCTGAAATGCCAGTAAGATCTGTAGGACTGAAGGACATAGACCGTGAAAGGTGCTCTGTCAGCCAGTTGGTCTTGGGCATTCAGAGCCTCTTTAAATGAGAGTTAGGAAGTCCCTAAGTGAGGGAATAAGCACAGGAAAGGCTTACCAGAGACCAAGCCCACAAACAGATAAGGTTTGAGGAAGAGACCAGCGTTGCTAGCAACTGAGAAATCATCCTCAGCAAGCGATAAGTAACTCACCACACAAAACAGAGAGCTGTCTCCAGTGTGGGAGCTCAGTATTCTACTAATCCAAATGATTCCCTTTGTTTTAACCAAAACCAAGTTTCTTAATCAAAATTGTCTGTGTCCTGACTGGATAAGCTCATGCTCAGGTACCTGTACTGCAATCTCATAGCAAAGCTATTTTCAAGGTAGCATTACTTGCAATGGCTCCCAAGGTGAAAACTTGGTTCCATCCAAGTAAGTGAGAATTTGCTTCTGATTTTGTTGAAGCCAGAACTTCAAAAAAGCCTAATGAGGACATTTCCGTCCTTTGTTAGCAAGTACTTTTCTTAACCATTGCGTTTATCTAGAAGTCATCTTTGAGAGTTCTTGTAGCCATCATATATGGTCCAAACACGAAGCTTAATGTTTCTCAACGCAACTGCAACTCTCCCTCCTTTCTCACAAAAGTTATGATCCATAAACAGTTTTGCACAGAGGTAATTTCATGTACTGGAGTGGTTCCATACCTCATGCAGTTATAGAGTTAAATATTCACATCCATACTTGAACAGTAGTGCAGAAATGTTACATACATTTTGGATTTAACACTCAGGTTTTGCAGGAAGAGTAATTTTCTTATGTCATTATATTTGCCTATTGAAATTATCATCTATGATATATTTTACACTAAAATAAGTTGGTTTTTTTTTAAGTGGGAACAAGTGGTTCATGTGCAAATACTCTCCAAAATCAACAGATTTCACTCGAACATTCAGAGAAACTCCCCTTTGAGTTTAGACCAATACATACAATTTTGAGCCAAGTGGGTTATTTTTAGAAGTTCTGAACAACTGGAAATAGGGAAATCTATTTTAGTTACCTTCTCATCCTTAAATTGTCTGTGAAGGCCACCAGTGCTAGTTCATAATTTTAACACAGTAAAAATGTGTGTTTCATAACCATATAATCAAGTGTAACACAGAAGATGTGGGATGATACCTTAAAAAGCTTTGTTTCACAGAGTGGTTTATGGCATCTGGAAATCATTTTACATTTGAGTGATAGCAACCTTTTTTCCCTCCCATTCCAAGCATCTTGTAGTAACAACTTGCCATTGTTTTTTTTTTTCTTTTTCTGCTTTGCCTTCACACATATAATGCCTCTCTCCCATTTTTCTTTTCATGAAAGTGATCCCATAGTAAACAGTGGTTCAAAAATGATGTGTTCTTCATGCAAAAAGTGAGTCACCAGCCTGCTTTTTCAGTTGGCTGAACTGACCCACTTTCCAGGCTCACACATGTTGGACTTAGTGATGCCCCGAGCAAGGCTAAGCCAAGGAAGGGGGAAGGGGGGAGTGCAATGCCAGCGCACTGGTGCCACTTGACACATAGCTTCTCAAAAGGCTCCTTCAACAGGCGGCGGGGATCACAGAAGCGCAGAGGTGGCAGCCACCCCTCCAGCCCATTGCCCAGCTGACATTTAGTCCACCAGTACCTTCTGCCTATGAAAATGTGCTGTCCCTCTCCACTCCTCACAGCAATGTCCTCTGTACTACACTGTGGTATGCACCACAACCACCACTGGCCTCCTCGTGGGGCACTTAGTGATGGATAAGGCTGGTTTGACCCATGCTTGGCATCCTTTCTGGAGCCGGTCTTAGCCATGAAGAGCCAGCCTTGCGACCCAGGGTTTCTCGCTGCAGAGAAAGAGATTAGGTCTCTCCTGTGTCAGCACACCATGGGAGGAAGGGAGTCCTTCTTCCACCTCATTTCTAGCACATACGTTCGGAGGGAGATGCCTCCTGATGAATATGATACTTAACTGTTTCTGAATGGGTTTCCTCCTTTTCCTCCCAGCATATAGGCATTCCCCCGGAGGAATCATTGTTTTGATGCTGAAAAACAAAAGGAAGAGATTTCTTAGTTCAGAGGTTTCTGTGTTTCATACCACTGTACTAAATGACAGCATCGAGAAAGTTCAACCGAGGAAAATGTTTGTTCCTTGAGTGTGGCATTCAACAACACTAAAAAGCACAGTGGCATTAGTTAAGATAGAAGCTTAAAGCTTATTCCAATTTCCTACCTTAATATTATTAGAATATTGATATTTATATTCAATTTTCATTTTTTCAAATTAAGCATACTACACATGATATAAAAATGGGTATAAAATACATCCTGTTTACTCGATATCCAAAATTAATTTTTTTTCCTTCTAGGCTCATTTTTAAATGCAGCTAAACAAATAAGAGTGAATAATACTACCCGCCATCTTCTGCAGGAGGATTTCACAGCTTTTTAAATACACAGGAATATTGTCTTCCATTACTGACGCTGTGATAAGTAGGATGCAAATATTAAAATCAGCATTTTTGCAGGTCCTCACATCCTCATTTTTAAAGACTGAAAGTCTATCTGTCGGCAGCTCAAGAACTGACACACAGTATTGTGGTTAGCACTGAGATCCAATGCAGTGCTGATGGAAGTGACAATTTTCAGACAAAACTTAACCTTATTATTGCTCTGTTTGAGCCTTAGAGACATTGCAAGCTCCGAAACAAGTCTTTGTGTTCAGTCTGTTTAAACCTTCTGGTGATTAGCTGAATAGCAAAGTCTCTTGATTTTCTGCGTGAACGTGTATTTTAGTCTTGCTGTGTGCTGTTCAACAGTGGGTGCACGCTGACTGAGAGGTTCCTATATCTCAAGAGTATTTGGTGCTTTGTTTAAGAGGTAAAATTATGTCACTGAATCAAATCCCACGCTATTGAAGACACCTGTATCATGTAATACAAATCATACACTTACTGAACTTCATTTTAAAACTGTTTAGAGGAGCTTTGCTTTTCATTGAAAGATAGCTTTCTGATAACTAGAAACCTTTTGCTTTCCAGCTTAAATTTGTTCATGGTCATTTTATGCCCATTTGTTCTTCTGCCAACATTGTCTTTCAGTTTAAATAGCTCTTCCTCCTCCATTGTGTTTATTCATTGGTGTATTTTTAAATATCAGTCATATCTTCAGTCAGCCTTCATTTTTCTGCTCTCGGACAATCCAAACTCTTTTATTCCCCTCTCGTGTTACAAACTCTTTATTCTTCCCATCGTCTTTTCTATCTCATTTCAATCAATCTGTCTAAAACACGGATAAACATAATCATGCACAGTATATTAAGTGAAATCTGAAAGTATTTCATACATGCATATACATACTTATGTATTTACAAACTGTTAATTCTTTATGGAAATTATCTCACTTGATATTTGTGAGTGCATTTTCATTTTTTGCAGCCATTATCAAATTCATGGCTGACAGTCATCTTGTGGTTACCTAATATGCACAGTTCCCTGTCTTCATGTATAGTATAACTTACAATAAATAAATGCACAGTTTATGGAACAAATCAAACTTTTCTTGCCAAAGTGCCCAGCCATCCCATTCATACAGTTAATCTCCAGTTCATTTTTGTTACGTGAGAATTGTATCCTCTTCTGTATTGACGGCACAAGCAACTAAGTTTATTGCTACACTCCTGGTTTTGCATGAAATTTCTTAGTAAAAACATTGTCTCCAAACTGATAGTTGAGGAACTCTGCTTGTAGCTTCCCTCCTGATCAGTCATTTTCCTTTCATAATGTTGACCCAGTTCCTTCCTCTAAAATGTCAATTTTTTACTAGTCCTCAGCAGCACAGCATCCTTCACTAAATTCAGATAGATTAGGTCTACTGTATTTCCCTGATCTGGAAAATCAGTTATTGTATCACCAGAAAGCTCTCAGGTTACTTTGTCAAAATCATCTAAATCTACATTCCATTTTTATTCTATTACACAACTAACCACAGCTGTTAATTGCTCTTTCCTTGAGAATTCATTCTAAAATGATGCGTGGTACAGAGATCAGACAAACAGGTCAGTAGTTGCCTTTTCTCAGCTGTAGCTGATGGTGGAAACACCAGTCATTCTCCAGTTGGTGCGGTTTCAGGTATAGAGTTCTTCCAGAAATAAACAAAGCCCTTTTTTTCCATTATTACTGGGACAATTTCATGTGATATCAGATGGGTGAACTCCCTCGTCAAAGTCTATGAGGGATAGTCTACAGTGCAATAAATACTGCTCCAGGTTAAGAAAGTTTGTTTATCGCACAGCCTTTGTTTAGATAAAGCCTTCTTGCCACCTTCAAAGACCTTGTTAGGTTAGGCTAATCTCAAGCTCATTTTTTGCAACAGTCTGCCAGTTTTCAAGATTTCATCTCCCCTGGTAGGTTTTCTGCTCCAGTGGGAAGCTGAAATGGTGTGAAGAAGCCAAAAGAATTGCTGCAGGTTTTTGTGAGACCTTACATTAGAAGATATTTTCTTTCTATTGTAATACTTTCGTGTTCTGAGCCCTTCCCGTCCATAATATGAATCTATGACTCATAGTTCATGTTTCAAAACAGTGTCACATGCTAGACTTCCCCTCTCTTGCCTTCATGAGCAAAATTACAAGGAGGAGAAGGACTTGGACAGCGTAATTCAACTGAAAACTGAAAGTTACGAGTTCATTCGATGTCCCAAAAGGACCACTTTGTTATAAAATCCATTCTGGTTCAGTTGATTAATATGTGACAGCAAATAGAAATAAATTAAAAGACCAGTATTCAAACAACTGAAAACCAGGAAATAAATAGCAAACAATATGAGCTAGAATTTATGAAGTGTAAAATTCTGGTTGAGAAAGATAAAGGCCCAAAGGAAAATTCACAAGTTGCAGCGCTAAAGAGAAAAGATAGTGTGCTTTTTAGAAGAATATTATGAACAAAAGAAGTCTAAAAGGTGTGTAGAGTGCTTATTACATGGAGATGGCTGTATGTTAGAACTGCATAAAAGGTAAGAGTGTTCAACAGATTTATTTCTAGTCTCTGAAAAGAAGGAGACTCATGAACTTGCATCAAATAAGAATAAACTATGCACTCTTCAGGCTTTTTACAGGAACTTTCTACAGAATTAGGACAAGGGGTTACCACAGCAACATGATATGAAGCACTACCTCAGCAACTGAACACTAACGTCCTAGATATGCGTACAGCCAAGAGGTGCTTCTGCTACTACCACTAATGTCAATAGTGTCATGCAGATAAAATGAGTTTGAGAATGAATGTGCTGGAATAAAAACCAAGACAGAAAGCTCATGGCTAGTGGTTCTAAAAATATAGGTGAAAACAGCACTTGAAGTTGTTGAGCTGCACAGAACCATAGACCAAGAAAACATTGCTTTTAAAAACGGGAGAAGAGCCTGGTCCTGCCTGGACCATACCCTCTCCTGATCATCTGGGAGCTCTGCTCTCCACTGCTGGGACAGAACGGCCCATCTCCGCTGCTGGAGGAGGCCAGGGGCTCCTTCCCCTACCAGCCCACCAGCCTCATGTGTGAATGAGAAACGGGAAGAAGTTGGGAGGACAGCACTCAGCTGCTCAGAACAATTGTGCTCTTTCCTTTCTCTTTCTCTTTCTCTCTTTAACACTTGAGAGTCCTCACATGCTCTCCCCCTGTTTGAGGGGGGATGAAGACAAACCCAAAGCAGCAACCTTCCACCCCTCCAGCAGCAGGAGAGGGGGCTTACAAGCTTGAGGATCTTTAGGATGAGGAGAGCTAGGACGGAAAGGAACAGAATTGCTGGGAAAGAGCAGATGTGGGCCATGATCATTCACTTTCTTATGTCAGATGCTTTTAATCACTGCTGACATTAAGTCGTAATGAATCTCTGAACACTGGGGAAATCCAAAGGACTGAAAGGCAGCTGCTATATGACAGTCTTCAGAGAAGGGAAACATAATGATCCAGCTACCCACCGGATAGTGAGACTGACATCCATCTCAAGCAAAATACCAGAAAAGCTGATAACAAAGACAAATTACATCACTTAGCAGAATTCTATGGAATATCATGCTCTTTGGAGTGAAACTTACTCACAGAGAAGTTATTGCTTCTAGCTGATAAAGGAATTCACTTGTATTAGTAAATCATCTAACTTCGCAGCACAACATTCTGATTTTTAAAAGACACAATGAAGTATTATAGTCCACAGTTTCCGTACGTAAAGAATTGGTCAAATGACAGATCAAAAAAAAAGAGTAATTGGTAATAGTAGGGAAATCGCTGCTAAATATGAAGGTTTTTATAAAGATTTTACAGGCATCAAAGTTCAATACAAAGCCATTGGTGAGAACATTTGCAAAGTTATAAAAATGTAGAAGAGTGGTAAATAATGCAGAAGACATAGTGAAATAGAGCAATCTGGAGTGTCCAGTAGGCTGTTTCTCTTTGTCCACAATGCATCTCACATCTCAGAATAGGGAATGGGGACTGCATCCTGAAATGCCAGTGATTCATGAAAGGTATGAGGGATCAAAGTAAAAACTGAATACAAGCCATACCCTGAGCTCGCAGGGAGGAGCTGCTGCAAAGGCAGCTAATGCAGTTGCTGACCTAAGTGAAGTGATTGTTACCTCTGTTTACAGTTATGATGAGACTGATGCTGGAACAGCATGTACAGTTCCCACGTAAGTGTTTTTCAAAAATGTTAGAAATTGGAAAGGGTGAGGAAAAAAGCTAAAAAAAGTCCTTGCAGGCTGAACAAACTGCCTTGTATAGAAAAAAGAATTGGGCGACTTGACTAAAGTGAAGTACTTTCATGGGGAAGATGTTGGAGCTCAATTATTTTAATCTGAAACATAGTAAGCACTGAGAAAGTGAAACTGAAGCCAGACACATCCAAATAAGAAATAAGGCATTAATCTGTAACATTGTGAGTATTTAAACACGGGGGCAAGCTACAAATGATTTAATGGATCCTCCATCTCCTGCTGTCTTGAGATCACTGTTAGGTGTCTTTCTGTAATGTGTACTTTACACTAACAGAAGTTATGCTTAAATTAAATACAAGCAGTTGGGCTGAATACATACTCAAAAAAAAAAAAATTTGGTAGCTTTGGTAGCTATAGGAGGTCAAATTACATTATCCAATGATCTCTCCTTTCATTAAATTTTATGAATCATTTCCTGCACGAATGTGATCACATACCATGCATTCAATGCCTAAACTACATAAAAGGGCTGTGCAGACCACAGCTTCGAAGCGGCGCAGGTTTCGAAGAGGCAGCCTGGGAATAAGGAAGTTGTGTTCTCATCCCTGCTGCACCGCAGAACCGCAGCGCAGCTTCACCAGCAGAGCAAGAAGGGGATGGTGCTGGAGTACAGCTTGGCTTTTCACAGGATTATGTGTTGCTTCTACCTTGGGAAGCAGCGACGCTGGAAAAAGACTTCCACTCATGATAGCTAATCAACGGAATAGAAATCTACCTGCCTGCTGTCACTAAATTAATTGTGATTAGCATGTTTCTGCCAAATGCTTTGCTTCTGATGAATGGTCATGTTTTAGGAGAAAAGATGATAGGGCTTTGGATATGTTATCTTTGCAAATAGCATGCAACACTGTGATGAACTGAAGCATCCCCACTTCAAGAGAAACTGGAGCAAAAAGTCACAAAAATGAGTAAAGGCTGAGAAAACAAGCTCTGCAGTCAGAGTCCAGGAGCTCAAACTGTTTGGGTTATCATGGAGAACAGCAATGGAGAACTTCCTCACAATAAGTAACTACATTATGTAAGAAACAAACATTTCGTGACAGAGATCAAGCTAATTCTAGCAAGATCCAATTTGCAGAATTTGAGGCTAATTAAATTCAAATTACAAATAAATGAGGATAACTATTAAAATAATTTGCCCAGGACTGCAGAGGACTCTCCATCACTGAGCATTTTTTTAATCAAGATTTTTTTTCTTAAAAAAACTATTAGACTTGAACGGCGAATTTGTTTAAAGATGTCTCATGGTCCTTGTTATACATGAGATGGAAACAAGATCACGGTGGCTCTTTCTGGCCTTAGAATTTACTCAGTCTTCACTCCAGTGAAAAAGGAAGAAACATGAAGAGTTATTAGAGACGTTAATTGACTAGTAAAAAACTATATAATGCTTGACTTACAGAGGGTGGTTCTGCAAGTACCAGGGATCACATATTGGGCTTACAGCACAGCTAAGGTTGTCTGACATGGCACATATAAAATCTCTTTTTAATTTCCTCTGAAGAAAATATGTACAAATTTGGCTGTGTTTGGAGCTTCTGAAAAAAAATCCAGTTCGCGTGTGCTCAGGAGACTTGTTGTAGTCTGACAGTTATCTATAGTTTCTGCCTGAGCTGAGCACACGTCATCCCCTTCATTCCTCCCACAGGCATCTGCACTATACATATGCATCCCCATGTGCTTTACATGCCTCCCCTCGGAGCAGCAAAGACAGAGCCAGACTTTCCCTCTCGCTGTTCCTCCCCATCCTGGTGTGCTCTCCCTCCTCCAGCCGCTGCAGCCCAGAAACAAGAGACTCCAAATATAAGGCACAGGAGTGAGGAGCTGGCCGTGGAAAGGACTGGGAGGCAGAGTGAGATGGGGCAGGGAGGGGACAGAAGCAGACTGCTTGTAGTCCTGAGTCTCGGCATCCCTAAGACCTGCAGACAGATGCTGTACTTCATAACACTCCAGAAAGGGACCATTGGGGAGCACTGCCTTTGAATTACAGAATCATAGAATCATAGAAACGTTGTAGTTGGAAAAGACCTTTAAGACCATCAAGTCCAATCGTTAACATAGCACTGCCCAGTTACCACTAAACCATGTCCCTCAGTACCACGTCTACTCGGCTCTTAAGTACCTCCAGGGATGGTGACTCAACCGCTTCCTGGGCAGCCTGTTCCAATGCTTTATAACCCTTTCTGTGCAGAAATTTTTCCTAATATGCAATCTAAACCTTCCCTGGTTCAACTTGAGGCCCTTTCCTCTTGCCCTATTGCCTGTTACTTGGGAGAAGAGATTGACCCCCACCTGGCTACAACCTTCTCTCAGGTAGTTGTAGAGAGCGATAAGGTCTCCCCTCAGCCTCCTCTTCTCCAGGCTAAACAACCCCAGTTCCCTCGGCCGCTCCTCATAAGACTTGTTCTCTAGACCCCTCACCAGCTTTGTTGTCCTTCTTTGAAGATGCTCCAGTACCTCAATGTCCTTCCTGTAGTGAGGGGCTCAAAACTGAACATTAGGACTTCAATGTAACCATCCGAAATTTGGGATTTTCCCAGAAATTCGGTGCCCTGCACCTCCTCACTGCCGTCTCCTACCCAGGTCTCCTGCGGACTCCTTTGCTATCGCTGCCTGCATTACGGATAGAAGTCTGAGCAAGCGGAGCCAGACCCCTGCCCCGCTCAGAGAGCTCAGGGAAGGATTCGGGGCTGTGCAGGGGCTGTAGGAATGAGGACTACGTGATGGCACACGACTATGGCCAGTGATGTCAGAGGTGTCAACCCTTGTTTTCTGAGAGCCTCGGTCTGGTTTATAAAAGTGATGGGCATTCAGTGCCGCAGCTGAAGGCACCCAGAACTGCGCTCTGGATAAACGTACACCAAAGGCTGCACCTTCTGAAAAATCACCTCCTGAGTGCCTGGCATTGAGTAAATGAGAATACATCTTTCAGATTTGTCTCTATGAGTAAGTCCATATGTCTCAGCAGCGTAATAAAGATTAATTCAGCAGTGGTTTTGAAGTACTTAGACATTACAGTCACAATTATCACAAAAAAGTCTCTGACAAAATTAATAGGACTGTGTTCAGAATGGGATTTGAACAGTGCATCATATGGAACTAAGACCACAAGGTGAATGAGGATAATAAAAATAAAATATGCAATTTCTGGTTTTAGTATGAGATTAAGTTTAGTGCCTGTCCACAGAGGTGAGGAATTCACATTTCATTTTTAACTCCTGGGTTTCCTAATTTGCAAGGGCTTGGCTTTGAAACATGGCAGCCCTTTGCTACAGGGTGGCTATGCAGCTACACTCTTCAGGGATCTTTAGCAAAACAATAATTTCAATCACTATTCTTCCCTCACAAACAAGTTCATTTGGGGACTAAATTATCTCATCAGCCCTCCTTTCTTTATTTGTTTATATAAGAAAGCCTGAAATTAAGTTCAAGGAGACTTTTTTTGAGCTTTGAGGATGTAAATAACTTTTTTAAAAAGCTTAGATGCAGGGGTTTTTTTAAGTGATGTTTTAAAAATCAGGCTGTTTTTAGAACTTCCAACATGTGCACTGTGTCACTTCAGGAAGGATATGGACCATAGGATGTATAAAAACACACACAAAAAATCAGATTGGGCATATGTGTGGTACAATTCTTCATAGTTAGTGGAGTGGCATCTCTTTCTACCAGGCTTGACTTTGGTCCTCCATTGTCTTCGCCACAGACCACCTGAGGAGAATACAGGGTTGCCACCGCAGCTGGACTACCCTTTCCATAGTAAGGTGTGAGCAGTGATGAAAAGTTTTGCTACAGCTGCGGCATTTAAGATATTGTCTGAACCATATGGATTATTTGATGATTAACAAGACATTCAATCTTACATAGCAATCTTGCCCTCAGTAGGGATATTAGTGTAGCACGTTTCACCTTTAAACTCACAGGAACATCGTATCTTTGAGATCTCTGTCCCTGTGTTATGTTTGCTGGAACCTGACTAACAGGTCAAAAGAAGTAACTTCTGAAGACTGAAAAGCAGATGCTGTGAAAGTATCATTTCCATAGCAAATTTGACTAAAAACACTAAGATAGATCAATGAAATATTTCTGCCATGAATGTGTAGTATAGCAGGGCCTCAGTTCAGCTGTCTTCAAACTTCGGCTACTTCAGGTTCCGGGAGCAGCTTTCTGCTGGCAACACAGAGCTCAGTCCTGGCTAACAACTCAAGCATATTTATCAAGTGTATATATAACTTGTCAGATAGGTTCTGCCCGGATTTAACTCTGTGCTGTCACGATAAGGCTGCTAGAGCTAGTTAGTTGATCAAGTTTGTCTAATTCATTAATTTTCCTACACTACTCAGCAATTGTAAGTGAGGGATAAATCTTAGATAAAAGGAGAACAGCAAACCTTTGAAGGGGTTGTGTCACCTTTTTCACAACAAACACACACATGTGGCCCTGCATTGGCTGCTTTTTCAGTTGTTTTACGCTCATTCCCCACTCCCCTGTTCCACCATAAGGTGGTCCATGGCCCAGCACCCATAAACCACTGTGATGGGGTGAACCAGATATGTCACTTTGAGTTGCAGAACTAGCCACAGGTCGCAAATGCAACTATGAACCATGAAGCTATGCTGGTCCTCCAAACCCTCTTGTAAATTCACCAGCATTCCTGGTGTTACTTTCCCAACAACTTATGTTTTAATCCCCTGCTTGTCATTTCATCAGACTTTGATTGTCTGGGATTTGGGGTTCTCTTTGAAATAGCAGAAGAATGATCTTTGATAAGACTATCGTCGTGCGTCCACTAGGCCAAACTAGAAGTGTGGTGCAATTTTGGAGCAAATGCTAACAGCATGATGAGAAACCCCGAGTTACACAAAGGGAGGCTACAGATAGATTAGAGGACTGAATAGATGAGACAGAAAGAGAGAAACACTAGGAACCATTTGCAGGAGTTTTCCACTGTAAAGCCAAAATGGCACTAATTTAAATGGAATCTTTATCAGGAGAGGATTGCTTATGAAAATCAGGAAGACTCTCCACGGTAGCCAATAAGCTGGTGAACGCCTCCTGCAGGTAGGTCAAGACCCAGGTCCAAGTCCTTTGAAAAAGTCTGCCATACACTATAACTGTACTCTCATTTCTCTCTTCTTTTCCACAAAAGGCTTCTTAAAAGGTTTTAATTGCACTCCAGTGCAGAACAGGAGTCAAAATACGTGACAGCGTATGTATTTAGTATATATATATTTTTATATATGTATATATTTCATATATATTTCATATATTTGTATATTTCTGTAACACTGTAGACAGAGGGACAGTGTGGACAGAGAAAGAAGTGGCTGTCGCTGGCTCAGAGCCACAGCCTGCCCTCAGAGGAGCTTCTGTGACACCAGGAGAACACAGCACAGCATTTTGCCCAAGAAAAGAAGCAAAAGAGGGGTGGATCTAAGGCTAACAAAATGGGGACTGACACCTTTATTATTATAAAAGTTATTACGAAATATGCATGTATAGGAGTAGGAGAGCCAGGAGAAAAATTACTTATAAACCTAGATGTAACATCAGCTTGTTGGGAAGATGCAATCCCATTCTTCTCCTGGCTTTGCTCTTCTGTGTTCCTCCTTCCTGGTCATTCAGTGGAAGAAAAGGAGAAGCAGAGGATGAAATGCCAAGCGCCCCATAACAGAGGTTCAGCAGAGCTTAGATATCTGAAGATCCATGGAAAAAACCAAAAACTTTCAGGGAAAAAAGACGGTGTTTTTCTCAAAGCTTGAGATGGAAAATGGGAATGCAGAGAAAAATTGAAACGAAACATGAAATATTTTCTTCTAAAAGTGAGCCAGTTATGTTAGCTTGATGCTTAAATTGACATTGTTATTATTGTTATTGCTGCAATTCAGTCTTTTAAAATGTTTTTGCTAACAGTGTAAGAAACACTGCAGCGTTTGAAAGCAGCCGGTCATTTAGAAATGCAAGTGGAGAGCCAGGCTGGCGTGTGAGTTGTCAAGACTTTGCTCAGTTCTTGCAAGTCTTCAGTTTAATGAAGTAAATGAAAATCAGAATGAAAACTCAAAAGTTCCTGTTCTTTCAGATACAGAATCTGAAGACAAAAGTAAAAAAAAAAAAAAAACAAAACCAAAAAACCTGATGTAGCTATTATTTTTGAGATTATAAAAGTAGCAAAACAAGTTATACTGGTTGAAAGGCTGCCCAGTTTTGTCTGCTATGCTGACAAGGCACTACTCCGGCACCTTGGTTTGGCTATGTACTCAAATTTACTGCAGGTCCCTAACTATGGATGTATAAGTATACAATTTCCTCTCCAGGAACACAGATTTCTCGTTTATAAGCAGTATAACATATCTACTGCCATTCTGCTTCTGAGATCTATGGACAAACCTACCTTTTTTTGTTCATTATTTGACAATTTTTGGCACTTTCTATTGTAAATACTTTTACTGGTTTTGAGATACATCTCCAGACGAAAAAATAAGTTTAAATACATTTGCAAGTTGTCTGCAGCACAAGTCTGTCTTCTAATACTATTTATGTCTGTTACTACCCTAAAGTAATCAATATATACAAATTTATTCTCATTAATATCCCCGGCAGTAGTATTTTCTATGTGCTCAATAAATCTTTCATCATATATTTTTAGACTTTTTAAAAAGAAGTAAATTTAATTTTCTTAAACACTTGATGACTGCAAGTGTGTAACTTTATATAGTTAGGGTAAGAGGTGGGGGAAGAATTGATCTCTTGCCTTCAAAACCCCCAGAATCTTTTTTAGTGTCTAAGATTAAAAGGCACACATTTTGTGGATACATCCTACTACAATATAATTTGTCATAAAGCATTTGCTACCATCCAAAACCACCTGACGCTAATAAAGCAGCTAGTTTAACGTTTTCTGATTCTCATCCACTCCTGAAAAGTAATAAAGCAGAATTTTTGATAGAGAGAAAATTTTAGGGATTCTCCCCAGTGGCAGGGTAGGGGGGAGCTTTTTTATCTGCTTTCATAGCATGCCTTTTCCCCCCAGTCCCTGTACACCCACCTATCCCAAGACAGAAAGATTTTGTTAATTATTACATCTTTGCAAATGGGGCTGTAAGAACCCTCAAGAGATCACACAGAACATCCTTCCCTGTTTCATACAGAAGCAGCTGTACCAAAACCATTCAGAGGTTTCAGATCGGAGAAACGGCTTGTGAGCATGAAAGCCTTGTCTGGTTTTTCTAGCTAAATGAATTGATACATAAAAAAGCGCCACATCTTTCTAGTCTTTTCCATTCTTAGATGCTTAGGCCATCATAGCTGTAACAACACAGCTGTTAAACCACTCCCAAAAGCTGCTTATAGTGAAGAAGTATAGTTTCTACGAGTACCCCAGAGATTTTATTCCAGCATTTAACTATTAGTAAAATCTGAAAATTTTTCCTAAGCATCTTAACCTAAATTTTCCTTACTGCAACATAAGATCATAATTTCTTGCCCTAGCTGACATGAACTTAAAACAACAGTTTTAAAACTTAAAACAACAGTTTGACTAATTTTGCAGCTAACCCTATATTTCTAAAGATTTTTAACTTTTTTCCCTTTACTCTTCCCATCTCTAGACCAAACAATTATTTTAGTCTTTTCTTGTAAGTGATGTTTTCTAGGTATCTGATCATTCCTGTTGCTCTCCTCTGGATGCTTAATTTGGTCTGTATTTTTCCTGCTCCCAAATGAGCGCAATACTCCAGCTAAGGACCTACCTGGGCTGAGTAGGGTGAAAAGATTATTTATATATGTTAGAAAAAACACTCCTATTTTTACAACCTGTTGTTCTGTTTACCATTTTCACAACAGTGTGATGCTACTGACTCATGTTTAATTTGTGATCCACCAAATTTCCACATCTTTTCTCTTTAGCTTGTGTTGCCTAGCCAGCCTTTCCCCATGCTGTATTTGAATAGACGATTATTGCTGAACGAAGATAAACTTGCGCACAAAACCTTACAGACTCGCATCCTGCATGGTTTTCTGGGGGTCGTGACTGTCAAAAATCACTGAATTTGACTCTCGTCTTCCAGGGTGCCTGAAACCTTTTCGGCTTGGTGACATCTGCAGGCTGAACGCCCACATGCTCTGACCCGTCATTTGAGCCATTCATAAAATAGGGAACAGCTCTGACAGATCCCTGTGGAGTCCCAACCTGAATGACAGTCTTCTCAATATACCCCTCCAAAATCTCTAGTACCTGTGTTCTTTGCCCACGGAACACCCTCAGCAAATTTTGCTTCTCTAGAAAGGGCCCGAAACAAGAAGAAAACACCGTGTTTGTAGAAGGATTCCTCGCTTGAGGATGAGGAGAGGAAGACTCAAACTGACAAGTGCACTAGGAGTTCTCAGACATCAGAAAAACACATTTTGGAGAAGCAAAACCCTGTGAAAGACGAGGTCAAGAAGAGCCCGCTTTCCAAACAGTGCTGCCCTGGCTGCGAGGTGAGAGTGTAATATTTGGAGTGTCAGCAAACGAAAAAGTTCGAGAGGCTACTCAGCATCATGACTCCCAGGGACCAGTATTCTACCAAATGTAGCAAACAGCTCCTGGGAGAGAGAGACAATGACCCCCAAACTGCCACGTATTCAACTTCACTCTGTCTCAGCTTCAGTGTTACAGAAGAGGGAGAAATCCAATAATGGTGGATTTTTACAGTCCTAACGAGTGATAAAATTCGATTTTATGTTAGCACACGTTTTCAGCAAGCTAAACCTACTGAAATGACCACCATTTAGCATCAATACAAATAAAGTTTAAAAGTAAGGTATAAATATCTAATATATTTAATGCCATGCACGGATATTGCTGTTGAATACAGAGCAATACCTCTGGTGCGCCAGGCACCGCTGCAGTCGCGGGACAGGTCAGATACATGATTCCAAACAACATGTTTTGCAGCCCCAGCTTAATAGACTGCATCATGCAAATTATTTATTTGTTGTCTGCAGATGCAGCCTTGATTCAAAACTGTAGATGGTATGGTCCAGCCCAATGCAATCCCATCATCCGACAAGTACCCGGGTACACGCTAAATACTTCGCTCATACAGACTATTATTAAAGGTGTTCCACTGCCACAGGCTGCTAAGCGCTGCCGTCTTGCACAATTTTACACCACCATCCTGCACTGGCCTTGCTTGCGGCATACCAAAAGGCACCTACCAGAGGGAAAGGGCAAGATCCAGAATAAGGTTTCAAAAACAGAGGTACAAGAGATACACTGGGTTTCTTGCGATTGGAGCGGCACCCGAGGGTTGCACTTGAGTGAGCAGATCCTACCTTGTCTACACTGAAATGGTTGTATCACACACTGGCACTAGGGACCTCGGGGGTTCGTAAGCATTTGGGGTGCATTTAGTTGGCATTATGTCGGCATCGTGTTGTCCACCTCACCTGTGCAATCCTGTAAGTCCATCCATTCAAGCTCTGCAGTTACCCATGTCATAAGCGTTATGTTGACAACAGCACAACGCAGCCACCACTGCTATAGTAACCTCAAAGATCACGACTCTGAAGGTAAGTTGAACTAAATCCAAAATGACTGCCAACAGCTCTGTGGGAGCCCTGGACCAACAGAGACATACTCCTAAAGCATTTCCAACTCAGGATGTTCAGCTGGTCCCTAATTCTGGGTAAAATTCCTTGCAAAGCACCTTGAAAGTTTCATTCTTCATGCAGACCCAGGAGCCTGCATTAGGGGCATCTTCTTCTTAAAAAAAAAGCATCCCCTTGGTAGACTTAAGGCTGCATATTTGCTCGTGTCCACCTTCTTTGCCTTGACCTCAAAATGTTTGTAGAAATCCCAGTCTGCGTCTCCTGGTAGCGATTTGCATAGAGGGCCGACAAAGAAACTGCTTCTCCCAAAGCAGCAGCTCTTGCTACTGCTAGCCAACTACGGCTGGATTTATTTTTATATATATATTAGCATATACCTCTGACATATAACTGACCGTCTCCTACCAGCTGGTAACTGACAGGAAATGAATTTCTGGGGTGAAGACAATTTTTTGCTTTAAACATCTTGTTGCAGCCGTGCCCCACTCTGAGCATCGGCGAGCGCTGCACTGCTGCAAAGTCCTCTTGTCCTGCTTGCCATGGCCATGCGGTGACAGCGACGACCGCCAGCGAGCTGTCAGAAACACAGGAGTTAGGCAGCAATCGCGTGGGAGCATTTGCGTTGACAAACGTCCCATTGCGTACCTCATGGTCGAACCGATGATGTCTTTGCTCTGCCCGTAGCAGGGAAGCCGTCAGGTGCTGCCTGCTGTCCAGGTCACCCCATCCAAGTGGGAGCAGCCAGAGTTGAGCAAAATCACACTTGTGCCGTTCAGGCAGATTGTGTTAGCAGTTGATGAATTGTGGTTATCTGAGCTATAGCTTATTCCTCATGGGTAAGCCAACTCAAATTGAAAACATCACCACTCTTCAGCAACGAGTTTGTGTGTGTGGACATGAGTCAAATTAGAAGCACTGTCGGAGTTAGGACTCCAGTTATTCCATAGTGAAGACAAGCCCGCGTTATCCAAATTCACCCCCTTCCCGGGACTCAACTTTATTGGTTATTCAAACATTACTGTAAAAAAAAAAACCCTGGCTGACACTTCCTACCCAAACTTGGCAATTCCTTAAATTTTCCTCCAAAATCTGCTTTGTCCTAGCTGTCTCTGGGCACAAAGAGACACTCCCACATCCTTTACATTCCAGTTGGGGCTAATTGAACTCACATGTCAGCATGAGTCAGCAGTAATTACCAGGAATATTAAGGAAAGATTTGGCACCGGACCATGGTTATTCAACAGCAAAGCCCCCATGTTTAGTGGGGTCTCGGGTTAAATTGAACCCCTTAAAAAGATGACAGCAAAAGCTGTACCAAATTGTCAGCCTAGTTCAGCTACATATAGGCAGTTCCTGATACTGAAAGTGTCTTTACTATCTTTTCAGATGTACCTACAGAAAGGCAAATGTAATGGAAAAATCATTTCTGACTACTAAATCCTCCATGGTAGAGTTTAAATCTGTTTATACACTGAAACCGATGAATCAATATTAGACCGGCTGGCTGGTTTTCGTAAGCATCCGCACTGCAAACAGGGCCTAGCGCTGCATTTCCTCCATACGATTCCTGGGCAGAAATCCGAATCGATGGGAAGTTGAGGTAATAACCTACCTCCCCCTCCCCCGGCTCACTGATCCTGAAACTACAACAACCCGGCTTTTCCACATATGAGCGTTCGTTCCCTGCCACTCTTCCCCAAAACAGTTCCCTTCCGTACACCTTCACCCTACAGGGCTGCGGAGCCTTGGGCTTCCAGAGCTGAAGACTGGAGGTGTTTACACACTAGCCCAACACAGCACCTAGAAGCCCAATCATCTCCTCGAGACCAGAGAACACCCAAATACACTTTTACGGTCACCTACCGAGAAAAAAAAAAAAAAAAAAAGGTTGTCACAAACGTATATACTAGTGCAGAGACGTGGTGGGTACAGCAGTGAAAAGGGGGGACTGTCTCAGCCTGTGCTCGGGCAGGAGGTGCCGGCAGGAGCAGCGGCGTTAAAGTTACTATCCGAACCTTAACTGGTAACTCTTACTGGTTCTTAACATCTACGGTATTAGCTACTTTGTTTTTCAAGGAAATAAATTCTTGCTCTTGGTTGCAAATTAACCGAGTGTCTTGCCAGTGAATTTGATCTTGTCAGTCATTAAGTCTCTCGCTTAAATGCAACGATTTAGTCTTAGCCCTGGATAATAACACTCTCTACGGTTCATAAAGGAGAACTGTTTTATTTTATCTACTGCAAACATATGTGCATCAACATTCTTCTCAACAGACTACTTCTGAGCCCAACCAGATCAGTCAGTTTTATTTAAATCCAGTCCCGGTTGCCTTTTTGAAACCTCCAACTACCAAACAACGTCAAGCATATTCTTGGGGTTTTCTGGTGGTTTTTGTTTCTTTTTTTTTTTTTTTTTTTTTTTTTTTTTTTTTTTTGTCTTAATAGTCTATCTCCTAGAAACTCACTAAATGACGCACAAACATTGTTTGCGCCCGTCTTCAGGAAAAAAAAAAGTTTTTTTATGTGATATAACTTGGTTTTATGCTATTTGCGTTATTCTTTATTAAGGACATAAAACTACAGCTTCACCCGAAGACATACAAAATTCTTGTTTACTAAACAAAGTAATGCAAAGTGAGAAAAAGCACCAGAGCCCGTACACACGCTTCGCTCTTCCCTCACTGATTTTTTCCCCCTTTGATATGTCAAAGTGAAACACAACAAGACTTTTTAGCTCTGAAGTTATAAACTGCTGAAAATTAAGACTTTCGGGGGAAGTACCGACTGACCCCAAAGCATACCCACCCTCTCCGATGCCAAGCGAGCCCAATTCGGGCTTGAAAGAGGCGACACGAAACTTTATTTCACTTGCGTTCCCCCCGAAGGTCTCTCGAAGCATCAGTGGAAAGGATGGGGGAAGCCAGATGTGGCCAAGGTGCCACAGCAGAGCCCTCTGCCCCCCTCCCCCCCCCCCCCCCCCCCCC
>VFFE01007061.1:924654-970885 GCA_008921705.1 Burhinus oedicnemus | reverse complement strand
GGTCGGGGGGTGTTGGGGGGCGAGGTGGCCGAAGCCGGCGGTCCCCCCGTTCCCCCGCAAAGCCCGGGCTGAAGCCTCGCCTGCCCACCGCGAGCTCTCGGGATGCAACGACTTACCCCACGGTCCCCGCCACGACCCGGGGGTGCAAAGTTTCTCCGGGCGAGGAGCAGCCCCCGGCCGCGGCGCAGAGCGGCGGTGCCGGGGCGGAGGTGCGGGAGCGGACGGCGGGAGCGGGACGGAGGGCGCCGGGGGTGGGGAGGATGCTCGGCCGCCGCTTCCCTCGTGATTCAGGTGGCGGGCTGGCGGCCGAGTGACAGGGCGAGCCGCCGGCTGCCCGCTCGCACGCGATCCCCGGCCCGCCGCCGCCGCCGTCACCCCCCGCCGGCGGCAGAGGGCGCTGCGGCGGCGCGGCGGCACCGGCGGTCGGGGGCGGGCGGCGGCGGCGGCCGCCGCGGCGAAGAGGGGGCCGGCGGGCGCCGCCGGACGGCGTTAAGTGCGCTTCCCTGCCGGTGCTGCCCGCCGCTCCGCCGCGGGGTGCGGGGGGCTGAACCGGGAGCACAGACCACCACCGCCCTCTTTACACCCCCCGGTGGGGTGCACCTGCCCGCGCCGCCGCCGAGCCCGGCTATCCCGAAAAGTTGAAAGGGAAAAGTACCGTGCGGGTCGTTCCCCGGGTCCGGGATGTCTGGAGCAGCCTCACGCCTCCCCCTCCGCCATCGGTGCCTCCGGAGGGGGCTTCCCTCTGCCCCCCACCTGCCCCTCTGCCCGCCCCGGTCTCTGCCCGGTGCGGGTCCCTTTCCACTTGTCGCCTTGCGTGGCAGATGTGCATCTCCCTCTGCACACCGGTGCCTTCAGTTCAGCACCGTATTTACCAGCTTCACCAGGAAGCTGAGTAATAGCTGGGATTCTTTCATTGTTTTTTTTTAACTAGCAGGGCTTTTTTTCCCCAGAACGTTTTGCCGACGGATTTCTGGTTTGTACTGGAAGTGCCAGGGGATCCCAGTCAAGCAAGGCCTTTTGCGAGTGGTGTTTGATAAGCACCTGAAGCGGCTTTTGCATGGGAGGCTTAAGGAGAGGATAGACAACGTGAGCAGGCTGATGCGGAAAGTCCAAGGTAACAAAATGAAAAACAATCCTCTCCCTGGTGGGATGCCAGTCCTTAGCGAGGAGATCCAAATGCTGAACCCCCCCAGCAGACTTCTGGGATTGGTTGCTGTGGGGAGGAATTGTCTACTGGTCCTCAGCCCTGGACTGCCAAGGTATCACCTGGGATGCAGATGCTGTGGCAGGTACCACCCTTCAGACAGCAGCACCCTGCACTGCCTGCCTTTGCCCCAGACACAGTGCTGCAGCTCCTGGGGCCCCAGCTGGCTTACCTCTATATCCACAGGCAATCCTTCTGGGAAAGCCCAATTACCAAGATACAGGCAGCAGGAATGATGTATAGGAAAGCAAAGAACTCCACTTTTGCTAATAGATGTTTCATCCATATGAAGTTTTACCCTCAGGTTGCCTGTGGTACGGATTGACTGAAAATGCAGTGCCTGGGCATGAATTTACTGGGGAGGGAAGGGAGAGGAACAGGAGTATTAGAGAGCACCTGAGCCTTTCCCTTCTCCCCTCTCGCCCTGGACAGCAGTGAGGAGCGTGGCACCAGCTCTGTGGCAGGTCTCTGTGGCTGCAGTTGTGTGGTTTCCCAGCTTCCCCAGCAGTTCAGAGATGTATCTCTCTGCAGTGCCCCACCACCCGACCTCACGATTACTGTGAAGTCTTTGGCTTGACCGATCTTGTCTTGCTTTTAGCAGGGAGACCTCACTTTGATAAACGTCCCTGCACAAAATGTTTCTGTCCCTCTTTGGACACATTCTTCAAGATGAGGGGAAGCCCGGACCCCAGCCCTCCTGCCCTGCGCATGAAGATTGAAGAGTCCAGCTCGCAGGAACACTATTGTTCCAGCAAAATAGAACCAGTCAGTGTTGTTGATTGCTCTGTTACATCTTCCCAGACAGAGCCTTGACTATAAAAATAGATGCAATAATCCACATGGACAGTTGCAATTGTAAACGGCATTCAAAAAGCAAAAACGGAATTCATAGTTTGACACAGACATATCCCCAATCCGTCAGGATGTGACACATTGGCAGCGTGTCTGTGCCAAACTATGAATGCCGTTATTTACTTTTCTTCTGAATGCTATTTACGATTGTAACCTTCACAGTAAATTAGTGTATCTATTTTATATCGGACGTTTTCTGAGAGGCTTTGGTATTGTCTGCACTTATTATATTCACAGAATTGATGGAAGTTAGACCAATTCGGGCCACAATAAATCTTCGGGGACTACAGACTGTGCTTATGTTAGGAGGTTTTGCCAGCATAACCCTACCAGCAAAATCCTATCTGGCAGAGGCGAGGCCTATGTTTGGAAAGAGAAATCAAAGGCCATCAACACTGAATAGCTCTCCACTAGATGGAACAATGGTGCTTCTGCTGCCAGGCCATTGACAGGGAGTGATTTACCCAGAAGAGAATTGGGGAGGGGGAGGGGGTGGAGCCCAGAAAGTGCTGGATAATGGTGAGACAGTCATGGGACAGCTATTGTTCATCACTTCTCCTGGTGAATGCAATGCCATGGAGAAGACAGGAGATGTCTTGGTGCTTCAAGACACATCTGAGCTCATTGACCAGGCAGGAACCAGCTCTGACTTAGAACCAGTGTCACCATGTGGTGTTCAGGCTGCTCTACCAAATCTCTTAGGCGAGTTCGTTTGACTGGGAACGGTGCTGAGCTAGCATCTGTCCAGCTTGGAATTTGGACCCTTTTGCACCTGTCTGCATCGATATGCCCAAAGACGATGGTTCAGATGTTTTACGGGAGCTTATTCCATGTACAGCTGAATGACCTAGCCTGCAGAGAGAATATTTGTGCTGTGTTCTCTTCACTCCCTGGTTTTTAAATTTTGTTAAAAGTAATTACATTTGCCAGGCAAGAATTGTTTTTCATAATCTCATGCTGCTGACTGTTTATACTTATACCAGCTATGTGCAGATCTTTTTTATACAAGTTAGGCTTACTGAACAACTGCCAGATAGTTCTGCTTTCCTTCTTGAATTTTAATTGCTTACTTGCCCAGCATCTATTTTTAAAATGGAACTGTAAATGGAACAGTAAGTTCCATCACTCACCGTAGAGGCAGGGGGTCAGCGCCCTCCTTACTCCTCCTCTGCTCCCTCCTGCAGGGGACTGTGGAGGAATCGGGACCTGAGCTGTCAAAGCATTTCACCACAGGCATAAGCATTTAAGTTCAGGAATGCATCTGGATGCTTTGCAGGACTGGAAGTAGAGCTGAGTATTTCACAGGGCTGAGACCAAGTTTATCAGGACATACTGATTTTATATTAGCAGTGTGATCATCCATAGACTCACGTGTACAAACGCACACATATATGTAGAGACACAGAAACAGCTGCAGCTGCACTGCACATAGAGTAGGAGGCTACAGACCCGTGCAGTCTCAACTGCGTTGTGTGACCAGGAAAGCGGGTTCTGGATAGTGCTACTAGGTGGCTTATAGATCCTTCATGCACTTAACAAATCTGTGCCAGCACGGGATTTCAAAGGAGACACTTTGAAATAGCAGTCTGCTTTTACCTCAGACTCCCTCTACTTGGTGGAAAATGCCTGTTCATTCAAAGGGCTGGTTTGAACACTGAACCTAGACTCTCACCCACACCTTCATTTTCAAGACCACGTGCCATCAATTTCTCACATAACCTCACTTCACTTCTGAAAAATAATTACAGACCTTAGTCTTCATCTGTCTTCTTACAATCATCATTACTTCAAGCCCCTATACAATCAGAACATCCATTTTATCTCTAGTATTACTGCTTCTTGAAGGTAACTGGCTCCTCAACTGTATCCTTTTGCTCATTTTTTAATATTTCCCATTATTTTTAGACTACTGGGAAGAGAGGTGATCATGTGCAGGAAACTAGCAGGGAGCTGGAAGCCAATATAATTTTCTTCTTGATGCTTTAAATGACACAGACTATTTGAAAAAAGAGACAGACATTCTTAATATTCTCATAAACATAAGCATTTCCTCATGAAGCAACACTGGTTGCTTCTTCTTCCTTCCATACTGCTTTTATAAACTCTTAAAGTCCAAAGTGATTGAAATACATTAGGTGTCCAGAGTGTCAGAGCCAGCAATTTCAAACTACCTTCTTTTCTTTGAATAGTTTTTCAGAACTATCATATGCTATTTTAAGGGGGGGAGGGGGAGATGTGTTAAGATGTTTGGATAACATTCTTGTTAAACTGCAAGCTGTCCTCACTCCAGATTTAGCCCCTAATTTAATCAGCTGTCCCTAATAAATCCAGAAATCAAATTGCAGCTCAAAAAAGCATCTTGATTTTTTGGGGTTTGGTTGTTTTTTTTAATTTTCCAAGACATGCTTAACTGGTACTTGGGTAGCTCTCTAAACTTGCTTCTAAGGGCTGTCTCTATTACCCTCATCTGACTGTGTTACACAGCAACAAAAATTTCATCGTCTGAGCTACTTTTGCCTCCATTTTCCTCTCCCTACCCCTCAGAGGGCTGCAGGTTGGTAAAGCTGTGGTGCTGATGTTTCCTTGAAGGCTTCTTAACGCTGCAGAGAGAGAAAGAGGAACTTTGGCTGATGTGCTGCTGCTGCTGCTGCTGCTGCTGCTGCTGCTGCCTGCATGCGGGGGCTGCTGCTTGCTTGCTTGCTTGCTCAGCGAGAAGATGGTCTGGGAGCCATGGGGGACAGAAGGCTGAAACCACTGCTCACTGCTGCCCAGAGTAGCGGTAGATCCGAGACCTCAGATAACAGCACCCTGGAAGCGACAGTGACGTCGGGATTGAAACTCAGTCACTTCTGTCATCACTTCCCCACCAAGGGGAAGGTTGACTTCAGGCAGGGGTGGGACCCCTAGCCCAGAAACTGTAGGTGGGTGCTTGGGGATCAGAACCACCTTGACAAGGCACTGGAGAAACGGAGATGAAAAGAAAAATGAAGTGTTTTAAAATAAATGCAGAGAGCTCAAAAGAAGAATGAGTGCTCATAACAAGATGCTTTTTGCATATTTCTTTGCATGCTTCTCTGTGCTCCAATTCTGTTTCTAGCAGTTCCCTCGACCTTTCTTACCTAGAAGTCAATATGAACCTGTGCATTACTGCAAAATGCAAGGAGAAATGTTTTAACTCAAACCAGGACACACACTCATATAAAGACTGAAGAAAGAAAAAAGCATGTTTAGACATCTAAATTCTAATTGTATTTTCCCAATGGGAGTAAGCAGAAAGAAAATAATAAGAAAATATTTATAACAGTACATTACGAGATACCAAACTATGATTTGTAATAATATTCATTTATTGTGAGAAGGCATACAGACAGCTAAACGGACTTATTTCCTTAAGTATTAAAAGAAGGTGCTAAAGCAACAAGGAAACAGCAGAGCAGAGCCCTTACAGGTCATTATTGTCTATAAAAATCAATAAATAATTGCATCATGTCAGTGAATTGTAAAGTCAGTTCATTCCATGTGGTCCATCTTCCCTCAGACAAGTCAGTTGCTAAAAACAAGCAATAAATCATCCCCATTCTTTTATTTTAATACTGTAAAGAATATTTGTTTTTATAACCAAATTGATTTAAGACTTAGTGCAGCCACAAAACATTCTAAACAGATGTCTGACTTGAAAGACACTAGTATACTTTCTTATCCTGTAGTTATGGAAATTTGGGGTGCATGCAACCTGAAACCTAGATTTTTAAACCCAAAGGAAAATGCATTTAGATAACAAATGCGTTATTATAAATATATATTTGTAATAACTGACTTTCAGTGAATAGAAAACATGCTTGCTACTCAGCTCTGTAACTGAATTAAAAGCTGTGCAAACAAAAGTTGTTACGATACTTAGGATTTATGTGCAGAGGAAATATCGCTGTATTAATATCATAGAATCATAGAATAGTTTGGGTTGGAAGGGACCTTTAAAGGCCATCTAATCCAATCCCCCTGCAATGAGCACGGACGTCTTCAACTAGATCAGGTTGCTCAGAACCCCGTCCAGCCTGACCTTGAATGTTTCCAGGGATACGTGGATTTCTGTTCACAGGTATAGATGGCTCAGAGAAGGGAAAGTTTTTATTGATACATATATGAAGAATCTGAGGCGTGGCACAGCCCATGAGCTTTTATAATTGTTTGTGCATAGCACTTTCTCTGGGAAGTGTTAGAAACGTTTCATCCTGAGGGACGCAGCAACAGAGGAGCACCAAACGCTTCTTTCTTCGACCTCGGGCTCAGAGTTGTGACAATATGGCAACGATATTCTCTTTCAGAAAATTGCCTGCTGCCGCCTTCTGACTGGTGCATTGACTGGTAAAGCAGGCATTGCACATTCATCAGACTATTCCGGAGCTTTTCCAGTAGAGGATTAGGACTGGCAAGGAGGCTAAACTCAAATCAAAGGGGGAGAAAGCAACCACAGGGAAAAGGGGCATCGTCCTGATCCTTTTCTGAGTCCTGCATAACATAGAGGGTATTTCTTCTATCAGGAAAAAGCTCATGGATCTGATATGAAGGTACACCAGTCCCTCTCGCCCCTGTACACAACTCACTTGGACAGCACAGGCATCAGGAGCACGTGTGGCCAGCTAGCGCCGATCCCACAGTGCCCTGTCACTGACGTTCTGCCTCTGCTCACCCTGCTCCCTCTCTACAGCTCCCAATTAGACACCACCCGAGAAGGGCAAACGAGGCTGTTTCCTGAAGGAGCCTCTGATATATGAAGCAACATGATATGGGAACGGGTGCCAGGCTGTGATTTGGATGAGCAAAAAAGTGGTGCCGGGCAGGGCTCCCAGTCCCACTGTGGAGAGCTCCTTGAGATACTTGGAGCGCCCTCAAGCTGCCCCTTCCCAAAGAACAGCAGCCCATAAGCTGAGGATGGGGCACACTGGACTTCTGCTGTGGAGGACAAAGATGTAGAGCAATTGTTTTTTCACACTCTGGATGTCCTTATGAGTTTTAAAATGGCAAAACAGCACTTGCCAATTGTGGATGCTTGTGTCTGTGCACATGGTGGTGAATAGGGGAGTAGATCAGGGCACATTTTTGTATTTTCATTGAATTTAAAATGTTGAGTACTGTAAATTGTAATTTGATTTCCAGTTTGAGCACCTGGACCTACCAGGTTCCTTGTGGAAGGTTTTGAGGGAGACAGAGATTGCATATGGCTCATGGCCCAGAGAATGAGAGCTCTGCCCAGCTCAACAGCTTCTTGTCTGTCCCATGATAGACTAGAAAGTATTCATCTTGGTGAAGGGGAACCGTACTGTCTCTTGTGTTCCCCCAGGAAATAGTCTGGCTGCAGGTATTTCATGGACATGACTTTGTACTTAAAGTACCGAGTATAGGTGTTACCAAGTGTGCAAATGTTATGCACTGTGCTAACAGTAGAAGTTCAAATTAAGGAAAAGGGAGAATTTGAGGTAATACCTTGACCACAATGGAATCAAAGCTACTGTGAGCAGACTGCCTTTCTCGGGATTGCTGCAAGATGACAGCAACCCAACTTTCAGATCTAAAGAACAGAGACAGCTGAGTCTTGCCAGCACAATACCGGCTAGCGGTTTAATCACTTACATGTTGATAGAAATAAGGTTTGGGAACCCTGTAACTTCTGTGTCAATAAAAGAAGAACATAGGAAGCAGGCATAAATTTTAACAGAGCCTGTCCTCATGGAATTTGGTTGTTCACCTTTGCAAGCTGCCATAACACCTCTGTATCAATTGGCATTTTTAACAGCCACATCCCATTCAATCACATCAAGTCTCTCTTCTGCTAGGCCATCTGGCAAGTTTAATATTTTCACCTCGCTCTGCTCTCATCCTTGGCTTTTCATTCTTTATCTCCTCCTTTGCCTTTTCCTTGCATTAGAGACACCTTTGAGAAATCCTGCAGTTTGTCCCAGAAGCCTCCCTTTCCCACAGACAAGCCAGAGCTTTGGTATTCCCTTAACTCAGCAGGTGAGTACGTTTCGGGCACAGGCACAAAGCTATGTTTGTCAGTACAAAGCTCCATGGAGAGGACACAGCCAACGTCTTGCTTCATTGTGTTTTTGCCATCTTCTTCACTGTGATTTACAGAAGATTTCAGATAGTGCTTGATAACCTTACTATCAAAAAATGCTCTGCCAAGATACAAACTGGAAATTCACAATCTTTTTCTGAAGTTATTTCCTTTGTCACCAAAATCCAATATGTGCATTCTAGGAGATAAATCCTCAGCTACGCAGTGCTCTGCTCTCAAATGTTTCTGTGATAGGATTCATGGTGTGTTGGGATGGCCTATGAAAGCCAGGTACACAGTACCACAAGAGAAGCAATGGCCAGGTTTGAAAGCTAACGCATGGGAGATGCAGTGCTACAGGAATTGATTTGACTGATTCTAGGGAGTGTAAGGGGGAATGAGGTGGGGTTTTCCTTTAGATATTAAGTACTTCTAGATTTTGTGGATAACTATATGTTGTGGTTTAACTACAGCCAGCAACGAGGACCATGCAGCTGCTCACTCACTCTGCCCTGGTTGGGATGGGGGAGAGAGTTGGAAGAGTAAAAGTGAGAAAAAACTCATGGGTTGAGATAAAAACAGTCTAATAGGTAGAGCAAAATCCATGCACACAAGCAAAGCAAAACAAGAAATTCATTCACTGCTTCCCTTTGGCAGGCAGCTGTTCGGCCACCTCCAGGAAAGCAGGGCTCCATCACACGTGATGGTTACTTGGGAAGACAAACACCATAACTCCAAACATTCCCCCCTCTTCCTTCTTCTTCCCCCCACTTTATATACTGTGCATGACGTCATATGGCATAGAATAACCCTTTGGTCATTTGGGGTCAGCTGTCCGGGCTGTGTCCCCTCCCAACTTTTTGTGCGCTTCCAGGCCTCTCGCTGGTGGGGTGGTGTGGGGAGCAGAAAAGGCCTTGACTGCTTAGCAGCAACCAAAAATATCAGTGCATTATCAGCACTGCTCTCATCCCAAATCCAAAACATAGACCCACACCAGCTGCTAGCAAGAAAATTAACTCCATCCTGGCTGAAACCATGACACTATAAAACACATTTAATACATTTAATTAAGGAATTATCTTAATTCTTTGGTATACACGTTAGATATTCGAGCCAAATTTTGGCACCTTTTGCAAAGACAGGGTAAGTAGCATTAACAGGTCTTACGGTAAATATCTTGAAAGTGTTATGTCAAAACCAATGAAGCTTTACAGTTTGATGTAACAGGTCAGCTGAACTGGATGGCAGTAGTCCTTTACACTTGTTTCTCAGCTCTGGCCAACCTGGCCTTGTCCCTTGCTTTCCCAGATATTCACCGCTTGAGCTGGGGTGGATTGCTATCCTTCCTCTAAGCTATAAGAGGCAGAATTTCTACCCTCCAAAAATGAAGGAGACAAAAACAAGGAGAAACCCAAACTGAGACGACATATGTAGTAGGCTGGGCAAGGGTTCGCATTCAGTCATTTTCACCAGTGTGCTAATCCTGATACTCTAGTGAAAAACACAGTCCCTGGAGTGAAAGAAGGAACATCTAGTCTTTCCCTTAGGGAAACCTAAGGGAATTTTTCTGCCTCTTTGGAGCTTCGAAATCAGCATACCAACCTCAGGCACAAAGCAGTTTTTACCATCTTCTCTGAAGTGTTGCTGACAGCGCAAGTGTTCTCAGGGGAAGGAGGCTGGCTGGTGGTGGAGGGAGAGGATGGGGTGCCATCTCCATTTGTGCAAAATCTTGTCAGGCTTCAGCTATCTGGTGCACTCTCTCAGGAGTCGTCATCAATCTTGTTTCCTTGGCACTTGTCATCTGTCATCAACCTCTCTTCTGTTGGCCATGCCTAAATGTGTGGGTCTGAATGAGTGTACCATGCCAACAATCCTGTCCAATTCCAGAGCTGGGAGACATGACGGGAGCCTTGCCAAGAGTGCTGTTTGCCTGAAGTGCTGTTGTTGGCCACTTTCAAATCTTTGATCTTTATTCTGTGCTGTACTGTCTCATCTGCAGCCCTACACAGGCATTACAGTGGCAATATCACCAAGGATATCAGCTTCTGCCTCGATACAGGACTGTCTGCATCATCACTTTACCCCAGGAGCAGGCATCAGTTGGAGCATGATGCCCAGGACTAGCTGAAAAATATCAGATTTTCCATGGTGTGCCTCTTGAGTCCTAGATTGTGCAAGTGCAGCAAGACAAAAATTTGGCTGTACTAAAACATTAAGGTGGAACAGTAGCATCTGCTCACTTTGACCCCAGGAGCAGTATCATCCTTCACATTTCTCTCCCCCTGTGTCATTCCTCCCATGGAGCACAGCAGCAACAGGCATGGTCATGCCCTGAGGCAAGAGGCATCTGCAGAACAGCAACCATCTACAAACTGGCTAGCCAGAACTTTACTACCCTACTGTGATTGCCCCTATGGATGGGGCAGGTTTGCATATCCCTCTGAGGCAAGAGATCACCTTGGGCAGCAGCTGGACTCCAGTCCTGGATATTTAGATGGGGGCATAATCAGACAAGAGGTTGTAGCTGGCTCCCTCTGTCTTCATAGGAATTGGAGAACTACATCAGGACTATTGCCAGAGTCACTGTGGTGTGAGAAGCCCATCTACCATTCACTAAGACTCTGCTGGTTAAAGTTTTCTTGCACTGTCTTTCCTCAGGAGTTCTCTTTAGATCTCCTCTATGTGTCACATTTTGCAAATGGAGAGTCTTTGCTTGCTTTTGTGTGCCCAGATGTGCAGATAAATTTTCCTGGTTTGGGGATGAGGAGATCAAGGCATCTCTCTTAAGCATTTTGGTATGTATGCCTGGAAATTGAATCCAGTCCCTTTTACAGTTAATCATTGTCTGGCAAAAAGGTTTATATAAAAAGTTGGTTGGTGATGCAGAACTTAATACTGCAGTCACAGATTTATACCAATGGTGAGAAGCATGCAATAATGCTATTTTTGCAAACTAGATTGTTTTGAACTTCCAGAACTTCTGCTTACATTGTTCATTGCCTGCACTCTCGAGAGGCTCATTCTGTAGGTTTAAGGACAGAAAGCCACATGCAGACTCTAGTTTTGTTTTAGGCTCCTAGTCAAAGGAGCTAGCATTAGGAGAAGATCACACTAAGTGGTTACAATATTGTCACAGTAACTTGTGCTTTTCACATATTCTGAGCAATTCAAACAAGAGAAACAGATTTCTGACTAATGGGTAAAATTATATGGTGCATCCCATTTCCCTCTTCCTCTCCTACTTCAGCACAATCTGCTAATGCTATTCACATTCTTGTAACTTTTGAGGACAGATATAGTTAGTGAGGGATACTGAACAATGTTGGCCTTAATCTTTGATCTAGTCTTTGTCTTATAAGGCTATTCTGTGCAACTCTGGGGGGAAATATGCTCCCAGAAAGTTCAGTATAAGTCATTTGAGCAATGTCATTTGAGATGCCTATTTTTTGACCAATACTTAGAATGACAAATGGATTTCCACAGTGCACCAATAAAGCATGGTACCAGAGTGATTTTTCATCCCTGAAAGCTCAGAAATGCTGATATATATTAACATGGAGGGAATATATATATATATATAAGAAAATATTGGAGAGAACTCCAATCTGCTCAGCAACTTCTTACCTGCTATGGAAAAGAGAAAGTGGCACCCCTTTAACCCATCTATCAGTTGTTCCCCAACAGGTAGTCCAGCTAGGAAAGGGAGATACTCCTCATCTCCTTTTCCTCCAGTATTAATTGACCAGGGAAAGGAAATGAGCCATGCCCTCCTTCCTTTGCATTGCTTTTTCTGGGAAGCTATGGTCTGTGGTGGGGAGATGGATGTAGCAGGCACATAACTATCAAAGCCTCACAGACAGAAGTAGGAATACTCTACAGATCTGAAAAGAGCAATTCATGATTGTGTCATTTCATGTCATGCTTGTTTTGTTCAGCTGTGAATGTCAGTGAAGAGACGGCTTCATTTCACACTTGAACCTCCTCTGCTGCAGATGGAAGTCTGCAACCGCCTTCTAAAGTCCTGGTCCATAACATGCATCACTTACTTCTGCTTGCAGATGGTACATACTGTTCTTACAATTCACCATCTTTCTTCTTTCCTTGGTGGCCAGGGAAGAGAAATATTAAAACAGTGAAAGCTTGGAGTAGAGTACGGGAGAATGGGTTGGGAAGAAAGTGATCAAAGCTGTTAAGAAGACGAAGTTAAGAAGTGATCAGAGCCATTTTCTTTAAGGCCATCCCTTATCACTATATCTGCTGTGGGTGGGCCTATCCACTCTATACAGGTGAGCTGCAGGGTCTAATGAGATTATCCTCTCTAGATCAAATCCCTGCAATGAGACGTTACCAGCTATATGTAGACCAGAGGCAGATGACAGACTGATGTTGAACTGAAGAATAAAGAGTTCCCAGTGAGATTCTAGAAATTTCTTTGTTATCCTGTTCAAGTGTTTCAATATCCTATTAAAAACTTCCCCATTATTATTTTCTGCAAAGCAAGCCCATTTATTCTTGTCCTTTTCGCAGTGGAGGCCAGTAATAAGTAATCACCATTCCATTCTAATATGTAGGATTTAACAAGTTTCTTCTAGAACAGAGAGGAAAACGGAAAAAAGCCAGTCTCCTCCTGTTTTTTGCCAGATATTATTATTTCTAAAACTCTGATGACTCTTGTTGCCCTACTTGGGTTCACTTTTGGGGGTCTTTTCTACTTGAAGTATTGTGTTTAAGACTAGGCACTGCTTCAGTTTGCTAGTAGCCTCTTATCCAAAACCAGCACTCTCATGTGGCAAGATGGGCTGGATGATGTTTATACAGCAAACCTCAGTTCTTCAGTAGAAAGGTGGGTAAAACAGGAGCAACAACCAGTTTAACTATGTTTCCCTGGAGGAAATGTGGGCTGCAGAACATGAAGATTCCAAAAACCTAATCAATACAGAAATTAATTGCTCAAATCTATCTTTAATAAAAGGTTCTAAAGTTATTCAGTGGATACTTTGCAGACTTCCAAAACATCCGTTTCTGCTACACTCAAATCTTTGGAGAGAAGGCAAAGTACATGTTTGTCGCAAACCAGAGCTCAACTCTGCATGTCATTTCTCTCCCTTCACAGGTTATAGGAGTTTTTCAGAATAACCTAGCCATGATTTTTTTTCCATAAAAAGACTCTTCAGGATAAGTTATAGCACCCTCTTTTGAATTAGACAGCCCCAATCTGCTCACTGCTCTGTGTTAATTCCTGTTCATTCTTTATATTAGGGGCTAGTACACCAAAGAGTGACAAGATTAATTAAAACAGCCTGGCAAAGCTGTCTAGGGTAGGGGAGCTGCACTAGAATATCCTGAACCATATTTCAGTGAAGAGCTCTGCAGATTGTGTCAGTGGCAGCCGTCATGGTCAGGAAATTTTCTTGCCTTAGCAGTGCCAGCCTTGTGCAATAGCACTCCCCATAGCTTTAAGGATGACAAGTCTCAGCAGGAACAAAAAATGAAGCAATGGTGATTTCTGGTGGTGTTCTGCAACAATTTGGAAGCTTTCCACCTTCAAGACTTCATTTCCCAGTATGGAGAAAGACTGTGGCTGGAACTGGCACTGGTAATTTTACCTTCACTAATGACATTTGGGAGCGGGGAAGCAGGAGAGGGACACCTTCACTGTGCATTGCAAAAGGTGGACCTGCAAGACTTTTACTATTTTCTTGTCCCCTCTTTTCAAAATGTAGCTACACCATGAGATCTGTCTCTGGGCAGATTGCAGAGACACACGTTAATCAGCTATTGAAACCTGCAGACCTCTACCAGTATCTTCTACCAATATCTAAGTGTGTCTTGCTCCTCAGCTGACCTCTAACTTCTTCAGGTATTTTGGTGTTTTTCCTCTAGAGCATCTGCTGTCTTTTGTAACCTCTTCACAAATGCTTGTGCCATGTAGAAGCTGAAGTCTTGTGTAGCAAAGAGCTCTTTCCCCTTCCAGTAGCCGACTTCTTTCTTGTGGTCATCTCTGGATTAAGGACAGATGGCTCTAATCTTTGCATAGGAAAAGGAGTGGACTGTTCCTCTGCCAGTCACAGCGCAGGTCTCCACCCACTGCAGTGAGACAAAAAAATGAGGAATAATCTCAAGCAATCCCTCTTGCATGCCAACTGGAATACTGTCTTTTCTGAGTCACCACCGGGGCTTTGAGTACTCTCTTCACATGCCTCTTATCCACTAGTCCTACCCTGACAGACAGTGTGGGAAGAATGTAAATGGTGTCATTCCAGAAGTCATCCCCTGCTGTCCTTGTAGCCAAAGGAGAGGGTTTGAGGCACAACCATGTTGCTGTTCACCTCTACTGAATCTCCTTAGTCCCAAGCTTCAGTTTTGTCTCACAGGGGCAGAAAGTTTTTCTGCTATGCAGGAAGAACACGGCATCTGCCACAAGCTGCTTGCCAGCAGAACTTCTATGCACCAAAGATTACTTTGTTTACAGGTTTTTTGGACAACCCAAATGTAACTGTATTTTCAGACTGTTAAAATATTTAGTAATAGTTATCAGCAGCACTGAAATTCCCAAGCATGTTTCTTCAGAAAAAATACAGGTGATAGCAAAAGTATTTTTCTGCTCATTTTGTTCTTTCCGCTACTTTCTTTTACTAGCAATTGGAGGGAGTTTATTTTGTCAAAATGACTATACCCCTAGAATGGCAAAACTTTTATCTGCTTTAAGACAGTGAAAGAGTGCAGAAATGAAACGCCAAACAATTTGGACATCTGTGTTTATAAACGCAACTTGACAAGTGGAATAACTACACCTGGCATATGATTTATTGATTACACATTGTAATATGATGTGCTAATTTCTTAATATGCTGACTGAGAGTGGCTTACAAGTTTCACTATTGTGTTCATTTTCTGAATCAGTTCTTTATTCTTTTCTAGTCTAACATTTGAGTTAAAGACAAACATTTTTAAAGCACAAATGGATCATCATTGACAGCACACTGTTCATAGATCTTGATCGTCTTTAACGTCCATTCATACATGCTCTGTGGACTTAGTCCTGAAGTTAGCTTCTCTAGCTTTTCAATTCAGTGTTTCTTTGACAGAGTATCTTATATTGCAAGGGAATGAAGATCTGTATGAAAAGGGAGAATCTTATTAATGTATACAAATACCTGAAGGGAGGGTGCAAAGAAGAGCCAGGCTCTTTTCAGTGGTGCTCAGTGATAGGACAAGAAGCAATGGGCACAACCTGAAACACAGGAGATTCCCTCTGAACATCAGGAGACACGCTTTTACTGTGAGGGTGACTGAGCACTGGCACAGGTTGCCCAGAGAGGTTGTGGAGCATCCACTCTTGGAGATATTCAGAAGCCCTCTGGACATGGTCCTGGGCAACTGGGTCTAGGTGATCCTGCTTGAGCAGGGGGGGTTGGCCCAGATGACCTCCAGAGGTCATCTTTCCACCTCAGCCCTTCTGTGATCTGTTGTGATCTATGATTCTGTGAAAAAGACACGATAAAATTTATTTAAAAATTAGAATACTCACTCTAGCTGTGTAAGTCAAATGTTTCTGTCACTACAACAAATTATTTGCAGAATCATAATTTAAAAGTGTCTTTTTATTTCAGTTAAGTACAGCTTGGTATCCCCTTGTTTTGCTAAGGAACAATTAGGTACTAATTAACTTCCTGTCAAAATACAGAATGTCTACCCATTTTCTACCCATGCTGTCTGGATCTTTCTCAGTCACCCAGAACTATACTGCATGAGAAGGGGCAAACCAATTCTTTGATTACTCAGCCCGCTTATTTTTCTATCCAGGTTCAAAGTCAATGAAGCCTGTGTTTCTTAGTACTCAGAAGGAATGGAGATGAAGAGACAGAGGTATGTAGGGTATTCCTGTGACAAGTGTGTCAGCCTTTCCCTTAGTACATTTCTCCTGTGGTTTTTGTGGTATCCAGTATGATACACATCATTCTCATTGCTGACTGCATTCATTTCATCTGATGCCTGATGCTTGTCTCTTGTTTATTAGTTGCACTGTTGACACACTCCATAAACCTAAAAGCAAGGAATTTATCATTAAAACATAGGTATTACCAACAGCACAACAGTAATTCTGTGTACAGTGGTCAAAGAGTCAAATATCCCCAGCAGGTTTTTTTTGCAATAGCTTTGCTGATGTATCAAAAAGGGTGGAAAAGAGAGTAGAGCCCAGCAGCATTCCAGAGATGAATGCTTCACAATCTTTCATCCAGGAATTGCCCCAAGTCCCCAGTGCAAAAGAGGAGCCCTTTAGCTACGGCTGTAGGTTTGATACCTATGTGTATCTGAGAAACCTCTCAGGTGCAGAAATTGCTCTCAGGCCTCTGGGACAGACATCTTCTGCAAAAACAGTATCAAGGAAGAAAGTCTGGAGACAGTCATTTCAGAAGTGTACATCTGGGATGTCAGTGGAGCAGTGAAGCTACAGTGATATCTGGTGGAAGGGAAGAGAACTGGGACAATCCTGTAAGGTATATTGTTTATGTAGGGTTTGAACATCCTGACCCCAGTTTTCTTGGTGGAACAGGAAGTGCCCTCATGCTTCCTGCTTAGACAACTGGTACATTCTTTGGGTGAGGATGCTGATGCATCGCAAGAGAAAGAAGGCAGCACAGAGCTGGTTTGGACCTGCCTCTAGTGGTCATGGCTGTAAAATTTCTAGGACGGAGCTGATCTATCATTACCATTGGTGCTTTAATAAAGCATGGACCCCAGATTCACAGACCCTGCAGGACCTCTGACTGGTTACATGGACTATGTTCCCCACAACTGTGGGTCAGGAAGGTTTGTCAGCTTGGGCACCATGTCAGACTCGAACCACCTCTGAGTACTTATGAGGGCCTGCACATTGACAAGTAAGCTTCCTGGACAGCAAGCTACTTGGGAGCAGGAGAGAGATACCTAAGGAGTTCTCCTGGTGTCAGCACAGGTCCAGTGGGAGCTAATGGGCTCCGGCTGAACTGACCTGACTGCCACTGGGTATCTACACCTGATATACTCACTAAATACTACTAAATATTGTGAGACAAAAGTTGACACAGGCTCTCTCCTCATCTCTTACCTTCCGTATCTCCTCTACTGATCACTGCGTTGCCCATAGTTTCCTTATCCTGCTATCACAGTAACCCCGAAGCACTTCATGTCCAGGAGGTGCTGCATGATGTCTGCCTAGTTGAGCACTGAGCTAATAAGCCTTCCTGGATTTCAGAGCAGTGGGTATTGGCATAAGATGCTCAGAAAGCACTGGGACTATGCCAGAGGTAACCAGCCCAGATAGACTTAAACTTATAGATGTTCATCAGATTACTTAAAGTAGCCCACAAACAGCTTGGCTATTCTGCTGACAAGGGTAGTGCAAAATTGGTGGAAAGCAGAAACTTCACTGGCTAGCAGGAGTGCTCCAGACTTACCCAGACAGGCAATGGTCTTTAGTTACTTGTTTACATTCTGTTTCTTCAGTAATACAATAAATATCAAGTAACTCTTCTGGAACTTGAGATAGGGATCTGTTGCATTTTTCAGTCTTGGCACAAATACTCTTTATTAAAAACAAAAATTGGGGGAGGAGGGGGAGTTGAAACCAGAAAACTTATCATAGATGGTCCTTCTGTTAGAGTGAAGGAAACTGATAATATCTGTAGATTTAACTTCATTGTAGCTTGCGCAAGTGCCTGGATAGCAGTAGTCCACAGGTTCCTCTTTTCTGCCCATTGCAGTCTTCTGATTTTTCCCAAAGTGACTAGAAGCAGAGAACAGCTTATTATTCATTTAGTTTACTCTACTACACAATATATGACTTACTATTTACTCTTTGAATAGCCTCACTCATGTTTAGAAAAGTCCTTGGCATTTTTGTATATTACAAATATACTGGCAAATGCAAAAAATATTTCTGTGTTTAGCTTATGTCCTCTGCAGGTCTGGCCACACCATTTCTAACAAGATCCCAGTGGTCGGAGAGCGCAGAAGGGGCTCACTTGCAGCGGCCACCTGCAATGGGGGGATGAGCCCCTCTCAGGCATCCTCCTTCCAGCAGAAAGGCCGTGTGAGCAGCTGACCAGAGTGGGGTGTGTCTCAGTTGATGCATGTTTGCAGCTTTTGGTTTACAGCTACCCCATTAAAATAAAGGTCTGGTGGCGATAGGGCTATATTGGTATTTAATGATAGAGGGCCAAGAGATGTGTGCCTGTGCAGCTTTAATGCTTGAGAGGAAGGAGCCCCAGGCAAGCAAGACAGGAAAGAGGGAGACAAAAATTAAAATAAAATAGGGATGCCTTTCGTTGCTTATAGGGACTAGATGTGGGTCCTGTTCACCATTCATTTCTCTGCTGAGAAAATAGACTTGTGGTAACCTCGGACCTGGAATGTTCCTGAAGAGTCCAAGAGGCTGAGGAGGCAGAAGAGGGAGTGGATTGCCAGGACTGCAGTGGCTGGGGCGGGCAGCAGAGCAGTAGGCAGCGGCAGTGGCTGCTGTACTGGCCAGTGCCAAGGCCACTGCCTGGAGCAGGAGCACTGCCAAAGCCTAAATACCAACCCCTGGAGCACCAGGATGTATCCAGGCCAGAACAATAAGCTGGGAGCGGGTGCAGCTACTAGCTAGGGCAGGGTGGCTGTCTCACCAACCACGCAGTGCTGAGAGTCAGGATTGGGTCAGGATGATAGCCAGCAGTGAATGGCTATTTCTCCTATTAGTTAAGCAGGTTTTCCAAGTTTATATGTTGTTCTATTTTTTTCTCTTCTCTGGCCTTTCTCCTTGGGTCAGAAAATGTGTATGTCTAGAGCCCTTTTGTTTAGCTCTCAGCTTGGGAGTGGGAAAAAGTTACTCATGGCTGAGCTCTCGGCGTGTAAGTCAATTTCCTGGGTCTGGGGCTAGTGATTTAAACTGGTGTCATTTAGGAGTTTTTTAGCAAGAGCACCTAGAAGCTGAATTGGTGGAAATGACATGGCAAGGTACAGGTATGTTTTCTTTGAAAATGAGAAACAAATGTGAACGCTACCAAGAACTGGGAACTTCAGTTATTTTGTGTGTACTTTAGTGTTATCTGCACCGATCAGCCTCCCCAGTCTTTGGTTGTCTTTGTTTTCATTTTCACATGAACACAATGATGGTGCTTTTAGACTGAGGTATTTCAGGCACTATGTCTTACGCAATTTGCTCTTAAACAGCTGAGACATGGGTGCCTATCTGTGTATGACAAGGATTAGTTTATTGCTTATTTAATAGAGATCTTGAAAACTTGTTTATAAGTGTTTACATACAATTTCTTCAACAATTCGGATTGCCTAAGGCTACAGCATGTTCCCCGTGCTTATGTGCAGTGTGTAACCCCCGTGTGGCCTCAGGCAAATGGAGTGGTTAAAAGATTTATGCGCTGTGTGGATAAACAAAATCTGGGAGAATTTCCCTGAGGCTTTGCCTGGATTGGCAAAATGGTGTGATTTTAAAACATGATAGTTAGTACCTGGCATTTCTTATATAAGCTGGCTTGATGAGGAAAAACCTGTATGAAAGAACTAGGGTTTTTTAGAGAAACCCCACTTAGGTATAGCGTATGTTCACAGCTTGGCCCCATCTAACTAACTTTTTATAAGACAGCGACTACCATCTCTGAAATACAACCCTTTTTCCTAGTGTAGACGTAACCTGAGAAAATAAATACCTTGAAGACTTTCAAGAATTTCCCTGACTGCACGATGCAAAGGACACGCCAGACTGAGATAGAGATTTGGGGAATTTCTCTTTCTGGCAGAGGGAACAAAGAGGAGGCTGGCAAAATCTCCTGTGGGTTTGGAACGTGCCCTGACCCTTACCGAGGATCTCCTGGAGCCCGGTATCAATGGGAAAACTCTCAGAGGCTGGAAGATGTGAGGATTTCACCTGCAACGTGCTTCCCTTGCTCTGGTGGTGTGCTGAAGCCACAAAACTGTAGACTTTGGGGAGGGCGGGAACAGGGGACAGATGTTGCCAAGGGGTTTGGAGAGCCTTGCTCACTCTAACTTGGCTTTTAAGCAAAGTACAACAATCTATATATAGGCCATATGTAATTATGATTTCTCTAGGAAAGTGATTGATTTTCTTTCAGTATAAACCAGTCCCTCACTGCCTTAGGCCAAAATGAAATAAAGATGTTGGCTTGGCTTCTGACACCCAGCGAGGAAATTAGTTTTAAAACAGCACCGTCCGTTACACCAGGCCAGCATTTGTCTGGGCCTCAGACCACCATGAGAAGTCATGGGCGCCGGCCATTTTCCTCACACTTCGGGCACAGGCCCCCAGCCCCAGCGGGGGAGGCGGCTCTCGGGCGAGTGGGGACGACGACAGGAGGACCACCGCCGGCCCCCACCCCACCATCCCGCTCGCTGAGCGCCGCCGGGTGCCGGGGGAAGGTCCGGGGGGGCTTCCCCGGCTCCCGACTCGGGAGCTGATCTGTGAGGCGAGCGCAACAAGCCGCTCGTAAGCAGCAGGTTTCCCGCTCGTAAGCTGCAGCCGCCCGGCGCTTCCCAGGAGATCGGCGGGCCCGGGGACCCTCCTGCTCCTCGGGGAGGAGCCGCCTTTCCCCCTGGGAAGCTGGCCGAGGAGCGCCCCGACGTCGGGCTGACCCTCCGGCGGCCCGGGCCCGCGGCCCGCGGCTGCCGCCCGCTGGAGGGAGCGGGCAGGGCCCGGGGCGGGGAGAGGGGGGGCCGGCCCGTCCTCCCGCTTTTTCCCCCGGGCCCGGCGCTTCGCCCGCTGCCACCCGCTGGCTCTGAAGGAAGTCCAGGACTGACTTATCGCACCCCCTAGGAAAGCTCCTGGTCTCAGCGGGATGGCATCGAGACGAGAAGCAGCCCTAGTCACCTGTTGTAGTTTTCCTCCTGGCGATTGACTGTCCATCACCATCAGGGCTTCTAAGTCTCAGGCTTACTCTGCTAGAGCACTAAAAAGCCCTTCAGCAATCTTTTTTTATTCCTGAGGGGAATTCTTATGCAATCAGATCATGCTACTTTACCAAATTCCTATCTATAAGCCCAAAAGGCTGCTGTCATTAAGACAGTTGGTATAAGGAAACCTCTCTTACCTATCACTCAGAACACTTTATGGCTCATAGCCACACCCTCACCTACTCAGTTTTAACATCAGACTAAAACATAGGCATGCGGTCCAACAGTATTTTGTTGTTGGATTCCCCAGGGCTACGTAGGGAGATATCCCTTCCACCTCTTACCACCATCCCTCCTTTATATTTCCCTTTAATTCTCTTTGCAGCTGGACGCCCTCAGGAGCCCAGGTGAGCTGCCTGCCATGGTGATCCAGAAATGCTGCTGGCTTGCTCGCTCGGGGTGTCTGCTTTCCTCTCTTTAGGCACGGCCTCTGCACATCAGTTCCAAATACAGAGTTCTATGTTCTCGTCTGCATTGAGATGCTTTCGTGAACTGGCCCATCTCACAGAATGAGCCAGGCTGTATCATATCTCTGTCATGCCCTATCACTACTGTTTTGGCACACTTGGTGCGAACTAAATGAGAGCAATGACTTGCACATTTCCTTCAAGATTATTCCTGTTACCTGTGCCTGTGGAACTTCTCTAGAGAAAGCCTTGACCAACTGCTTTTCGAGCAGATTTATGCCTGTCAGTTAAGCAGTTTTTAGGCCATTTAATTTGGATCATTTATTTTTCATAAATCATGTTAGACTGAAGCAAAGAGTTTAGCAATGCCCATGTGTTTTTTGTCAGTGCAGTTACCTCTTTTGTCATAATTCTGACTTTGTCTAAGAACAAAAACAGATTTATTTGATAAGTGGTTGTTTTGGGTTTTTTCTGTAGAAGGGATGCTAGTTGCATTCAGATTTCCCTACGTGACCCTTTCCTTGACTGGCAACCATCAGTGCTCCTCCAGGTTTCTGAATTTTCTCAGTCTTCTGAGATGAGTATCAGTTGAGTAGTAATGGTCAACCATCATTTCTGGGACTCTTGGTACAAGTTTCCTGCGCATTTTAATGAAAAAAACCCAACCCCCCAAAACTGGTCTTTCCCTCTAGCGGAAATCTGATGTTCTCTTTCTGTAGAAAGGACTGGGAGGGTCTTTCTCGTTCTCATGTGAAAAATCGACCATCACCCATAAACCAATACCTTGCTGCTTTCTAAATATAGAAGTGACTATTCATTTTAACGTTTGTCTTTTCTGTATCAATAACAGTTTATCACTGGCATATAGTAACAGGACTACATACTTTAAATTTTTAAGTGTTTTTGTTCCCTGTCTTGTGCACCTCAGAAACTCTTTTCTTGTGTTTAGGTCTGCTGGCCAAGACTTCTTTTCCTACTGTGTTATTTATCACTATTGGACTTCATCAGCTTCTTGTCTATAGAATCATGAAATCATTTAAGTTGGAAAAGACCTTTAAGATCATTGAGTCTAACCATAAACCTAACACTGCCAAGTGCACCGCTAAACCATGTCCCTAAGCACCACATCTACATGTCTTCTAAATACCTGGAAAATAAATATTTGGCTACTGGAAAAGTATAAAAATTATGTTCCATTCCTACTTTTATACTCAATTATGCTGCCCTTTCTTTTTCTTTCAGATTTCATGAAAGTATTTGTTGTCTTCTGATCAAGTTCACTGAAAGAGATTTGCTGATGTTTTTCTGTATCAATTAAAACCCAACCTTGTGTTGATGTAAGAGAAACCAACTCAATGAGCTATTCTAACCCTTATCTGATTTGGACCAGTCTTAAGACCTATGAGTTTCTAACTCAAGGTTCTACACGGAGAGATAGGGCAGTAAGCTAAAATAGCAGGAATTGGCTTCAGAGCAAATAAAGGAAGGTACATGAGCCAGCAATGTGCACTCGCAGCCCAGAAGGCCAACTGTATCCTGGGCTGCATCAAAAGAAGTGTGGCCAGTAGCTCAAGGGAGGTGAGTCTGCCCCTCTACACCACTCTGGTGAGACTCTGCCTGGAGTACTGCATCCAGCTCTGGAGCCCTCAGCACAGGAAAGACATGGACCTGTTGGAGGGAGTCCAGAGGAGGGCCACAAAAATGATCAGAGGAATGGGGCACCTCTCCTGTGAAGAAAGGCTGAAAGAGTTGGGGTTGTTCAGCCTGGAGAAGGCTCTGGTGAAAGCTTACTGTGGCCTTTCAGTACTTAAAGGGGGCCTATGGGAAAGATGGGAACAAACTTTTTAGCAGGGCCTGTTGCAATAGGACAAGGGGTAATGGCTTTAAAGTAAAAAACGGTAGATTTAGACTAGATAGAAGGAAGAATTTTTTTACAATGAAGGTGGTGAAACACTGGACCAGGTTGCCCAGAGAGGTGGTAAATGCCCCATCCCTGGAACCATTCAAGGTCAGGCTGGACGGGGCTCTGAGCAACCTGATCTAGTTGAAGATGTCCCCGCTCATTGCAGAGGGGGTTGGCCCTTCCAACCCAAACGATTATTCTATGATTCTATTTCTTCACTCTACATGTATTTCAGCTGTGGAACTCATGGTTACTGACAGCTTACATAGGTTCAGAAATTATTATGTGCAAAGATACCATTTCAGTCTCATGAAGTATCTGCCTAATGGAGAAGTACATACTATGAAATACTAGCCTCTCTTGTAGGCAGGATACTGGATTAGATAGAGCTGTGGCCTGATCCAGAAGAGCTTTTGCATGGTCTTATGTACATGAACCCAGCTGCCTCTGAGGTCTTGCCCCGGTTCCTCTGGATATCATACTCATCACCACAAAGTTCTACACATAGTATAGGCAGGTGAGACACTGGTGGGAAATTGCCCTGTACCAACATGGCTTTCAGTTTGATGGGCCTGCATAGCAAATCCTAGAGAAGTAAGGGGAAAGCTCAGGTTGTCCTTGTCCACTCTTTGTTCTCCCTTTCCTCCAGTTGCTTCTGAACACTCAGCCTTGTGGCTTTTTACAGCCCACATGAATATCTTGCTGCTTGTGAGTGTGATGGACTTTCACTTTCTTGAATGTGTCATGGCATGGTTTAGTTTCCTAGTTTTCTATGTGGGCTCTGAACTGGTATCATTAAGATGCTCTTAATAGGAACTCAGTTATTTTTATTGCCCATCAGTGCCTGACAGAAGCTGCCCAGAAGCAAAGTGCTAGTACTTAACTCAGGTTCAAATCTGATCTGCTCAATAGACCTACAGGATGAACATTTCAGAGGAACCTATGACTGTATCAGCATTTAATCAAACAAAATATCTGTGAAGAATATGTACAATGGGCCTCACAAATAGCACTTTCTCCCACAAAATTTGACAGTGCAACTAAGAAAGTTTCTCTGTTCCATGCAGTTGAGTGGAGTTTAGTTTAAAAGACAGAAATAGCACTGTCACGTGTAAATTAAATGACATTATTTGAAAACAACTCTGAAAGAATGGAGACTAAAAATCTCATCTAATTAATGCGTAACAATAGTTGATGATTTATTGACTCTTCTGTGAATATACAATTTCTATTAACAATATTTAGATACATTTTCTCAGAAATTCTTAATTATTTATGTTTAGTAATTTATGATTAAACATTTTACAAGAAACAAGGCACTAAAATATACAGTTAGTCATCCTTATTACATACGCTGTGAGTTTTAGACATACAGTAGGTTCCCCTCACTTAGACAGTTATTGAATCTCTTCCTCCAGTGGTACTTTTTGTTGCATTTCATACGTCCCCAACTGTTAGAAAGCATACATTTTACAGCCCTAGTTTTGTCTCCTTTCACTCACTGTTTCTGTAGGAAAAACAAAGAATTTCCTATGAAAATTAGCTACTCAATAAGGATGATGAAAAACCCATTCCTCACATTTCTAAGGACTCGGACATACTGTGAACTTCTTAGAGATTCAAACTATAATGTGGGCATTATTTATCAATTGAAAACAACAGTAACAAAAAAAATTTGCTTAAAGGTGCAATTCCAGAAGCTACTTCCATGCAGGACAGAAACAGCTTTGGAGGTCTTTGAGGCACTAAAATACTAAACCAACAATTTACAACAGGTGAGGTGACTGAGGCTGACACCATGCTAGGAAAATCAGATTAGCCGAATGACTACCATTTGGCTAAAAAGGGGATCTTAAATAATGTTTAGTTTTTAGTGCAGTTTAAAAAGCAAATCCCAGAAACTGTTGCTAATAAAAGGCAAAGACCACAAAAGATACCATCTAATACTCCATTAAAATATTTAGTATCAGAAGGAGTGTATACATTTTCAAGTATCTTATGACAAGTAGCCCAGTGCTAGTTCCGCTTTAGATGCTCACCGACTATAAGCACAAACACGGCACAATGTAATTTTATATATTGTTAAAATACAACAGAATCTAATGTCACATAATAAATGCAACATGGTGTAAAGAAAGAGTGGTTTCCTAATTATTTGACCACTTACACAAAAGTGACAAAGAGGAGCGCCTAGATTCAAGTTTCTCCTCGAGATTCTCAAGCTCTCGTGCTGGCAATATTTTAGAGGTCCAATTTTCAGTGCCTCTGCATTTAGACTGCAGTGATCTTGAGCCCCCTGAGCACACATGGAAAGATTACCGCTTTCAGAGGTTTTCAAAGGATCCTTGCAGTCTCCTTGACCACAGGAATTCAGGTGCAATTCCACTGCTGGTGGAATACCCATGCAAAATGAGGGAAGCTTCTGCAGGATAAGAAAAAGTGATGCTGCAGAGACAACCTCTCACAATAACCTCGAATAATACCCTAGGTCATTGCCAAATTAAAGTGAAAGTTACTTTTTCCCCTTGGAAAGATAAGATTTCTAAAAACCTGGCCAATAAGACTTCTCAAAACATGGCCAACATGATGTACCGTCACAAGATGGTAGTACTGGCAGAGATGACAATAACACATTTGGAAACAAATTGTCTCTTAAAGGATTTTCGCTTCTTGGGTATTGTAAAAATATTTCTGTTACACTGCATGAATTTTTGGAAAGGAGAGGTTCTTACTCACTTAGCAATGTGAGTCACTCAAAAATCACAGGAAGAAAAAAGGCTAAAGAAAACTGTTATGGGATTGCTTTTGATAAGCAAAAACTATATTTTTTTTCCTCATGGTCGCATAGGTTGGAAATTCCAGAAGACGTCCAGGGGAAGTGTGGCTCCAGTTCTCCCTGGAAATTGGTGGGATCTGAAAGTGTAACCAACAGGCTCTGTAGAAAATTCCATCCACGCTTTCTACAGACCATTTTGCCCAGAAGTCCTGACTTGCCGTGACCCCTGCTGAAGACAGCAGGTCAGCACCTCTGAAAAGCAGGCCCTGTAACTGCACTAGCACTGCTGGATGCTAGTTGGTGGCAAAACAGCTTGTACACCTTGTGACTGGAAGTTCAGAAACACAACCACAAAAAGAAAGGTATTATTAGGGCTATGCCTCCAAGTTCCCTGGAAAGTAGAACAGATCGGAATAACTCTATATTTGCATTTATGGATTACTAGAACTTTTTTCTGGTACAGATCTAAAATGTCAGGACATCTGTATCTTGAGAAGCTGCTGATCAAATCTCTCATTATTTAACCTTAGACTCTTCAGAAAAGAAAAGGTGGAAAGTATAAATAAACGCGAAAGCCCACATATAGCTGAAAATACAAAATATTAGCAAAAGATTTGATATATTGTTCATTTGGTTGAATTTATGTATATATCTAACTGGGGATGGATTAACATAGTTGGCTTTATTTTTTTAATTAAGAATGTGCACTGATTTGATGGAAGTAGCAAAGATTTTACATGGAAGAAAGGTGAGAGCATGCCCATGTGATATATTAACCATACCAGTTAACCAGATCCTAACAGAAGACTGTATCTGTGTTAATTTATTGCTCTTGGTAATTGAACACTCACAGGGCATATTTTTAACCTGTCCCATGATTTGGAAGATTTTAATATATAGCAATTTAAACAAATTTAAAAAAAACCCCATAGCTTACCACCCAAACCCATTCTTACAGATCACCAAAGTAACCCACTGCTGTTACTATGTCCATACTTGGGTTTTAAGTTGTGATGGGATGTGGGCTTCAGTTTGCTGTGCTATGGGGCTTGAGCTACTTACGTCCATGCTGTGTGTAAGAGAAGGGCTTAAGTTTAAGCCAGTCTTTTGCCATGCCCGATTTTCTCAGCCTGGCTGCCTGACAGTGCACTCGTGCTGGATTTACAGAAGCAGCGTTGATAGCTGTGGCATTTGGACCAGAATGAAAATGGAAATCTACCCTGATCTTATCAAGCCCACGGCAACACGTAGAGAAATGTGTTGGCTTCAGTGGGACTGTGGAAGCATAAACTGGAAGCAAGCAATTAATTTATGAGTCTACAAGAGGAGTAAAAGCAAGATTTACCCCAGAAGACAGGGGTATAATTGGCTGAGACAAAGTACCATTGCAATCATTTGTTGATTATACCTCTAAATTTGCCACCTTATCAGTGTGACAAGGCACCTCAGTGACACCGTTAGCAATGATGACTGTTTCTGCTGGCCAAAGCCCCTCATTTTTTATTCAAATTCATCCATCACCGCTGATTTGGTAATCAGAAAAGATGCAGGGAGTCAGTACCAGACAACTTGAGAACATGAGCCCCTCGCCATGGTCTGACTGGCAGCACCACATGGCTAAGTGTGTCCAAGTGGAGTATTGCATTCAAGAGGAAGAGGACAAAATCAGTATGGGAAGTCTTCTTCAAATGCTATCAGTCACCAGTGGAGTGCAACATAAAGCCCAGTCTAGCCTCAGAGCCCTCGTGTAAACCAGTAATTGAAAGCAAAACAAGTGCATTTTGGAAACTAATGTTGCTTTATTTGGCAAGGACTCCTCATTACACCTCATTTGAGACAGAAAGTTGGAGGTAAGGCAATATTTGGATTGGACATTATTGCATTATTGTTCCTTAAGCAGAGATTGAACCTCTCTGTTAGGTCAGCACTGCCAAAATTTCTGCACTGGTTTGAATACCAAAACCATCGCATCACCTCCCTAATTTGTACTTTTCAGAGTCTCACTATGTGATAGCATTTACAAGATCTTTTTCAGATAAATGGAATTTATCATGTGTGTGTCAATTCAGACTTCATACAGTCCGTACGCTTGGTATTCAAAAGTTATAAAGCCACGTGGCTCATTGGGTTGAAGGACAGTTCTGTGGGAACACATAGGCATCTAATAGAACAAAACAATTTTTAGCAAAGCTTCGGTGAGAGTAGCAGGGCAAAATTTCAAAACTCCACAATTAAACAGAAGCAGGAGGTTTTTTCCCCACATTATACTGTGATACAGAATGTGCAGCAGGAATTTATACATGTGATTTCAGCTGGTTCATTTGTGGTCCATAATTTCAGGGCATAATTCTAAGGAAAGGGAAGGGGTTTGTACGTGACTAAAAAGTGGACAGAGCTTGAGCAGCTTATCTGTCACCTCATTAGTGCCATATAAATAATAAATTACTACTAAATTGGTGTATAATGCCAGTTTCAGATTCAGGGCTGTCCAAGAACAGCCTCTTATATCTGAGAAGAAATATCTGAAGACTAGTGGAATACAATCAATCTTAAGTTGTGCTGAATACAACCTACTTCTACTCTCTTGCCAAACAAACTTGATTAATTAGGTGCTCTAACATTTGGTCAGAAATTGAAGCACACAAATATTCTGCAGCTGAACTGAATAACAAAGGAAAACAATCTCAATCAACATTTTTAAAAAAGCCTACATAAATTATAAAAGGACTATCTAAAAATCTGTCTTTCTTTAGCTCTGTTGCATTAGAGAGTTCTCTCCCTAAATATATATTTATGTATATAAATATACATAGTGTAGCTTTTTATCTAGCCAGCTCTTCATCAGGAAGGCAACAGATTGTTTCTAGCTATTTTGGCTGCTTAATTATTTCTTTTTTTTTTTTTTTTTTTTTTTTTTTTTTTTTTTTTCCCTGTGGCTGTTTTGACAGATTGGGAAATCTAGACTAGCATGAATTAGAAGATTTGGAAAAAATACCTCTTGATTGTTACTGTTAAAGAGATTCACCGTCCAGTGAGATGCATCCACAGGTCCTCATGAATGTAACAGTTTTATAACCCACAGCCATGCGGTGGACAACCTTTTCCTTGCTGTATAGCCTATGCCATTTGGCCAACTACGTGCTGGACAAATTTCACATGCCTTTCTGCAGTGCATAGCATGCGTGTCTGGATAACGCAGTCTCAGAAAATTGTCCAACTTCAGTTTAGTAGAGAGTGAGGTCTAATAAGTCTGGCAGGATTCCTACTTGACGCAGTTACTTTTCCTATTGTCAGGCACGTGGAGCTGTGAATGGTAGGATGGAGGTGTCCAGAGTCTCAAAGGAAAGAGTGATCAGGGAAGGTGAAGACCATGCGGGGGAATTGTTTGACATACATGACTGTGTTACCTCTTAGGACAGATAGGTGCCGTCTTCACTTCTGACTCTCTCTGAAAAACATAGCAGCTCATTTTTTTTTGCCTTTGCAAGTTTTTAATTTGTTCAGTGTTATTCACATGACTGATGATGTTGTGGGATGCCTAAACCATTCAACACCAGAACAGTAAAATGTTCAGAGCCACGCCTAGTACTTTTCTATCTTATTGCTCTTGTTTGAGGCCCAGAAGTCTGTCCACGTTTCTATGTGCAACTTCTTTACAGATAAAGGAAACAAGCTGATACATGCAATACCATGACAAAAAAAAAAATTAAAAAATTAAAAATTATCTAAGAAGCAAAGTCCCTTGTAAATCAGCAGCACAGAAGTTAATCTGTGATACTGGAAACAGAGATCACTGCTTGCTTTTACTGTAAACAAATATTATTGTCCTATTCTTATAAGACAGCAACAACTTGTCTTCTTTCTTTTTATAAATGTACAGAGCTGTCCTCTGTAATGTTTTTTAAATTATATTAACAATCACTGCATATTATCCTACCATCTTGTTACTTGGTTTATTTTATTAGCCTAAATGTATTAATTTTAGTACACATTAGTACTTACTTTGCACGGAAATATTTCTGAATATCTAACTAGAGACAAAGTTCAGGAAGAGTGATGATGTGTGAGTTTACAGTCAGCTGCTTTGAGAAGAATCAGAAAAATAATGCAACAAGACAGGCAACTACCTTAGGAAAACAACTAAGATGCATCAGACGTAAAAATAGGTTTGAACAAGCTATCTCAAAATATGAAATCACAGGACTATTTGTAAGGGACTTGCCTGGAAAAAAATACAATTAAAAAGTTGGTTTAAGATTTACATGTAATTCCCCTGCCCTCAACATAACAATATATAATTGTGTAGCAGTTTATGACTAAAATGTCATCATGAGAAAAATACCTGAAAATAAGATACTGCACGGATGTGGGGTTGTACAGACTGTAACCACACAGATTCAGAATGAAACTGGAAGCATTATAACGCAAGTGAGGAATAAGGAGGAGGACAGATCGTACAAGCCACTGTAACTACAATCAGCAAATAAAAAATCTGCAAAAGGTCATTGAAAAACACCTATGTAATCATACAGATCCTTGGGAGAATGCTAAGATTCGGTTTTGAAAACACACAAAGATAAATGACCATTGAACAAAATTCAGGACAACATCCTCAGATGCACTAGATGTGGTCTAACTCAGAAAAGGGTAGCCCTGAGCCACCCTTCCTTTCTCTGGTCACAGGGCTGCAATGGGACTATTTCAGCCCTGCGCACTGCGCTCAGCCCCAGCAGCTGCACCTGCCCCGGTCAGGACTGCTTCTCTGAGCACCGCCTGGCCAGGTGGGCTGTTTCTTTCAGCCCTGGCTGAACACGGTTTTGCACTGTAGGAAGGAGCATCACAGAGAGGATTCGTGGCAAGCAGCAAGATCCCTTGCTCCTGTGACAGACCAGCCTGGGTGTTGAGAGAAGTAGTTTAATAGACTGCAGGATAGGTTATTTCTTTGCTAAGGTAAGAGCCTAGATTTGAGGAAGTATCTGTGAAAATCTTCCACTGAGACTCTTCCACTACCTTGAAAGAAGGAACTTTGTTCTCAGGAAACCCCAAACATAACCTCTGCAGAACCCCAAAGATCTTCAAGGAGAGACAGCACTTGGAGCCAGGCTAGAGTAATTTTTGGGAGCATAAAGGAATTCACCACATCTTGGCTAGAAGGTCAGTTTCCTCTCATAAGAACATAGAGGCTGGGAACAACAGCCACATGTCTGGTATATATTTTTTCTTATGGAGTTAAGCAGAGATCATTTTACCCAGTATAACTTGTAATTTCATTCTTGCCAACAACTTGTATAACAAATTCAGAGAAGAAGAACAGGCACGTTGTTCTTCTTAAAATACTGCTGTATTTTATCTAATAAAAAAACCCTAGTGAAAATAACCTATATAGCTTGGCCAAATGGTTAACAGGAAAACACAATTATATGAAGGTATCTGAATGATGTAAGCTAGAAGAAAGGGAGAGTAACAAATGGACATACTGTCTGAGATGCCTATGGTAAACAGAAGAAAAGTCAAACAAAAAAAAAAGAGAAATCCTAGCAGCAGAGGAAATAATTGCAAAAAAATGGTAAAAGCCACATTTCTTAAGTCATTTAAACTCCACCATGCCAATCACTTTATAAAGCCTTTAGATGCAGAAGCCAAAGCCTGGCAAAGACACACATTACTTCATCTTGTTGATCTTTCACATTTTTCTGTATCTATCACCCAACAGTGAACCACAGATGGGAAAGCAAAAGCCTGTGTCACCACTAAGCCATCTATTACCTGTACCACAAAAGCCTCTTGTATCATTTGTGTTAGGTGTGTCATTTCCATTCTTCCTCTAAGCATGTACTGATCATTCTTTCTTTCATATCTTCATCTTCACTCTTTCTAATTTTTCTCCTGGGATGTTCTTTCTTTTAAATAGAAGCTGAATTAAAAGGGTCTACTGTTCAGCCTAAGAACTGTAACGTTTGGTCTCATTGTAAGTATATATACCAAAATGCAAGGCATTGCCCGCTTAGTACAGTCTGAAAACATGCATATTTTCAATGATTTTTTAATATAAAAATAGAAAAATCTTTCATAAGTAATGGTATAACTTTCAGGAGTCAAAACTACCTTTATCTCACAAATCATGAGATTTACCCTGGACTATTTCATACCTTCTCACAGGGCTCTCTAGACCTGGATTATCCCTCCATTCTTGCTCTCTTCGCAGTGCTGAAATTGTCTCCATCCGTCACCTTTTAACACCTTAACATACACGGTGTCGATTTCACAGTTTCAAATTACTTCCACTTAAAAGCAATGTGGAAGGAATCCCATCACTGGTTAAGAGGAATGTCTTTCCTATCGTTTTTTCTGGATGGTGCCTGACCAATTGTCATAACCACTCAAATAACTGACTCATTTCCAGACCACAGAATGCAACATCAGAACAAAAAGGTCCTCGCTCCTGTTTACTTCTTTCTTTTGCCTCTACTGTTACTATACAGGATTGTCCTACCTTCCAATAGTGTTTCCATTCAGCAGAAAAAAGTGTCCATAACGACATCCTTCTTTGGAAGTCCTGTGCTTCCTTCATACAGCCAATTTATAAGAAAACTGAATTTGCTGTCAAAAAGATCTGTCTTTGGACTTTATACATGGCCTATTTTTTTGATCTTGCAGCAGCTCTGCAATTCTCTGTCATACAAAATAAGTTGCAATTGATCACTCCCATCGCGTTTGCTGGTGTTAGCACATTGAAGGGAGCACTGCACGTACCACAGCGTTAACCACAGTGAGTACTGTGGTTGATAATGGCAGTGCTTACAAAGATGAATCACCAGCAGGGAAAGCTGTTCAAGAAAAAAACCCACAACACCCCCCTGCCCCCCCCCACAACAAGCCCAAAAGAAACTCCACCAGAAAGAACATCCAGGGAAGAGATGGGAGTGTAACTGGGAAGAACAGTATGTTTTGTAATGTACCCTAATTTGAATATGTTGCTCACTGTATGGACTTGCCCTGACGAACCATGAACTGAAAATACTTTATTGAATAATGAGATCCTCAGGTTTTTCATTGAAAATTTGGTTTTGTTCATTTTTCTCACTGCTTCAAATGATGGTTGTACACCTTCCTGTAAAACAGCTTTTCACACATCAGACGAATCTTTGCAGTGTTCTGTATTTCACGTTTTCTTAATCCTCGCCCCACTAGACTAAATGATTCCCTGGTGAAGGATTATGTTTATTTGTGCTTTCCTACCATCTACTATTCCAGGCCCCCAAACTCTGTGGAGACCTTCATGTGAACGCTTTCTTACAAATCATGTCCATCACCCCCCCATTGACAGCAAAGGCAAGAAACATACCACCGAAACACACAGGACAGAACAAAACAGAACAGTGCTCCAAGACAGGAATGATTCCCTTGAACTGCTTCCCACCCTGTGTGAAGGTAAAGAGGGCAAGCCTTAGTCTTCTCTTGTAGCTAGGGAGAGGCTGAAGTACTTCTGCTATGCCATTAAGTATTGCATGGGGAGACAGAGGGAGACTTTGCCAATGGCCTGGCTGGCTTGCTACATTTTAAGAGCTTTATGAATTGTTAAAAAGCTCTTCCCCTCAGAATGACTCCAGGTGAACAGTACACAGTGTTGGCAGCAGCATGCGACCCTCCTATTTTGGTATTCTAGTTGAATACAAGGTGAGCCCAGAAAGGAGAGGACAAGCGCAATGGTTTTTGAGGAAGAAGTCACCTTCTTTCCAATTTCTTAAGGGTCAAGGCTCAAACAACTGGACAACCAGTCCGCAACCATTCTCTCAATCAGCCAGTCAGCTGGAAAATACTACTGTTCTTCACAAGCAAAGCGATCAGTTACTACGGTGGTCCTTTTGCTACTTCCTTCATTTTCACTTCTATGAAGAGTAAGTTATGAATTATATCAACCACAGACAAGTTTGGTTTTTTGTTTTTGTTTTTTGTTTGTTTGTTTTTTTCCTAAGCCCCAGCATAACAATCCAAATAATATCTGTCAATCACTTTTTGTCTCAATAGCAGAGAGCAACTCTGACCCTTGCCTTCATTCAGGAAATGGTAGATAGCAAGAGACAGAAATCAAAATAAACACTGTAACTTGATGTTTAAAGCTGTTAAGTTTTCTTAAGAACACCCAATGTAAGAATACCCGGAGTACCTTAAATTTCAAAAAGATGTTAGGGTATTCCGAGAGGGGAAAACATATTCACCTTTTAGAACACTATGTATGTCTGAAAGTTAAACAAATCTGAACTACCTACAAATGAACAATACGATTTTCCCCTTGGTGGACTCTACCACTGTCTCCCTAAATGTTAAGAGTCAACGTGTGTGTTCACTATCAGCTGGGCACCTATCCTGTCACTGTACATTCACATTAAAAAACCCTCTTTCCAGTGCGCGTTACTCATAAATGTGCTCAATCAGACTGATTCTCTGCCCCTTTATGTTCTACGGTGAATTAGGAAAAGGTCTGTTAAAGGATGATACAGGCCATTCTTTTGTGATGGTCTGCAGTTTTCTTTCCCAATACATTTTCTTTTTATTTAGCACTTCCATTTTTATCCTGTGCTCCTCTTCGGCCATCTCACACTCTCTTTCTATTTGCTGTATTTTTGCCACATGAACTTCATTCATTTGGATTAACTGCAGTTGCAAAATTGACATTTGCTGATGATGTTCTTCCTCATGCATCTTTTTCAGAGCACTTTCCTGAGATGCTTTACTTCTGTAGTTCTTATCTGCTGCTATTCTGACATCAGAACACGAAGGCTCAGGTTGGGAGGTACCTTCACATACTGGGAAATGTACCAGCTCTTTCTCTTCATCACAAAGTTCTCTATTTGAGACAACAAATGACTCTGCAAAACATAAGAGGAAAAAGTATTATAGTATTCCCTTCTTCTCCCTCAAGAAACATGAACTTGTGATAATATAGTTATTGGTGTATGCATCTAAACCTTGTGCTTCTGTAGAATAGTACAGGAGCCACTACATAATGCAGTTCTGTTACAGAATTCTAAGGGCATAATGGTCTGAACTGAACCACTTTGGGCTCTGTTGATAGACCTCCATGGCTATAACGGGAGCTCAGAATACTAAGGTGAATGTAGACATTTGTAAGTGGACACCTAAATTTAGGTGGCTGAGCCTAGAGCTGAACCTTAATGCAGCCGTTTAAGCCAAATCCGTATCTGACTTGCAATATTTTTATGAAAGATCTGTCAGGTGAAGAGCTGTATCAACATGAACACCAAGAGGCTGAGGGAATACTAGGAAGAATACTACTTATTCCTTCCTTATCACTACATGTCGTAAATGCAGTGGTGTATATTTTTAGGAAAAAATTACATTATTCTAACTTTGAGAAGGTTATTCTTAAATAGAAGAAACTACTTACGGAATAAAATAGTTGCCACTGCAAATAAGGGTCTCAAAATACATTCCTTTACAAATCCTGCTGACTACTTATGGTAAATACAGTTATGAAAGAGACATTGTAAGAATGATATCTAACAATGTAGTTACTGTTGTCTTGTGAGCAAGGACAGTCTTCTATGTGTGATCCTGACATAATAAAGTTTGCAAGAAACCACTGTAGCCACCCTCCCTTCTGGTTTTGGATTATTCCTTCTGTGTATGCTTGCCAAACCAAGAAGAACATAGTGCTGAACTTTTGCAGAAAGGCCATTCTTCAATGTGGACTGCAGTGTGAAATATGGCTCTATGTACTCTTTTTAGTCCTTGAAAACAAAGGAGGAAAGACCTACAGGGAACTCTTGCAGCAGACAATTGTGTATCAATTTGCTGCTGGTAGCCTTTTTTTTTTTTAAATGCTCAGACAACCTTTTCCCAGCAAAATGATACTTTATAAAGGATCAAAATATCCTTGGGACTGTTCTCTGGAAAGCCAGCATGATAGCTACTGTGATGCTTGCCACAAAGTAGCAAATATGTCAAAAAAATGATGAAAAAAAAATGAGCAAAACCTCAGTTTAACTCCTGGGGGCCTAGAGAAATACATGGAGTCTTGGAATACCATAGCTCCGAAATTACTTTTCTCAACCAGCAGTCACAGCTAAGTGGAGAGATTTAGACTGCTGAAAGAGAATCACTGGCAAAATCACATACAAATGAATACCACTTGCATCATTACAGTAACATTTATACCTTGACTAGAAGCATCGGGCTGATATTCAGAATCTTCTTCTGGTGGGCTCTGCAAAAAGTACATTTGCTCAGGCATTATGCTGGCAATCTTCTCTTTCCCTATGATGTGAGTATTTATAAGTGGACTAATACTTCTTTTTACCTTCTCCCGCCTTTCATGTGCCATTATCTTTTTTGTCCGTGCCTTGATATTTTCCCAGCATTTCTTTAACTGTTTGAAGTCTCGCAGTGATACACTGGGCTGTGAATTATATTCATGAGCTAGTGCTTGCCAGGTACGTTGTTTCAGAGCAATAGTTCTTGCATCACTTTTTTTACATTCAAGCACGTATTTGTATTTTTCAACTAATGCAAGCAGCACGCTCTTCTCCACTTCTGAGAAGTATTTAGCAGGCTTTATTATTTCGTTTTGCATTTTCTATTGTTTCTCCAAGAAGCCAAAAATCCTATGAAAACAATGTTGAAAGCAAAAAACAAACACAAATTAGAACTGGTTACAGTATCAAGAAATCGTGTTTCAGCAAATAAGTCCTAAGCATAGCTTCTGATTCTAACACACTTCATTTTCTAGAATAGCTTGTGAATAGTTCTAGAGTACATAATGAAACATTCAGGTAAGATACAGTATAATTATATGCTGTTTTCTATTGCCACTTTAGAGGCTACACAGTTACAGAAGCAGTATACCATAATGAGGAGAAGCTTCTTGTCTTTGTTAAAATTTGTCTTGATACAAAATACTCAGGATTCAATTGACTTAATAACTTGTTTTTAATAGCTTGTTTTCCTATTCATCGCACTTTGTTAAACCTGGAGAGTTTTCAAGGCCGTGAACTGTGGAACAAGTTCTGAAATCCAGCCCTTGATAGCGTCAGGTTTAAGTCTAAAGCCACCTTCAGCAGGCTTGGGTTTCCTTTGGTACGCAAAAGGCCCTCTTCTGCCCTTGCTGACTGAGTATAATTAATTTCTCCCATCTCTCTACAATATTTGAAAGTTGTATGAGAAATGATAGTAATAAGTTATCTTTTTAAAGACTTCTGTCAGTTAGGTTCTCCCCCATGCTCAGCCCTCCTTGACTGACATCCAATAGGCAGCAGGATCCTGACCAGTATTACAATATTAAGAAGCGGTAAGGGTTGCAAGAAGACATGAATTAATTACGGAAACTAACTGCTCTGAAAGTACAGGTCCTTTACAGCTGACTCTGCATGCCTGGCACTCTTCCTTACACTTGCGTTGCTGGTCACGCTGAGGAGCGGGACGAGGCTAAAAAGAGTTTTGGCCTCACTCAGGACAGGCACTGCTATATACTTACACCGTGTTAACGATTGCCTCTCTTCTCAAGCCTGGGACTTATGTATACAATAGGAAAAGGGTAGCTGACACCAGGGAATTCTTAGCCATAAAAAAAAATTAATAAAGCAGTGTTTCCTTGAATTATTAACACATGACTGTGCTGCAAAATGTAGTTTTTATCTTTTCACACTTATCTCCCCATTCCCTCCCACTACAACTGCATAGCCCAAATTACTTTTACATTTTGGGCACAAACTTCTGGATAATTAAGTAGAAAAAGGGGAGCAATGCTGTCTTAGCTCACATTTCTTCTGGTTTTAATCATAAAAATTCATAGATGGAATATATATAACTGGTTCATATTCCTAACAGTCTAGGACTCTCCCAAAATGAGTCTTCTACTATTTTGCCCGTTGTTTCCACTACTTCCCTCATAACATTACTTGAAGATGCAATAGATGTCACCATCAGATTTTCCTCTTTTCAATATTTTTTTCCTCCACTGCACGAGCACTCTCTTTGTACCGTCCTTGTAATTGCTTTCCTCCAAATGTCTTAATACTTTTTTATTCTCACCTCTTTCAGTAGGGTTAACCACTTATATTTACAAAGAAAGCTAACAGACAAGCTAATATCAAAATGACAAAACCAACTCTGACATCATAATGGGAGCTTTCTCAAGTAGCCCATAAAATATGACAAAACACAGCAAAACAAAGAGGAGTCGTCAAAGAATAGAGGAGACAGTAAAACAAAGCCTAGAATAGCAAAACTGAAACAAAAGGAATAGAAATAAGTAACAGTCTGAGTTTAAGTTAAGTTGGGGGTTGGACTGGATGATCTTTAAAGGTCCCTTCCAACCCAAACTATTCTACGATTCTATGTTAAGTCAGTAGCAGTAGCTAAGTTGTACCCCTACTGAAAGAGAGGCAACAAACACTCACTTTGTACTTTCTGTCACTGCTCAATTGGGTAATCACCAGGCATGTCTGACTGGACAAGCCAGCACCTCTGTGGCTCCTGGCTAGTCACTGTTCTGCTGTCTCTTACCAAAGGCTGGTGTCATGAGGGCATAGGAGAGCTGGAGTTTTTGCAGCAGACAGGATTTAGGGGACAAAGGGCAAGATCCATAGGAAACCAGACTTTATGAGTTCTGCTGCTTGCAGAACAGCTTGTTTATTTTGCAAGAAAGGAAAAGGTGGAAGAAGGAAGAGAGTTGGGTGGCTGAGCGTAAGGAAGACAGTTCTCTGATCCAGCATTTCCTCCATCACTCTATATCAAGCTCTTCATTACTCTTTGTGAAAACTTAAGTCACCCTATGTGTTGGCGACAGAAATTCTTAAACACCTATAATCCCACAGAACAAACTAAACGTATGTAAACCACCTTGGAAGGATCACATACAAATCATTATAATGCCTAGGTCTAATAGACAGAAGGGAACATCTGCTTCAGTAGTTACTTTTTAAAAAAAAAAAAAGAAAAAAGAAAAAATCAGAAAGTGGAAATCCTCTCAAAGAGATACTGAAAACTGGCAACTTCGCTCCCTGAAACAGCTCTCAAGACATGTAAAATAAAAGAGACCTATAATGAAACGGACTCTATCTACTAATCTATTTTACTTATGCACTTATTGTACCATTCCAAACCATGGAGCTGCTTTGAACAGCTGCTGAAATGAAATACTTGGAACTAGATGTTGACGCTTCAATCTGTCTTAGCCTCAGTTTCACTGAGGAACAGGATTAAAAGCAGTCCCACCAGCAAGTCATAAGGTCCAACACCTTATGACCCTGAAAAAACAGGATCAGAGACTCTGTGTGACCAGAAATGGCTGATTCTGCCTTCCGCTGATGCACGTAAATCTTATTTCTAGCTTTGAAAAGGTGCAAGAATCTCAGACCAAAAATCATGACGTCTTTGCGTGTAGAAAATCCCTTTAATTAGAAGAACAATGGATTTCCCAGAACTTTGTAGACTAAGTCCAAAAAGTTCAACAATGATACAGGGACTTCTGGGTTCCAGGTGCTAAATATTCAGCTACAGAGACTGGCAAAGATCAACTGATATCAGTAAATGTTTAAAACCTTTCAAAAAATTACTTCATATATATTAACAACCTATGTACTAGGATAAAAACTCACCTTTCATGAATGATGCCACAGCAAACCCTTAAGTATCACATTCATACCACACTATAATTTATTACTATTATTTTTACTGTGGTAGCATTTGAGATCCCCAGTCGTAAACTCAAATACGATACACTTAAGAATGGAAACGTAGGTCCTACTCTCAGAATAATACAGAATATTAGTCTTCCCTTCCCCCATACACATTCCTAACTATTTTTTCCTACACATACACACTGTATTTGTGTCCTTTCCATGAAAAAAAACATGATTATGATCTAGGATGCATAAAAGAACTCAAGAACTGCTGAAAGCAGTTGAATGCATTTACTACAGAGAAGAAAAGAGTACTTGAAGATTCTTTTCAAGCTCTTACATGCTTAGCCTGCTTGCTTCAATATATTAAAGCCCATTTTCATTTAGGTGAACAGAAAGCACTCTGAGATGTCAGAGAACTTAGAATACTGAGAAGTTGCAGCAAAACACTACCATATATTTATATTCACCTCTTTTTCTTTATGCATACCAATCACCTTCTGACGGCCCTCTGTGGAATATGAGAAAGGACTCTCAGAAGCCCAAACAATTTCCATTTCGAGGCTGAAAGATCCTTCCAGGACATATGCCCAGGATATAATTTAGCATGTAGGAATTTGTGCTGAAATGGAAGCGGTTTACTGTGTATAGCTCACACAGTAAACAGGATTGATTTGGGAATGTGTAGGCACATGAGGACAGTTGCACAGTAAATTCTAAGAAAGAATGGAAGGCTTTTCCCACTCTTACAGGTGCCCAGGCCCTAACACATGTGCAATAAGGAAGTACTTTATCCTAAATATCTTCTGGCATGGCTCAATTCACAACTTGCCTTAAAACAAATCAGTGTCCTAAGTACTGGTCCTCTCACACAAACCTTTATTGCTTTAAAATAACAAAAATATCTCTCAACTCCTCATTTTTACTTTAAAATGTTGTGTGGTGTTCTTGTTTTAAAGACTGTAAGGGATGTGCTGTGATCTGCTGGAAGAATACCTTGCAAAAAAATCACACAAGTGAAGAAGTGCACGTATGTTCATAAATATATATATATGTATTATTTTGCTTGCACACACCTAAACATACACCCATATGCCAACCAGTTGCAAAAAAGCCCATATAAAAAAAAAAAAAATCACTTCAGGTTGGCATATGTGAGCATTTTCAGTCCCTGAAATATTTTTTTAGGCATAAGAAAATGCAAAGAGAAAGTTATGGTGGAAGACTTAACCCAAATGCTAAGGTTACACTAACCAAACCTGAAGAAAATAGTTTGCTAGCAAACTGCGGTCACTTATGGTGTGAAAATGGAATTCATTTACCAATGCCAACAGGATTATTACTAGAAATAGTTAAGAATTGAAAAAAGGAAAATTTATGTATCCAACTTAAACTGCAGATAAAGCTTTAAGCATAATCAGTAATTAACAGCACTGGAAATCAACCATAACACTGTTCTTTTCATCCAGTGTTTGAGGGTGAAAGAAAGGCACGGGAATGCAATGACCCAAACCAGTCACAACAACAGGTTTATATTTCATTTGAATGACAGAACCAGCAGTAAACAGTGTCCTTCTTCCTCAAATGTTAGGTTTTCCTCACAGAGCTTCCATCAGGGTGTTCCAGGCCTGACCCTGTATACCTTGAGACTTGAAATCACTGGCTAATTAGGTGCACCAAGCAAATGTGAATGAGATCTATATAGAAATTGTGTTACATATAATCAGATTAAAAAAAAACCAAAAACAAAACCCAAAAACCTTTGCATGCTTTTTTCTCATCTGTTGTAATACAAATTAATAGTTATCACTGATCATCTAGCTAATGAATAAAATAAACTATTAGTAAAAATTCACAGTACTTTGCCTAAATTTCTCCTGGCAAATTTTATATACGTATACACAGTGATGTATTTTTTAAATAGATATATAATATTACATTATATATACACAGACACATATTTTAAGCGGGTCATTCCGCTACCTATGGAGGACATCCAAAGCAGTTTGTGCAAAGAAAGGTAATGGACGCAGGTTGTTATCTCGAACGATTGTCTGAAATTCATCAAAAATAGGCATAAACAGGAATCCTACCAGATTCTCCTGTACCCGAACTTCTCAAACATTAACTCGAGCTTGTTTTTATCTCCTCGCTAGCTCCTCTTCTGCTTGAACGAGAAAGGAGAGCAGGTCCCGGCTCGACAAAGACCGCTCCACCCAGGGCGGGCATGCAGGCTGCGGCTGAGGCGCGGATCCAGGGACATCTACCGCGGCGGGAGGAAGGGCAGACGGCCACGCTGTCACCCAGCGCCCGCGGAGACCGCGCTCTGCGATGCCGGCGGGGACAACCCCACCCTGCAGCCCCCCGGTTTCTCCCTGCTCGTAACAAAGCGCCGCCGCCGGCTCCCTTCCTCTCCTCTTTCCTCCTCCTCCCCCCCGCCCCGGCGTTGGGCGGCCGGGCCTGCCTCCCTCACCGCCTCCCTCACCTCCTCGCCGGCAGGTCGCCGCCACTCCTTCAGCTCCCCGCAAACCCCGCGCTGGATTTCCGCCTCTCCAGAGCACCGGCAGCGGCACCGCCGTCTCCCACGGGAGGGTCGGGCGGCGGGGACCACCGTGCCGCGGCCGGAAACCGTCCCGGGGGACCCTGAGCCTTCAGGTGCGGCGGCGTTGCAGGGTGCGTGCGTCTGTGTGTGTGTGTGTGTGTTCTGGGGAACAAACACCCGCCGGGAAGGGGGTGGGCAGACCCGCCTGCACCTGACGCGGGCCCGCCGGCGCACGTCGCTAGCGCGGCACCCCGCGCCCACGGTGCGGAGCGGGGTGGGGGTCCCCCAGCCCCGCCCGCTCACCCGTCCGTCCGTCCCGGTGCGGCGGCAGGAGACGCCAGCTCGGGCTTTACCTCCGACAGACCCCGGCGGAGCGACGCGCCTGTGCGCCAGCGCCCCCAGCGGCAGCCGGGGAGGTGCCGCGCGGTTCCGCCGCCGCGCCCCCGTCCCCTCCCGCCTGCCAGCCGGGCTCTCGGTTTCTCTCTACCGTACCGTCCCCCGGGCCAGCCGGGATCCCGGTGCCCCTTCCGCGCCTCGCGTGACGCAGTTCCTGCCCGCCCGGTGCGCCCCAGGCCCCGCCGACGGCGGCGGCGGCGGCGGTTGGGCGCGTAACGGCGGGCGCGCGCGCGAGCGGGGCTGGCGGGAGGCGCGCGCCTTGGCTCTCTCCCTCAGTCCCCTCCCCTCGGCGGTAGCCTGAGGAGGAGCGGGCAACCGCCGCGGCGGTTCGTCGCCCCGCAAGCGGGTCGGTGTGAAGGAGAGCCGGTCGAGCAGCGGGGAGTGCCGGCGGCCGCTGGGTGCCGGCTCCCTCGGCTTCCCCGGGTGCTGCCCGCTCCCGGGCTGGGGTAAGTTGGGTGGCCAGCGGTTTCCCCGGCTCCTTGCGGGAGCAGGTGTCCGTCCGTCCGGCAGAGCTGGAAGTGTCGGCAAGGCCATTCTCCCGCGGCGGGCGGCCCAGCGGCCGGCTGGCTTTCTCAGCGCCTCTGTTGGCGTGGGATTTATAGCTTCGCCTCCCCCCGCCGCGGTCCGTAGTGGGAGCGTGGTTTTCTTCACAAACCCCCGTCGTGTTCTCGTTAGAAAGGCGTATTTCAGGCTCTGCGTGCCTGGCTGCTGCCGCTGTGTGTCATCTGTCCAGCCCATGTACTTACTTCAATCCCGGGAAAGAAGAGGGAAGCTTGAAATAGTTTGGATTAGGTTTTTTTTGGGGTGTGTGTGTAATCTTCTGATGGCTTTGTGTTTCCAGAGGGAAACTCTTGGAGACGAACTGTTTCTTTCCACGTTGTATTTTGCTCTCGAGTTAAAAATACGATCATTAGCCTGGAGATTTAAAGGTTGAATGTAACTGAAGATGAGGTGGAAATTAAAATTGGGATATGCATGACCCTTAAATAGGTGGAACAAGAATATGAATGATTTTGTGAAGCTAAAATAATAGCTTGCAACCTTTTTGCAATTTGCATAGTTTCCTTATCATCTAAAGATCAAACATGGACCCTGAGGCTGAGATAAAGAAGCAAGTAAACCCTTTCTACTGCAATGTAAGTATTCCTTACTGAAAATTGTAACTAATACAAAATAATTTTGGTAGAACAAAGTTGGACTAAACCAAGTGTGAACTTGTTTTTTTTTCTCTTGAGGAAAACTGATAAATGGCACTGGAGTTGAACTTAATTTGCTGTTTTTTTCATGCTTGACTTAGATGCGTGTCAGGAACCAACTTATTAAAATGAATAATTGTAATAATATTACGTTTCTAAATAGAGGCATTCTTTTAAAGTGGAAGGTTAAACTGCAGCTCCTGTTCAGAAAAAAAAGATAAATTCTAATTTATCTGGTTCTCAGGTTTATTGCTGTTGTTTTTTAAGCAGCTTGGGTTTTTTTAGAGGAGTAGAAAATATTGGTACTGCCTTTGTTCATTTGCATGAATTTAAACCTAATCTGCTCCTGTTCTGAACCAGCCCAGGCATAAACCAGCTGTGACTGAAAAACTTCATATGCAGGCCCCAAACTGATGAGAGTGTGTTAGTCTGGATGCAGTACTGAGGACAACTGGCTCATCTTAGACAGGTGTACTGGCTCGTTGCAATTATGCCTGACCTCTGGTTTGGACTTGGTTAATAGTCCGTCCAAGGAAGACCTTGGATCTGTCTTTACTTATCCACACAAAAATGTGCTATGAGATAGCTGCAGGGTTCTTGAGACATCTGAAATTTTTGTGTGATGTGGAGATTCCTTCATTATACTGTATTTGGGTGGTCTTGGAGCCTCATAAAGAAAAGTTCTAGCAGCTGCTTTAGTTTGTCTTTGGAGGAGTAGTACTTTTGTGGAATTTACCTATACCAACATTTTCATAGCAGATTTTTTTTGTTTTGATATCAGTGGTATTTTTTCCTGTTGGTTTGTGTGCAATGCTAGAAATACTTCTCTTTAACCTAGATTTGCAAAATCTGGTGTGCTTCTGCATTAAACTTGCAGACTCACTTCCTTGGATTCAAACACAAGACGGTAAGATCAGTTTTGAATGCACTTTTTGTCAGATTTTACAGATTTAATTAGATTTCAAACCCATATTCTATTGCTAATTTTTAACGCAGTGTTAAAACATGCAATTTCAGATATTTAGTTTTGTTGCTTTATTATTTTGTTACTGCAATAAAGTAGAACTTAGTTTTATGTGTTAGTCCTATGAGAAAATGTTGTTGAAACTTTGTGTCTCGTATTCTGGATTAGTAAACACAATACATAAGAATATGTAGCTGTTAATAAATCCAGGGTGGAATTATTTAAGTCATTGACAATCTAGGAAAAAAAGATCTGTGTCTCTTTCATGTTTCATGTAATTATCTATTCACCTGAGATAATCTGTGTTGTTGGTATTAATCTAACTTATTTTATAAATAACAAAATGTTTGCACGGTTAGTTTTGAATCTTAAGTGTCTTTCATTCTTTCTTGTTGGTTGATGACTTGGTAACTTAGGTTGAAGAAGCACTGAAAGCTCATGGCATTGGTAAGTGCAAGGTTTTTTACTTCCTACTCTGTTATATACATGCACACTTCTCCCCACCCCAACGTAGTTATTTATGAAACAAACAAGAAAAAGGCTTTCTCAGGACTTGTTCTTTAAGACTTGTCTTGTGTTCTTTAATGACATAACTATCTAATCCTACAGAAATCAATCAAAAATATGAGCAAGAGTTATGCAAAGTTTATTAAAAAGCACTAGCTACATTACTACAAATCACCTACATTAAAGTTTTGAGAAACCTTAAAGAATTCAAGACCTTACAGACCTTCAAGATTTAAGATATATTTAAAAAAATTATGCTTCTTAAAGCATGTAGAGATACTTTTTTCTGTATATACTTTATATTAGTTTTTTAAGAGAGCTTATTAAAAAAAACTTAATTAGCTGAAGCAAAGTACTTCTAATGGGTTTGATATACCATTAAACCTTCCCTAGGTCTTTATGAACTGGTCTAGTTCCAGAAGGAATGGAGGTATAACTATGTTCATAATTGTTTTCCTGCTTCCATTTCATGATGGGCTAAAATGTATTTACAGGTTTCTACAGTGTACTGCTCCTAGAATTTGGTCTGCAAGTTCGGGTTCAAATTATACATATGCATTGCACTTACCCAATCTGGGAATTTTTGTATGACTGTAAAGGAAATTTAAGTGATTAAATATTTAGCAGCTGGATGCTGCTGAAATGGATGCTCTGAAATGTTTAGGTGTAGAGGTGCATCAGCAGGCAGTCGTCATGTCTTTTAATTTCTTTTTTTTTTTCATTATTTTTATTTTTTATTAAGAGGATCAGTTGGCCACTAAAAAATTTGATGAGTTCTAGTGACTAGAATATGATTCATGTTATTAGTCTTTGTAGGTTTATCTTCATAACACTT
>VFFE01007061.1:865691-924634 GCA_008921705.1 Burhinus oedicnemus | reverse complement strand
TAAAATTTTTTTTTTTTTTTTTTTACTCTTCTGATCTTTTCATTAAGATAATTTCAGAAGGCTAGTGGTAATGCAGCTGGTATTAAGTAACATCTAGTTGACAGGAATGAGCTGGCAGCTTCATCAGTTGTCAACACAATATAGTTTGTAACTTAAGTACTCAAAATGAGTTTTCATGACGTTACCTCTGTAATCAAAGCATATGTGACTGATGCAGTAGTATATGTTGAAGCCTTTTGACTCCCACCTTCTGTATAGGGTTCATTGTAAGCCTTATGCTCAACTTCTTAGCAGTATCTGATGTTTTAGTAAGAGATTACTTGCAACAGGAGAGTAACAGGGTTGAGGAGCGTTTAAGAGATGAAAAAATTCACATTTGCCCTTAGCTGGTGGTGTTTCAGGCGCTGCTAGTGATTTATTTATTTATTTCCACGTAGTAAAATGCTGAGCTTTCTGAATTTCTGAAATGTTATTCTTGTTATTTTCTTATAGTGAGTGCATTAAGCCCCTATTCAAGGAATAGCAACTTGCTTCCTTTGCGTGTTTGGTATTCCACTCCCAAACACACAGAATCTCACCTCATACAGATGTCTGCCTTTCTCCGGGTTCCTCAGTTGCAGATAATGTTACGTGGTCATCTCTGTTTTACCTTTCTTAAGGTTCTGCAGCCCCAGTTGTATCACATGCCATATGTGGATAGGAAAAAATACTTGATTGGGGAGAGGATAACTGTAGACCTTGTAAAAGATAGCAGGGTTATGGGCTGAGTCAAGTGCCCTGGCGGGCAGCATGTGGGCCGGCAGTTTAGGTACCTCAGGTTCAGTGGATTTAAACTGAATTGCTGTGATGTATTGGATTAAAGTAGCCCTGACATTTATGAAATGAAGCTTTGTTCATTATAGAATAGAAGATATTTGCACTATAGTACATCAGTGAGGCTTTTCCCTTGTTGCAAGTTGTCTTCTATATAACTAAGTTATAGCCATAATTACTTAAAATTTAAGTCACTGTTTAATAATTTAATTTTGTGGTGTGTGTTTGAACCCATGTTGTGTGCTAATTAGTGGCTTGATTGGTCTTCCTCTCTGCCTGCTTTGTTGAATTGCCTGATATTAAATAACTTTGTTATTGTTTGGTGGATATGTTTTTTGTCTATTTTTTGCCAAAAAAAAAAAATCTCGTAACATATTCAAATCTAAACATAGTTTATTTTCCTCATGTCAACAAAGGTTCAAAGAGTTTTCTTTAAAAAAAAAAAAAAATCCGTTGTCATACCAAATTGTTTTCTGTACTTATAATTTTATTTCCACTTCTGGTTTGTTTTTTATTTAGTTAAAACAGCAAGTGGCTCAGGGGAGCAAGTGAAAACACCTGTAAAACTTCCTGATTATGGTAAGAATGTTTAGGGGGAAAAAAAAAGTGGAAGAAATAAGATGTTTGAGGTATAGTGTTACAAGTGATGTGTAGACCTTAGCAGGTCATTGAGAATTAATTTCTGTTCATTGTATTTTCCATCTGCGGTAATATTTTGTAATAATACTTAAAACAATATTTACAAACAAAATGCTATAAAAAGAGTGAGAAATAGGATTGGGGGGATAATGTTTCTCAATAACTGACTTAATTTGTGATGTGGGGCCATATATGAGCAAGGGTTCACTTGAACGTGAATTTCTTGGCATATTTTCTCTAGGCCAAAGGTTAAACTCAAAAGTTAGTTTCATTTTGGAGGGTTTTTGTGATGTGGCTTGAGACTATGAAGACTGATTGATAGATGGATGATGTGGGATTACATAAAATTGATTTTTATCTTACAGTGCAAACTGAGCCAGAGAGGTTTCATGGACAGACCTTGGAAGAACAGCTTAATACATGTAAAGATTCAGAACCTGCACTAGGTGAGGGCTTTTAATACTCTTAATTGTTTGCTTGTGTGATGTTTACCTTTAAAGACTATTGATTAATTTTTTAAAATGTAAAATTAGGTAATGTGTAATAAAATCTGACTATGTTTACACTGAGTACTCAATAGTATGGTAAGAAAGTGACTGATCTGAGTGAATAAATCATTGGATTTGGCCTGGAATATTTTTTGATTAGGGTAGATACCATATGTTGAGAATATTCTCTAGAAACAATCTAAGAGGATATGACAGAAATGAACTTTGACTTAAACTGTCATCGCTATTCTTTGTGATTTAACTGCCCATCCTGTGGAGGGAAGGGAGAGTGGAGTGGACAGGAAAAATAACTACAGGGGCATATGTTAAAATACATTCCCTTCTAAATAATTACAAAATAATTATTGCTATTATTTTTTAGATGATTTAAAAAAAAAAATTGTCAAGTCCTATGTGGTAAACATAAGGCATCTTAAAAACATTGAGTTTTGTACCTTTGGTGTTGAGGAAGTCTAGACACCCAAAAGATAAAGTAAATGATGGTTCTAAAAATCTTGATTCACATGTTTAGCATGCAGTAGTAATAATTTCCTTTTATGTCTCTTTTGTAACAAGCACTGACTATTTGTTTCAGCAAACATCAAATTTCCTAACTTAAACTTTTTTTTATCAATACAGGACTTAACTATATAATTGAGTACCGATCAAAAGACAATTTCCCTTTTCTCTATGAATGTCAGCTGTGCCACTGTAAAACAGGACTAAGTAACATGTTCATGCATGTTTGTGGTTCCAAGCATAGACTGGCATACCTGGTAAGTTTTTAGTAGAGGTTTTTTGGTTTATTTGTTTTGTTTGGGGGTTTTTTTGAATGTAATGATTTAAGTAGAGAATTTGCTAGTCATATTATGATTAAAAAAAATATATAAAATTAAGGTGTTACCTAAGCTTTTGTGAAAATGTGTGTCTTTGTATTGCAACCATGCAACTGTGATAAATGGATTTAAAATTCTCATTGATAAGGTATATGCCTGTCCATTGCTGACAGAGAGTTTTAAGTTTATTCTGTTTTGATTGACCATTAATGCCAATAATGAAATCTATGGATAAAATTGACTGGAAGTAGGTTTTTGACTAAATTTTGTATTATCTTGAAGAACTGGATCAATGAAGAAATTATTCCATCTTTCAGGTGCTTTAGATTAAAAGGAATATAATTATAAATGAACATGATATATATTGGATAGAGGCTGTGACTTGGAATCAGGGGAAAAAAAAAGTTTTGTTTCCAGTTTTGTGGCTGGACAAGCCAGTTTTGTGCCTGTTTTATGGAAATTTGCAAAGTTCTTAAGGTTCCTGTCAGCCCACAAGTGCTTAAATACTTTTTTTTCTTTTTTTTCAGTATGTTTAGAGAAATAAGGTTGTCCAGTCTTTGAATGTTTACTTGAATATATTTGTTTAGGATGGGCTTTAACAAAACTGAGGAAGCAATATTCTGAAAAATATTTTGACACTTTCCATAAAATATCTGCTCAAAGTTGGTACTACATTCCATGTATCTTAAAGTCATAGAAAGTTGAGTTCATATAGTGTTTTGAGGCAATTTTGGAGCTAATGTTGTTACCAGGTGTACTGCAATGGATCTGCAATGATGTCCTTTCTAAACATCATGCTGTTTCTGGTCATTAATTCAGATGTATATGCTGAGTTTTGATGTTCTCAGCTCTTGTATTTCTTGTTTTCTTTGAACTGTTTCCTGCAATTCTGAATCTTATGCTTGTTAACTGTATCTCTGCTATATTCTTAAATACTGTAAAATATGATTATTCAACAATGATAACTTTTAAGTCATGCACCTAGGATGGATTAACCCTAGGCAGTAGGACAGGCAGGAGACCAGATGGCTGGAATTCGCTCTGCTGAAAAGGAGCTGGGGGTCCTGGTGGATAACAAGCTAAAGAGAAGTAGTGTACCTTGGCATCAATGAAGGCTAACAGCAAACTGAGCTGTATTAACAACAGTGTAGCCAGTAGATCAAAGGAAGTGATTATTCCCCTGTTCTTGATACTTGTTAGGCCACATCTAGAATATCGTGTCCAGTTTTGTGCTACTGCAGACAAGAAAGCTATTGATGAAATTGAGCAAGTCCTGTGGAGAGCTGTCAAGATGGTCAGGGAGCTGAAGCACTTGCACTGTGAGGAGAGGCTAAGGTAATTGGGCTTGTTCAGGCTGGCAAAGAAAGTGTCAGAGGGATCTAATAGTAGCCGTCCAATACCTCAGGCGAGGTTCTTAAGACAGGCAAAATCAAGGCCTTTATGGAGGTGCTTGGCAAGAACATAAATTCAAACAGGGGAGTTTCCTACTTGACATAAGGAAGAATTTTTTCACCCATGAGGGCAGTCAATCATTGAAGCTGGTTGCCCAGAGAGATGGGGGAATCTCTGTATTCAGAGGGTTTTAAGACCCAATGGACAAAACCCTGTGCAACCAGTTCAGCATTCAGTGTCAACCCTGTTTTGAGCAGAGGATTTGGCTTCAGTCCCCTAAATTATTCAGTGATTTTATACATAATAATTTTAATAAGTTCTGCTATGTATATGTAAAAGTTGATTTATCTCCCATGATTATTAGCTGTGCTAGATCTGGAAAGAATCGTGTAGGATAAAGTGTGACTTCAGGATTTGCATTTCCTTATTTTCTAGAAACAACATTATCCTGAGATAGCAGAATCCGATGAAGTTAAGGGTAAAGGTTCTGAACTGAACAGAAAAGTTAGGCAAGTTGCATTAACAATTGAGAAGAAAGAAGGAAGAAAACAAATAAAGGTACATTTCTTTAAGAATTCCAGAAGTTTTTAAAAAACCAAAGAAAGTAATTTCTGTTATGGTGGGCATATCTGCTTTGGATGGTAGGAAAATCTTGCTTTTTTAACCTTTATTACAAGTGCTTTTTGTCATCTTAATAATCTTCCAGGATTATTCTGGACAAAGTTTCCCATTGGTCACTCCTATCATAAGTATTTCTGTTGTTTGAAATAATGCTCATGCTACCTGAGTCTACAGAAATATGATTCTAGAGGGCACAAATAACTTAAAATATCTATATTAATATTTAATCAATTCCCAGCTCTATGTTCGTGTGAAATAACGCATTTCATTGTTGCTAGGAAACTACCTTTATGACTTTTCTGAATTAGTTTCTGCTTTGTTAGCACCTTGTGGCAATTATTGAAGGAGTCAGGTAAAAATTCGCATAATACAGAGGGAAGTGTTGGAATTTGCAGGTGGATATGAGGTTCTCAGCAATGCCATGGGATCACAGGAGCACCATAAACTTAAATTCTTGGGGAGCTACACCCTTAGAAGCATGTTCTTATGAAGATATCTCCATATTGTTTTCTGTTGATGTTTACTCCACAACGACATTTAGAAACGTTTACCACCTTTATTTGGGCAGAATATAGGCAAAGTTTCTTCTTGACATGTACCTTATCACACTGATTCATGACAAACTTACTCAGGTGCTTGGTGTTCTTTATGGTATACATTAAATTTGTTTTCTCCATCAATTTCAATGTCTGTCAACATCCTGCTTGTTAAGCAGTGTTTCTTGGCAAGATCTCTCGGTAATACTACTTAATGTGCATAGGCTATGTCTCGTTTCAAAGTGGAGTTCACAATGTTACGGTCTTTAAGTGCTATCTCCTGCCCATCTGGAAAAAGACCCATGTTTCTTTCTCTGCGATACTAGGCTCAAGGATGACACCCTGTACTGATCCTGCTCTTTTTTGATTGAAAAAACTATGGGAGTATTGGAAGAGGAATTCTTTCCTGTAGAATGAGTGCTCCAGAAGGGAGCACTTCTTGACTCAAGACTGTATACTTTACTTGAGATTTGTGTTCATGGATATAGAAATAATTAATTTCATCTATATTTTGTAGACTGTTCTACTAGGAAGTTTCGCTACATCCATAACAAATTCATCCTTGATTTAAGAAACTTTTAAGTAGAGCATGCGTAACCTGGTTTAATTTTACTCCTATGTTTTCTGAAACCAGCTATTTGATTATTTTTTTAGCTCTAACAAATATCTAATTGTGGTAAATTAGTGTTCAGGTAACTGAGTTATTGACTTTTTGAATAGCCATTCAGGGATTTACATGTATGTGTTTAACACTACTGGTCATATATCCTTAAAAAAATAAATATTTAACTCTGATGAAATACCTATGAAATAATTTTATCCACAAAACAGCTAACATACCTGGGCTTTATTTTTAGGTTGTTACAGATGCTCCAATAATGAGGAGGAGATGGCAAGAATGTAAGTGGGCTGAGTGGGATGTAAATTGTACATTTTTAATTTGGGTAAACTCCCTTTGATCTAAATCAGCTTGATTTAAGGGCAAATTGAAAGATTTGGTCAGTAATTGTCGTGTGTGCTTATGTACAAAGTTGCATTTTGTATGGTTTATATTGAAAATTTGATGGATGAACAAGTTCTTCCATGGGCAACATAACTAGAGAGACCTGTTTTACATGGCTTTGTTCTCTCTGTCTCTTTCCATCCCAGTCCCCCTTCCTTCCCAGGATCCTTTACCTATGATTTCTTGTTACCTGGTAACTGCTGTAGTCTCTGCAGTGCCAACTACTCACGAGCGTTTGGTGAACTGGGCAAAAGGAGCAGGTTGGAGCTCCATGCATGTATTTAATTTGCAGTCCAGAAAGCCAGACAGAATTCTTAAAGCGCAGCTATAGTTCTTATCTGTGGAAGAAAACTTTCTGTTTTAATAGCCATTGATACTCACAAAATTGTATGAACGTGGTATCTATGAGACTTCTCCACTCAGTTTAATCTTTCAAAACTCATTGTAGTACAGTGTCATCCAGATGGACAGACAGTACAATAGCATGCCACTTTAGGCAATGGCTAAAAATTGCTACAAGACCCTCATTCTCAGACCTGCACAAAAAATAAAGATTTTAATTAAAACTCATGTACTTAATTTTAATGTATATTAGTATGTAAACGTGTCTTAAAATAGCTCAATAGAAGTAATGAGAATATTATTTCTATAATGATCTAGATTAGCAGTGTCATACTCTGAAGAGGAAAGATACCCATTTTGAATCTAGGAAAGTGTTTTGAAATAAGTTGAATCCTATTCAAATTAAGTTTCTTGACTGTAACCTATTGGTTAATGTGTCTAATTTTGCACGTGGCTATGTGGCATTCTACTGTATTTATAATATTTACATCTTTTAAGAAATCTATGTAATTATAACCAGAGTATAAAATATTTACAACTTTGTTATTAATTTGTAGTTCCTATTTTAATACGCTGTCTTATAATAAAGCTTATAAAATTATTCTTAATGTTTGTAACTAATAGTGCACAGAAACAGAGCTAGTTGAAATTGAAGTGCAGTTTTAGAACCCTCCTCTATCAAGATAATGTCCATTGTGCTACATTTCAAACATGTTTGTTTAGATCCTAATGCAGATGACAGCCCTTCAAAAGCTAAAGTTCAGCACATGGATACGTCACTTAATAATGATGAAAAAACAGATTGTAAAAATAAGGATGGAAAAATGCCAGACTCTATTCAAGGTAAGAGAAAAATGAATTTGATTATTGAATTTTTTTTAACTTTCACCAATGCATGGATTATTTACTCTGTATGTTCCTGTTTATAGCTTCTATAGTTATGTTCTGCTATAGAAGGTGAATGTGAACGGTGCGGGGTGGGTTTGGGATCTGTGGCAGAGGAAAGAATAATCCCAGCATTTGCAAAGAAAACAGTCCAGTTTAACTTAACGTCACTGGATACTTCAGAACAGAAACGAGACAAGGTTCATAATTAGAAGTTTTTACTACGTGTATTCCTGGGGCAAGGGTCACAGACTTTTTTTGGGCCTATAAGCTATTCTTCAGTGTCAGGAAAAGAAAATGGGAACGGCTGCATGCCAGACTTTGTTTAGAGCACAAGAAGAATAAAAAGGAAATAGAATGGATAGGTTTTTTTTTTTTGAATGACATCTAAAATATTTGACTAATGCTTATTTTCTTGAAAACAAAACCAGAATTAAATAAAAATCAGTGAACATGATGTAACTGAAGAAACATCAGAAGTTGCTGCTTGGTTGTAGACTTAATGTCAAAGGTGAGATTAGGGTTCTGTCTAAATGCGTTATAATTGTTCTCATTCAGAATATTTCTGATCAGCAATACAAACTTGTGCTTCATGGCTGAATCAAATCTTTGATTTTTAGGTTCAGTTTTTATTTTATTTCTTTACAAGATAGCTTATTTATGCCTTTGGGTTTTATTGATGTTATATGTTAAAAAAATTCTAAACAAAGAATACTTTTAAAATACTGGAAACCTGTTACTAAATGTACTGGTTTTATTGTTTTAGATGAAAAGAATGTTCAAGAGGAGCAGGAAAAAAGTCAGAAAGAACGCACAAAACCAGATGAGAAGGTTGAACCTAATAAGGCCATTGAAAGCAGCAAAGGCAACAAGACTGAAGAAGGCAGCAAAGTCAACAACTCAGAAAAGTAACCCAAACAAACAAAAAATCCACTACCCCACCCCAAACCCAACCCCCATTAAATGTTCTCAGAGGAAAATGTTGTAGATAACTGTCTACATTCAATTTGCCTAGAGTATACTGTGAGGAAGAAGGTAATGCTATGATAATAAAATGCTTGTCTTCTGAAATTGTGCTCAGCTGTGAACTTCTCTCATCAACAGAAAACCTGGTGTATGTAAAGTGACCTCAGATTTTGCTCTAGATGCAACTAGTTTTTATATTTAACTGTGTTATTCTTAAGGCATAATCCTCATGTATTACAATTCAAAAAGAATGTTCCCTCGTGGTTCAAAAAAATCGTTGGTTAATGGGTTCATGTCAGGCAGTTAGGGTGGTATATGAACTGATTTTAGAACGGAAAGTTAATCAGTAAATAGCTGCAACAATTGTGGTTCATCTTTACAAAAGATTTCATGGAGGAACAATAAGAAGTATTGTGTGTGGTTCTAAAATGGTGAAACTGTGCTTGCTGTTTGTAAACATCTATTAATAACAGTAATGTGAGTTTAGTTTGAATTATCAGCCTTTGTGTGAGGGGGATATCTCCAACATCAATTATCTTTGTGCAACACCAAGAACCACAGGAAAGCATTGGATAAGGGGTATACACACATCAACCCAAACATAAGACTTTTATTCCAACAATTAGTTCTTTAGTTTTGCTCTAACGATGTTCTCTTGGAAGGTTTCTTAACTTTAAACCAGTAGTGTCTCTCCCAGATGTGGAGGGTAACACCTTTTGCTTGTTTACTGTTACCCAGTAAAAGGAGAAATTTTCTTGTTCCTGAAATAACTTTTTATAGGACTTTTGCCTTTCTATGGGGCAATCATTAAGGTGAAGGATTAATTGAAACCAGATTCAAGTCCAGGTTTATGAATCTTTGTGTTCGTTTGTCTGGCTTTCAAATAACTTTAACAGTTCTTAATCCGGAGAGTGAACTAGTTCATGAAAACATCAAAAATAGGGAACTAATAAAAGCTCAGATATCCACACCTGGAAATGATGATGTCTGTTTCTGCCTGACACTGATCCTCACTGTGCAGTCCTGTACTTTAAATTTTAAAAACATCCTTAAAAGCATCCTTTTGGAAAATCACTTAATGTTGTTCTTTTAATCCAGCCGTTCAGAGAGATCCTGGGTAACTATGAGTAGCAGCCGGGTGTTTTGGAGAGAGACTGATTTGGAAGTTAGTTTCTAAATTAGGACTTCAGCTTGTTCCTTTACTGTTTATTTTTGTGAGACCTCTGAGAGATGTGAACTCAATATATAGTTTCTTAAAAGGAATAAGATGAGATTCTCATTGACACCAAGCAGTCAAATGATGTTTCCATGTGATGATGATGATTGCAAATGCTGGTGATCATCACAAACGATGATTCTGCAATATCACTGAGAATTTCTATTATTCCTAATTTCTTTGTAGTGAAATTCTGCAGACAGTCATCCAAAGATGTAAATTATTTTATTTTGAGTTCATTAAAGGTATCATCTGCTTTTACTACACTTTTGATTCCTAAGAAAGATTTTGAGAAAGAGGAGGCCTTTAGCTAGGCAGTCATATGATTTTGTTTAATTTAAAAAAAACAACAACCAACCAACAGCCACTCTTAGCCCTGGTTCCTGGGCTTGCAAAGGGATGAAATGCACCTATAGTAGCTGTAGTTGCAGAGCAGCGCAAATATGCGTTAGTAACTTTTAACCGTGTGAATCTTTGTATCCCCAGTATCTCTGTGGCTACATTGTAAAAGACTTCTTTTTATAGCTGAATTTTTGTGAAGGCAAGTGAAGTGCTGATAAAAATCTTACTGTGATTAGGGGCTTTGTCTTTCTGCAATACATACAAAAAGCTTACAGCTTTTACTACCAATGTCAAACCTTTTTCTTAATTCTGGAGTTTAGAACTTATGTACTAGCTAATCACATTAAAAAAATCCTGATAAATAATTTTTATGGTATCTGGGACCACTGGGATTTTTGCAAAGAAATAATATGTATCCTTTAAGAGTGTGTCAGAACTACTGTAGTACTGTGTCAGGAATTTAAACTGATTATCAGTTATTGAATGGCTAAATATTTTTGATAGATCAACCAACTGTATAATGTTTTATTTATTTACTTATTTATTCTATCTTAAGGTGCGAGACCAATAAACAATTGCAGGAAGAAAATGAGGAAGTTGAGGTGAATATTTTTCTGTTAATGGGTTGCTCCAGTTTACAAATAGTTGGGGAAATAATTACTTTAATATATGATTGGCAATGGTGTTTGCTTTTGTTTATTCAAATTAATAATATTGACAATAAATTTATCTACAAGTTACTAAGCAAAGCTATTAAGAACAAGGTTTTTTCCTACTTTGTCATGAAAACACATGTACATGTTTCATACAAGCACACACAATTTAAATAGAGCAAGAATCTAGGATAACCATAATAGTAATTACTGTTTAATTTCAGTTATAATTACTGCATATAATAGATCTCTGGACCTTCCTCTTTTTTTTAATATTAAACAGCAAGAATTTACAGCAAAACCTGAAGAATTCACTAGTCAAGAAGAACTGTTGGGTTATTTGGTGAGTGTTAAATCTTACCTTGCAATGTAATTTTTGGGGGGAAAAAAAAAAAAAGTCATCACAGAATTACTAAGTTTAAAATGTAGCAAGTAACATGAAAGCCAAAGTGAAGGCAGTCTGCTAATCTAACAACATATTTTGTCAGAAGGTAGGATTCAGGATGAAATTAGTATTACTGAATTTATAACATATCTAGTATCTTTTTTGGACTTGCTGTTCATATCATGGAATAGTTCAATAATTGTCCATACTATATACTTTTTTAAATTGTGAAAATCAGTATGCTCAGCTTTGTCATTAAAGTAACTGTATTTCTTTAATTACTTGATTGGAGACATATCCTTGCCCAAGTTTAATCTTCTTTTTCCACCTAGTTTTTGAGAAGATCTTCTTTAAATATACTTTATGCAAATGAGGAGAGATAAATACAATTAGTGTTAAAAATACAATATAATCTGTTACGCTGTTGCATATTAACTTAATGCTAGTTTTTTTATTACTTTTTTCGATTGTCTGGAATGTTTAAAGGTGTTTGTTTCTAATCCAGAAGACTTTGAATTGTTAGGACAGACCTGCAGTTCTGTTACATTGTGCCCAGTGGAAGTGTTTTCAGCAGAACTTTATTAGTATAGACAAGAGCATGACACATGTAGCGTGCTCTGTGAGGGCTGTCGCACTAGAACTTGCTCCCCTACTAGAGCTTCAGAGTTCCAAAGACTGCTTTTTCCTTAGGCTTTTTTGGAAGAAGGAGGTTAGTATAAGGCAAGGTGGTGTATATTTTTAAATTCAGTAGTGTTCTGGCTTTTTGCTGCTTTCTAGAGAAATGGGTTATGACAATATTGCCTCAGGGAAGTTGCACCCATTCATTTGTGTGCACGTATCTTGACTCGAGATCAAAATACTTCAGGAAAACCATTTTCCTGTATGTATTTCCAGGCATATTCTTGGGTTGTTCCTTTTCAAAGGATTGTATTGGGTAGCTGCAGCTTCCTTCTGTTAGGAACCTCTTCAATTCCACCTCCCCACCCCCAATTTATGGGATTAAAAGTAAAAACTGTATTTGCTTTGTAACTTCAGCCATGTCTGACAGAAGGATGGAGACATAAAAATTAGATTCCTGCAGGTTTTGTCTATATATGGTGATACTTCAGTCTCAGAGGGAAAATTTTTACATTGTGTGTTGTGTTGTTTTGTTTTGTTTTTTTCATAGCAAAGTTTTGAGATACTGAATGAAGATGATGCTTCATTTATCCTAAAAGTTACACAGACTCTTACAGATGCACTGGTGGAATATCGTAAGCAGGCTGCATCAAACAAAGTAATGTGGATTTTGTTTTGCTTTTGTTCTACAAAGCTGTATATTCCTGTGATTATGCATTTTTATTATTACAATTTAATTAAACAAAATTGCTGTGGAGACAGCCCATTGTAAGTTTTGCCCATTAAATACTCGAATTTTTGTAGTGACGATAGGATAAACTTACAACTTTTCTGTAGAGGAGTCTTAATACTTTCTGTTCAAAGAAGCTAAAAATCATCTTGTCTCCTATTTCCCATGCTTTTCCTTGCATCTAAGTTTTTCTGCTATTCTTGCCACTTTTCAATTCTAACTTAAGCTTTTCTCATCTCTGCTGACCTCTGTGACACTCCTGTTCTGTATCCCATTTCCATTCCCAGCCTTCACTTCATTCACCATGTAATCAAGCATTATTGACATCAATTTTCTTTCCTACACAACTTTTGGTCCTACTCTTTGGACTGTTCCCTTTGAGGTCTCTTTCTTCCTCCACTATTAGAAACCCAGTTTTTCCTCTCTGCTATTACTTTTGACTGACTTTGTCTTTACAAGGCATAATATGGAGGTGTTTTGAGTACTACTTTGAGGCTGCTGTGGTTGCCACTTGCATTCCCTATACCTCCAGTTTATATTCCTTTATACCATAATCTCCACAGTTTCCACAGCTGGAATGACTTCTTGTTCATTCCCCCATTGTCAACAGGGATGGTATGAACTTTCCTCTTGTTGGTGATCCATTCAACATCTTTGCCATAGGAAATGTTATTCCTTATCCCTCCCAGTGTTTCTCACAGAATTGTCAGTGTTGAACAGGCTCCTCATTCACCACAGCAGCTACTCCTACTACTACAGCTACTTAACTACTTTTATTATTCGAAGGTTGAGCTTAGGTGGAAGATACCAAATGAAGGTAAGTACTAGCCAGCAAGCTGGAGGGAATCACAGAGGTGAAACTTCAAGAAAAAAAGTTTTGCTTTGTTTTTTCTTCTGCTTCAAAAGCCTTTCTTAATTTAGGAATTTATTATAAAGTTTATCTTCCCCCTATTCTGTCTTCCCTTTATTGCTTTCTTTCTGCCCCAAAGACAGTACTTCTCCATGATAAATTCCATGCCTGTAGTTCTCATTATTTATTGCTTTTTACTTCCTCATTAAGCTTACCTTCACCTTATTCCTGCTGTTGTTTTTTCCATATAGGATTTTGTTGGTTTTATTCATATGGAAAGAGGGCAAAATCTGACATGTTACAAAAAAAACCCCAAGTTCTAACTGAAGTAACTTCTGACCTAGTGGTTTTAGAAGAACAGAATGTTTTCCCACATTAGGGTTTTTTAGTATTCCAAGCTGTGATCTTTCAACTGGTAATTTTATAACTAAATCTTTTTTTCTGAGTGTAAAATGCTTCCTTTTTAGACCTTGACAGGTTGAAATAGCTCTGTGAGTATCACTTCTTGGCCTAATACAGTGCTGTTTCAGATGTAGAGGGATACCATAAGCAGTGTATACATACACAGAAGTTCATTACCAGCTGCATGGTTTTCAAAGAAATACTTGATTTTTCAGATTTGGTAGCAGAAATACTGGTCTTTTATTTGGTTTGTGATCATCAAAAATGTAGTAGTTTGTAATTTCAGGAGGTTGTCTTGATGAAATTCTGAACACAACTTTCTTCAAACTTGTAGGACCTCTTAGATACTGAATATAATGGAGAAGCAGCATTGGAATATTCCACAGAACAATCGGACCTGACTTCAGCAGATATTAGTGACTCCGATACTGGTAATGTTAGCTTTGCAATCTTGAACGTGCTTTAATCTTAACACTGAACCTTGCATAAATTTTAGTAAGCCTTTTTTTCCTGCTTCTGTAAAAGCAGAGCTTAAGAGAGAATAAAGCCAGGGTCAAGTAGCATAAATTAATAGTTTTGGGGTTTTTTTTCCCATCCTCTACAAATGTTAGAAAGGGCAGACTACTCAAAGACATTCATCCTACTTAACTGTAGGATTTTGGGAGGAATTGAATTAGTATCGACTCTGACTTTCTTCTGTCCAGAGACAACTGTTTCTAAGGAGGCTTTCAGAGTTTAACTCTGCCTTTCCCCCCTCACCCCCATTTCTTTCCCTTGGTGGAGAAGAGGATTAATGCAGGTCTAGTCTAGTCAAGATGTTAGTGGAAACAAAATTATGGTGTATAGGATGGATAATTCTGTTTAATACCTAAATATTGCAGCTACTTGGCCTCAGTACTTCTAATTAATTTTACCAAAGAATCTTGGATTCCTTTGAGGTCATTTTGTTCTTGATATAAACAAATGGTTATTTTTCTCAAGTATACGAAGTACAATCATATGCTTGGACAGGCAAAATACCCAGAATACTAATGAAGCTATCTTGTATGGTTTTGTTTTTTTGGGTTTTTTTGTTTGTTTTTTGTTTTTTTTCCTGTGCAGTGTCAGTTATAATTTTTTCTAGGAAGTTTAGCTTTTGAAAACCTCAATTAATACAATGCTAATAACAAAAATTGCAATGACTTACAATATATGAGACTTTGAACTTCTGGTTCCTTTTTGTAAGCATAATGAAAACAGCTTTCACCCACCTCCCCACCCTTGTTTCTCCAGGATTTTCTGTAAATGGAAAGCATTCCTGACTCTCAGTTATATGAAAATGTAGCACAGTTAGATGTGAACCTTACCAGCAGTGCTGCTCTGCCAGACTGGAAATGTTTGTTTTGAAAAGCCCTATTTAGAGAAGTAATGAAGACTCTTCAGAATCTTCTCTTACTGAAAAACAATATTTCTCTTCTTTAAGACTATTCAAGCAACCGATCGGTGAAGCAGTCCTTATCAGTAAATGAAGAAGATGAACTCCAAAACTTTTCAGCTGGCTCTTCGGAAACAGCATATGAGAACAACATCACTACTGAATTTTTGAACAGTGTAAGAAATATGAATGTTGAGGAAGTTACTGCTACTCTACACAAAATAGCAGCAGCAAATCCAGCTTTCAGAGGTAATTCACGTATACGTGCATATAGACACATAAACACACATATACAAAAACATACACAACATGATTTTGTTAGCTCTGTGAAATATTAAGGACTATATGGGTCAAAGAACTTTGTGGTATTAAGGAGGGCTGAAGAGACTTCCCCCCACCTTTAATTTTTGCCAGGATCCGGTTTAGGAATGGTAATTCAAAATGGCAGTCTTCCCATGAAGGTGTTAATAATTCTTTTTAAATTATTTTCTCATTTGTGCATAGTAACATTTACATGGTGAGAGATAATTAACTAAATCGAGCATATTGTTACTAGAAAAAAAGCAGAATCTTTTGTTTGTGATGTAACTGGTGGAACACTGGTTTTGGGAATGCCAACAGCAAAGAAATTTTTACTTACTGATTCCTGAAGGAACTGTACTTGCACAGTAACATAGAAATAATAATGAATCAGAGACAAGTAGTCTTTCTTTTGCTTACAAGCGTCTAATAATTTTCAGCTACCAAACCTTCCCACATCTCCAGTCAACTGCTGCCCTTTCTTCAGAAGCTTCCTGTGTACATTTCTAAGCTTCTCAAAATATGTTTAGGATCATCAGGGTAAAAAAAGAACACTGAAGATGAGTACATTGTAGAGGAGCTTAAGATATTCTTTGCCTGAGTGCTCTCTGTGGAAGAAACTGGAGGGAGTGCAGTCTGTGCCATGACCTCGCCTTGGGCATGTGCCTGTGCGCACAACTCGGCAGAATATCTATTTGGAATGGAAGTTCTGGAGCAAATTGACAACATATAACAATTTTGCTACTTCCATGGTTTTAACTCTTCCATGAGTATCACGTGATCCTGGGGACCTCCAGAACAAAATGGTTAAGTTACTGATAGTAGTGATTTCTCCCATAAAGCTTCCTTTGTAAACTGAAAATTTGTGGGTGGCAAATGTGGTTCTCTTTTATGTTTATTTATCTTTTTTTTTTTTAAGGTTTTGTTGTCTGTTGAACACAGCTGCTCTCTCACTGTTCCTCCCCGCCCCCCCCCCACCCCGCTGCCCTGCTACACAGCTGACAGGGAATAGAATAGGAAGAACAAAAGTAAGAAAAGTCGTAGGTCATGATAAAGACAGTTTAATAAGTGAAGGGCAGGGGTGGGGGGGAGGAACAAGTGATGCAAAGACAATCGCTCAGCACTTCCCACAAGCAGACTGATGCCCAGCTTGTCTTTGAGCAACAGCCACCTTGGAAGCCAACCCCACTCCCTTGCCTCCACAGTTTTTGTTGCTGAATGTGGTGTATGGAATATTCCTTTGGCCAGTTTGGATCAGCTGTCCCAGCTGTGTCTCTTACCAGTCTTTTTCCCATCCCCTGCCTAATCTCTGTGAGGGTGCAATGTGGGAAAGAGAAAGCCTTGATGCTGTGCAAGCACCCTTTGGCAACAGCCAAAACACTGGTGTGTTACCAATACTGTTTTGGCCACAAATCCAAAACACATCACCATACAGGTTGCTATGAAAAAAGTTAACTCCATCCCAGCCAAAACCAGTACAAGACTCCAGGTGATTTTTGAAACCAACAGCTTCTATTAGACAGGTGAATAGAAACTGTTTAGAAAAACAAGGTAGAAATTAGTGGACACCTAGAAAAATATGATCTGCTCAGAGTGGTTGAGGGGGAATAAATGTGGCTTTTATGATAAGAAATCCTTCCCTGCAGACTTTCTGGAGCTGTCTGAAAGGGGCCAGCAAAGGAGTCAGATAAAAGTGATCCAGTTCATATAGTCTGTTTGGAATTCCAAGAAGCTTTTGATAGATACCGTAATCAGAGGATTGTAAGGGAACTAAGTGGCTGTGGGAAAAGAGGGAAATCTTGCATTGTTTAAATAATAAACAGATAGTGAATGGGCAATTACTTCTTAGAGTGAAAAGAGGTTCCAGTAGAGAACTGTGTGCCAGTGCTTAAGACTGGTGCTGTTCAGTATCTTCACAAATTACCTGATAAAAGGCATAAGTATCTGGATGGCAAATTTTTGTGATATGCTGTTATTCAAAACAGTTAGAAGTGTTGATTGACTGATGAATTTCAAAAGATCCTCATCAGATCAATGGAAATACCAACTTAACAGTCAGAAGAATATGTTGAATACAAGGAATTAATGGAAGAATGGAAAGCAAGATGAGAATCATCATTTTGCTGTTGCATAAACTCATGCTTTGCCTGTATCTGGCATAGGGCATATATTTCCGTTTTCCTTATTTCAGATAAAGGACTTTATTGCTGCAAAAGGTTTAGAGAAGGCAACAAAATATGGGAATATCTTCCATAGAAGAAGCAATGGAAACCTAGGACTCCTTGTGGCCTGGAAAAGAGATGACTGAGATACTATAATAGAGATCTGTAAAATCATGAGTGGATGGAGATCACAGACAGGATTCTGTCATTTTCTATCTCTTTTGATCCATAAACTTGGAGTAGAGAGGGAGTCCAACTTCAAAATGGACAAAAAGAGATGGTTCTTCATGCAGTAGTAGGTGGATGATCTATGGAACTCCTAGCAAAAGGATACTGTGAATACAAAAATACTACTTGTCTTTGCTGTCTGGGCCAAACTAGGCAAGTGTTTGGAACAGGGCTACTGAAAAGTTTGCCGGATCAGACTTGGAAGGTTTTCTGAGCTGAAAATGCTCTGAGATTGGGAGAACATAGTATTCCCACACACCACCACACATCAGGCACACTTGCTCTGCTCTTACTCTTCCTTTAACATTTGGTTATGGGTGCTGAATGTTTTATTATTACCACTTAAGGTGTCCCTGTGTTTCTTCTACTTCTCCTCTCCCCCTCCTGAAGTCATAGGCATTAGTTCCATCAAAGCAACATAGCTTTCTTGCTTGTGTTCAGAAAAGGACACTTTAACTTACTGTTGCAGTGATAAAATCAAGCACTTCTGGTCATGCTTTCCTGATTATCATCTGCAGATCTTTGAAAGTCAGAAACAGAGTAGAGGGGCAAGACAGATGCTTTAACTTAACTAGTACAGCTGTTCATAGCCATATACAGTTATGGTTTCTAGGCACATTCTGATTGTTAACAGTTACAGTATTTTTCATTTAATAAAAAAGATCCAAACTCATGTCAGCATATAAATGTTTCAGTATAACTTGTGCTTTTAAATGTACTTTATCATCAAACCACTTATTTTCTGTTTGTTTGTTTGTTTGTTTGCCTTTAACTAAGGAATTGATATTCCGAATGTTATAAGGATCCTGACTGAAAGTGGAACTCTGAGAAGACCAAACAATGGCAGCACACAGTGACATGGTAGTTAATAGAGTTAATATAGCAGTGTTTACTTTCTGTAAGTTTGAGATTGTTGTTTTACTTAATATGAACTCAGTGTAGCTGATTTTGCTATTTTCAAATTTTGTACGATGTTATTTTCATTAAATTACAAACTTGAGTTTGAGATTGTTATTATTTTTTTTTCTCCATATAGCTGAAACTTCTATATTTGTGGAAAGGTTGCAAAGCTCATGTTCTTTCTTTCCATGCTAAAACATACTTTTAAAACAGGTAACAGTTGTTTTTCTCAGTATCATTAAATACTGTATATTGGCAATCTGATCTTTTCTTATTGTTGGTTCTTTTACAAAGAGTTATCAGCAGAATGAACTGCAGTCAGCAGTACAAGTTCATCATCCTACAACAAATACTCAGAAGTTATTCCTTGTGGCTGCTGGGCCTGACTCAAAAGCTTTTGTAATCAAAAATTCCCTCCCATAGAAGGATTATGAATAGGTCTCCACATTTATTTTTTTAAAATAAAGATTAAAAATAATAATAAAAAGTCAGTGCTGTCAGTCTAGTTTGAAGTTGAGAAGTGCCTGGATTATAGCCAATGTAGGGAGCCCAGATAATCAGAAGCTTTAGCAAAGTCAAGAGGTTGGTTGCGCTTGCAAATTCAGGGATATGTCCCAAGAGATCTAACCAGACTATGGTTAGGAGACACTGATATAGTAATGAAAGTATCTTTTGTCTTCTCTTATACCACCCGTATAAGAATGAAATGAAAGCTGGTTCATACTGTCAATTTAGGCTCTTTTAATGTGAACTTTTTTCCAGCTGAAGTAGTAGCGGTTTTGACAGAATGTAAAGGTTTATATATAAATGACTACTGCTTTTGTAGGATGATGAAAAATGTTTTGGATGATTACAAATTAGTGTGCTTGGGGGGAAAAAAAATTAAATTGTGTAATTAAAATTTGCTTCCTGCTTGTGATGTTGGGTAGCATTCAGTGGTTCTAATTAAAGCTCTTCAGCTTTGCAGCCAAACGCTGGTATAATATAGACATGCTGGGGCCAGACAGTAAATGAACCTTTTAATGTTAACTTACATTTTTTTTTTGGAGATCTGGATGAGAATCCTCATCGTGATGTTTTCATATCTTCATATCCTGGAATGCAAGACGCCATAAAAATAAGGTAACAAAGAAAGCAGCAACAAAATTGGTTAGTTTTGTTCTATGAACAGACACAGGAATGAAAACAGTTCAAAGACGATTAAAGAAATTAAAACAAAAAATGCTGCTTTAAAGAAACTGTGAAGAATTTCTAGAATTCCTCTAAATAAGTTCTTTTCAGAAGCAGAGGTGGAATCAGAGCTCTTACAGCTTGGTTACTCCATAATAGGGACAATGTTAATGCCTGCTTAATGAAAATGAACTTGATTAGTAAAAACATCTTTTAGTTGATATGGAATTCTGAATTCTGTTCCTGTAGAAAATTCTATTAGTTAAAATAATAAAATCAGAATGTTCAGCTGTTGTAAACGGCCATCTCTGGGACAGCTTCTTTTTTCTCTTACTGTGGAATCATTCCTAGTGGAAATAAAGTTAAAATTAAGTTGAAATTACTTGGATTTGAGTAGTTTTTTTTTTCCATGGGCGCAGGAGGAGCATGCTGGAAATGGCAAGACCTCTGAATCTATAGCATACTGATATAAAATGGTTTGAATGGTATGCTGCAGAGTGCTGCTATGCTTCTCAAAGACAGCTGAGAAAAGTGAACTGCACAAAAATCATCAAGTGTATGCTTCTGGAAATGTTTTCTGAAAACATAGTCTAACATAGTCTATTCAGTTGTACAGTTATTTTCCCCTTAAAACTATTTTTTTTCTGGTGCAAATAGACACTGCAAAAGAATTATATTATTTTGTTCTTGTATCTGTCTGTATTTTGTGATGGCTTGGTATATTCTTATACTACTGGAAAACTGTGTGTTTGTTCCAAAACAGTTTTTAAGGATAATGTCTTGTGCCAGCATTGCAAAGTAAGGAAAAAAAGCATTCTCTTTCCTAATGATGCTTAAACGGTGTTGCTGACTGTATTCAATATTATATGCTTGGATTTTTTTCTCACAGTAACAGCAAGGCAGACATCTGGGGTAACTGGAGAATTAATAGAATTAAAAGTCAAGCAACAGCAAGAAAAATTAAACCAAGAGAGAATAATTTTTTCTTTTAGCTTTACCTTAGTTTTACACATTTTACTCAGAGACCAGAGAGCTTTGGGTAAGTGATCTGTAACAAAAAAATGCAAACTTGTACTCCTCTTAGAAGGTAGAGAGTGGAAACGAGAAGGGTTTTCACTGGTGACTTGATAGGAAATGAGAAGCTCTGAATGTGCAACAGAAGAGTTACTGTCTGGTGTCAGTTGTGATGGTCTCTGTTCTAGGAGGTATGGAAACATCCTCCTCTTGCATTGCTTCCTGCGTCTTCTAGGATTGTGCTCTGTCCATCTGACTTAGGAATTCATTACCCCTTTTGAAGCAGCAAGCCCCGTGCTGTCAATTTGATTATATAGCGTGCCCAATGGTCTGATACTGTATGTGAAACCTGAAATGCTAACACTGACTCTGTGCTGCCTTCACTGAAATTCTCTCTTCTAAATGTTTTCCAGCTCTATAAACACAAATCTTGGTATTTGTTATTATTAATGCATTCTTGCATGAGATACATATCAAGAGCTGAAGTAGCTGAGCTCAAAGAAAGCATGAAGGCAATCCTATTACTTACTACAAGTGAGAAGCCTGAGCCAAGACATCTCTGATTCTAGTAATTAAAATGATGTAATGCCTCCTATGATGGGATGCTGACATCTTAAAAAATGCTGTTGAACTTTCAGCAGTCATCCACACTGGTTTGCATCAAAGCATGACCTGACTGAATGGTTCTCCTGGCTGATGCGTTGAGGCAAGACGTCCTGACGGGGCTGAGGAGGGGCCAGAGTGAGACCTGGAGGTCACCTCACAACTACTCGAACCGTCTGCTGCAAGAGCATCTCCCTCCGTCTAGAAATTTTGCCAAGCTGCAAAGTGTATCTCTGAGTGTCTTACAAAGCTAGCGTAAGAAAAAATACTCCTGCAGCTGTCATGGCTCACCTGTTCAACAAGGGACTGCTCTACAGTATATACAAAGATCATTTGCCTTCCCTTGTTTAACAGGTTGCTTTGCCCACAAAGCACATCTATGAAGATGATCAGAGGGCTGGAGCACCTCTGCTATGAGGACAGGCTGAGAGAGTTGGGGTTGTTCAGCCTGGGGAAGAGAAGGCTCCAGGGAGACCTTATGGCAGCCTTCCAGTATCTGAAAGGGGGCTACAGGAAAGATGGGGAGGGGCTTTTTATCATGGACTGTGTAGCGATAGGATGAGGGGTAACAGTTTATAAACTGAAAGAGGGTAGATTTAGATTAGATATTAGGAAGAAATTCTTTACTGTGGGGGTGGTGAGGCACTGGAACAGGTTGCCCAGAGAGGTTATGGATGCCCCATCCCTGGAAGTGTTCAAGGCCAGGTTGGATGGGGCTTTGAGCAACCTGGTCTAGTGGAAGGTGTCCCTGCTCACGGCATGGAGATGCGAACTAGATGATCTTTAAGGTCCCTTCCAACCTAAACCATTCTATGATTTTACCATAGAAAAGTGGCACACCAGAACAGCACTCGAGCGTGCCCCGCTTCGGGGTAAAGAATAAAAACCTTTGCAATATTTTTCTGCAGCTGCCCGATCTCCCTGAGCCGGTTACCGAAGCCGCCGGGGCTCCCGCTCCCCTCCGCCCCTGCAGGTGGCGCCAGTGCCCCGGCCCCGGCGGCGCGGGCAGGAAGCGCTCTCCTTCCCGCCGCGGGGGGCGCTCGCTGGTTGCGGCCGCTCACGTGGGCGGCCGTTTCCGGGCAGCTTCTCGGGGGCGGAAGGGGGCTCGTGCTGCCGCGTGGTTGGTGAGTGGCCGGCGCGGCGCGCGCGGGGCTCGGCGGCGCCAGCGTTGCCGGGTGGGAGGGGGGAGGCGCCCGGCCCGGCCCGGCCCGGCCCGGCCCGCGGGCACCGCCGGCGGGCTTGCCCTGCCCCGCGCTAACGGCCGCCTTTTGTGTGACCCACCCCCTTCCCGTACGCTCCTGCGCAGGGCGGCGGGAAAGCGTGAGCACCGCCGCGGGCGTGCCGATGCCGGGAAACCGGCGGCCTCGGCTCCCCCGGCCGCGGGCGTCGTGCGCCGCCGCCCCTGCCCCACCTTCCCCCGGGGGTGCGTGCCGCCGCTCGCTACGGCGGCTTCCCTCAGCCGCTGCGCTCGCCTCGCTTGCTGCCGGCGGAGCCCCGGCTCTTACCCGGGGCGGCTGCAGGGGCTCCGGAGAGCCGAACTCGCCGCCTCCCCGCCGGGAGCCCCGGCGGCGGGCGGGCACTAACGCGCTTTATTTAAACGCCTCGTAGGGCGACTGGAGCGGTGCGGCTCTTCGGGAAGAAGCCGAAAGATGTCCCGGGACGGTGAAGAAGGTTGTTTAACGGCCTAGACCTGCGGGAGGGGGAACCGCCTCCGCCTCAGCAGCGCTTTGGCTTCGGTATGGCGTTTGCGGCGTGGGGCGGTCTTTGGTGATTAGGTTTTGTGGTGACTGGGGATGTGCTGTCCAGCGCGGGAGCCGCAGAGAGTTAATTGCGAGTAAGTACTGCCCTTTGCCGGGAGAGAACTCGCCCAGGTGGAAAGCTTTTATCAGATGAGAGGAGTTAGGGCGGGTACCTTGCCTTCTGGTTTCTCAGGATTTTCCCGATCGCCGGAGCTTGTAAATACGCTGGTAGCGAGACTCCCTGAGGATACTGCCTCAAAGCTGTGAGGGAGCAGATTACAGGTGAAACAGGCGCTCCTTTTGGTTTGCCCTCTGTTTCCCTAAGCCTCACGCAAGGATGGCGGAGTGGCACTTGAAGTAGCTTCCGAAAAGTGCTGCGTACACCTTTATGCCAAAGGAACCTAGTATTGATTTGAGGTTATTTTAATGTTTTGGATTGTAAAACTGTGTTAGTGCAGAAACTGTTAGGTGCACTTAGCTCAGTCCTGTTGGAGGACGGCCAGCTGAAAATACGGTTGAAGCCTGTAAACAGTTGTTTCAGCAAGATGTTTCATTAAAATATTTACATAACTTCATAAGCTGTATACAATTTCTCTTAATGTCTGATTATGTAGATACTGTGGTGTTTTCACGGATTTCGTTTTGTAACCAGTTTCTCTCTGACTTAGCATGGTACATATGTATTGGAAATGGATATGTTAAGATTTACAATAAGTTATTTCCAAAATATGCAGTGCAAGGTAAACTGTGCTGCTTTGTTTAGTAGGAGAAAGTATATTTTATAAGCCTTCTCTTTTAAAAGAACTTAATTGACTTTGTGCGGGTGTGTGCACACCTGTATTGTAAAGTTTTTAATGCTAATTGGAAGCCAAACATTTCATCATGTAGAATGGGTCTTCCTAAATATCTCTATTAAAGCAAGCTTTATAAGTGGAAATAAGTCGTCAAAAGCTTCTAGCTATTTCTGTATGTCTTGCAATCAAGTAGTGAAAATGTTGTTGTAGTTCTTTCTTAAAAGATGCATGTGGTAAAAATCAAAAGCTTATAAAACCTTAGTTGTTATACTTGGACACTAAAGGACCTTTTTATTTTGGCACCAAACCCCAAGTTTTTTTAAAGCCTTTTCAGTTGATAGGTTGCTTGTGCTAAATTTACACTTCAGTTAAATGGTCTTGCATATAGCTGTGTTAAGCTAGCATGTGAAAAGCAGAAATTAAGTTGTATTTAAATGTTTGTATAGTCAGTTAAGTTGTTTTAAAAGAATAGGAAATGACAATGGTAGTTAAAACATTCCTTACTGATTATCCTGATGATGTGTATATGAAATATTGTAATACAGCACAAACTTACAGGTTGAGGTCCATTGGGAAAATCAGCTGTAGAATTCTATTTTCTAGAGTGAGTGATGATCATATCTACCATAAAAGGCTTATCGTTTGGATATTTTGTTTAGAAATTTCTGGGTTTAGTCAGCTGTATTGTGGTTTGGGTTTTTTTTTCCTTTTTTATTTAATTTGGTCTTTAAAACTTGAATGTCGTGTTCGCAACTTTTTTTGTATAGTTCAGGTATGTAAGAATGTGCCACACCTAGTTACCAAAAGAGTAGTTTTGGAAGAGAGAGGAAACGAAAAGTTTATGTACGTGACAGCATAGAACTTTAAAGCTGGATATAAATACTGTGTACAGTGACATCTGGAAGTATTCAGATTTCCAGCTCTATAAATTCCCTGTTACCATTAGAAAGTTGTGAGATGTTAAACCTCAGCATCATAATGGCTTTGTGCTTGTCTCTCCCTTGCCCCTTTTAAATTCTAAGTAATTTCTACAGCCAGTTCTAGGAGTCATCAGACGATGGATTCATGGCCTTAGTCAACAGAAATCTAGGTGCAATTTGTATGTGATGCTGAGTGTTGTGACATCAGCTTCTGGAGTTCTGATATGAATGAATTTAGAAGTAAGGAGATGGAGGGAAGGAAGATAAAATAAAGGAACCTGTGGTCTAGTGTTTGGGGGGAGTTTTTTGTTTATTTTTTTTTTTATCTGGTAGAATTAAGTACTTTTATCAGTACAGATATATCAAAGGTCATTCAGAAACTGAAGAATGGATTTTAGTTTGTTTTGGTTATTGTATGTCTATTCCAGTATGTCTGTACGACTGACTTCTAAGTATAGCTACTCATACTACCTTATTTCTTATATCTTATTAAATATGACTTAGTTTTTCAGTCTCTTTACATGTGCCCGTTTAACCTCTCTTTTTTTTTTTTCTCATTCTTTCTAGCTGTTCTTTTTAAATGCACAGATTGGACTTTTCAGTGTGTAGTGGAAGTTTTCTTAGATTCTTGTATACTGTTGTTATCAGTGAAGGCCTGATTAAACCCATGATTTTTACCTTTGCGGACTGTATGCTATTAATGATTAAGTTGGTGAATTGGCTGGAATGGAGTTAATTTTCTTCATTAGCAGCTAGAATGGGACTATGCTTTGGATTTGTGCTGGAAACAGTGTTGATAATGGAGGGATGTTTTGGTTATTGCTGGGCAGTGCTTGCACAAGTCAAGGCCTCTTCTGTGTCTCGCAGTGTCCCACCAGTGAGTAGGCTGGGGGTGCACGTGAAGTTGGGAGGGGACACAGCTGGGACAGCTGACCCCAACTGACCAAAGGGTTATTCCATACCATATGGCATCATGCTCAGTATATAAAGCCAGGGGAAGAAGAAGGAAGAGGGGGACATTTGGAGTTACGACGGTTGTTTTCCAAGTAACTGTTATGTGTGATGGAACCCTGCTTTCCTGGAGATGGCTGAACACCTGCCTGCCGATGGGAAGCAGTGAATGAACTCCTTGTTTTGCTTTGCTTGTGTGCACGGCTTTTGCTTTGCCTGTTAAACTGTCTTTATCTCAACCCATGAGTTTTTTCTCACTTTTGCTCTTCTGATTCTCTCTCCCATCCCTCTGGGGCGGGGTGTGCTAGCAGCCGCGTGTTGCTTAGTTGCCGTCTTGGGTTAAACCACGACGATCCAGGTTAGTTTTGAGCTAAAGACAGTTTAATAGAGAATAGAAAATAATAATGGTAAAAGAATATACGAAATAAGTGATGCAATACGGTTGCTTACCACCTCATGATCAATTGCCCGGCCCATCCTGAGCAGCAATTGTGGATTCCTGCCTCTGGCCAACCCCCATTTATATACTGAGCATGAAGTTTAGGGTATGGAATATTCCTTTGGTCAGCTTGTCCTGTCTATGCGCCCTCTCAGCTTCTGTGAGAAGCTGAAAAAGTCCTTGACTTGTTATAAATATTACGTAGCAACAACTAAAACAATGTGTCATCAACATTATTGTCATACTAAATCCAAAGCACAGTAGCTACTGGGAGGAAAATTAACTATCCCAGCTGAAACCAGGACGATATCCACCCCTTGGGCAGTCGATTCCAAGTATACTGGTTGCCTTTCCAAGTGAAAGCAAATTGTGGCCTCTACCCGAGCTGAAACCAGCATAGTAAACAATGTACAAATTAAGTGAAACAGTTTACTCTGAGCTCCTTTGGCTTGACAAGAGTCAACTATGTGAAAAGTTGCTTTATTGGCAGGAACTTTTTAAAACAAACCAAACACCTTTAATAAAGCAGTGGAAGATGCAGGTAGTTAAGTGATCTTTTTCAGTAAAGTGGCTCTCAGAGCAAAGACAACAAAAGGAGCAGCAGAATGTCTTCTGGACACTAGAAGAACAGCTGTACTGGATCAGTCTGCTTGTCTGTTTAGCCTAGCATCTTGTCTCAGGAGTGGACACTAGTATATGCATAGGAAAAAGCATAAAAACAGTAGCCTTTGTTTGGAAGTTGCTGCTCTTTGGTGGAAAAAAATATCTGTTTGTAGTGTATTTAATCAAATTAAAATTCTGAATATCTTTTTGCAGAGAATCAGAATGACTAAAAAAAGGAAACATCAAGAAGACTTCCAGAAAGTGAAATTAAAAGTTGGGAAAAAAAAGCCTAAACTAGAGAATGCAACTGATACTACCTTCAAAACAAAGGCCATACAAATTCCTGAGCAGCTTAAAGAAGATGGAGTGCTTCCTACACAAAATAGAAAACTTAACATAAAGGTATACTGTGACATTACATTCTGAAATGACAGAAAATTACTTGTAATTTATCTAGGTTTACTATGTTTACTAGAGTTTAGGAAAAAAGATTTATTTATTAAAAAAAAAAAAAATTAACCCCCGCCCCCAGCCGAGTATCTGAATACAGGCTCTTTGTCCTTGACAATAAGCTGACCCATGAATTTAATGACTCAAATTGCTGGACCAGTGTATAACCCAAGGGAAAGGTTTTCAGCAGTGCAAAACTAAAGTTGCACACTGATTTAAGTATCTAGAATTAGCATACGGTTTTTGACAGTCTTGGATCATACCTTAAGGACAGGGTTTTAAAAAGTAGACTTCCTGAGATGATGATTTTAAAAAATTGTGTATTTCTTTGGGTGGTGGTTCTGCTTTCTTTCCTTTGTATCGTCTTGTATCTCTTGCAGCTCTCTGCTTAAACTGAAGAAAGCTGTTGAGACTGAGATTTCATAGTTCTGCTTCTGAGAACAAGTGTGAGAGGACTGATTTTGGTCATCTCTCTGTTAAGTCAGTAGGGTTGTGCATAAACTTAAAAATGAGTATCTAATTACCTGAAGGACATGTCATAGTATTTTGTTTTTTCTGTCATTGGAATTTGATGATTTGTTCATTGTTATGCTTTAAACTAATATATTTATTCTGAACATATTACGCTGTTGTGAACGGCAGTACATCGTAAGCATTGATACTGTATTTTTGAGTGTCTAAGAAAAATGCGCTGGAAATAGGTGGGGAAGTTTAAAGAACTTAAAGTAATAATGATGGCAAGTGTATATTTTTCTTTCCTTGTAGGATCTGCTTTCACAGATGCATCACTATAGTCCTGGGGTTAAGCATAATGCGCTTCTTGGACTCAAAGATCTTCTGTCTCAGTATCCATTTGTAATTGATGCACACCTTTCAAATATAATAAGTGAGGTGGCAGCTGTGTTTACAGACAAAGATTCTGGCGTCAGAGGGGCAGCGGTTCACCTGCTGCAATTCTTGGCTTCAAAAATAAGAGCGGAACAGATTGCTCCATTTTTTCCTTTGGTAAGTGCCCATCTCTCCAGTGCCATGACTCATATCAGTGAGGGGATTCAGGAAGATTCACTGAAAGTCTTGGATGTTTTATTGGAAGCATACCCAGCTCTTCTCACAGATCGCAGCATTATATTGTTGAAGAATTTTGTAGAGCTTATTTCTCACCAGCAACTGTCAAAAAGACTGAAAAGCAGAGAAAAACTTTCCTGGATGCTTTCTGTTAACCCAAATCGCAGAGTAACTTCTCAGCAGTGGAGGCTGAATGTACTGACCAGGCTCAAGAAGTTTCTCCAAGCAGTAGTAGATGGATCCAGTGAAATAGAGGATGAAGGGCTTCAAGAACAAAAGGATAGCCCTCATTCTGTGAGGAACCCGATATGTATAAGTTGGAAGGTCCATGCAAATAATCAGCAACATATACAACTGTTTGAAAATGGTGGCTTACGACCAAAGATCAACTCATCATTTAGGCTGAGGTGAGAAAATGTTAACTAATTTGGGAATTAATGTCAATTTTATCATCACAATGTTAAACTGTGGTTTGTTGCTATTGAAGACAACCATTTAATTTTTATTGTGGAATTTTTCCTTAGCCATATTTTAGGGCATTTAGTGTAATGTGCAGTCTTACTGCAGTGGCCTGAAAATACGGAAATACTCGGCAGATAATTGTGCTATGTGTATATCATGAACTTTCGTGTTATCAAATAAAAGCTTTATTTTATGCTATTCATAATAATTTTGGAAGACCAACTCTAGCATATTTTTTTTTTTAATGGAAACTGACAACTACCAGTTGTTGCAGGTTATCAAATAGACTTTGGGGGCAAGCAGGCAAATTTGTTTACATTAAACATAAGCTTGTTTCTTGTACTGTGATAAGGAATTTTACTGAAATTTTGTGCTTTTACCTTCAAAAGTCTATTATAGGTTTAGGAGTCTGTTTTCTTTGAATATAGCTCCTTTTAAAAAGGACAGCATGATAAGATGTGTCTAGCTATTTGAAGTTCTACTGAGTTTCCAATTCTAGATATTTTTAATCAATTCAGCCATTTAGATCTTCACTATGGGTAAAAGATGCCTCGTCTGAAACGTGCTGGGGAATATGGAAGAAAGTGTAGTGTGCTTAGTCACAGAAAGGTTTGTGTGTTTTTTAGTAGTACTCTAAATAGATGTGAGCTGAGGTCAAGGGAGAAAAAACTAACCATCTTTATTTCTCTTCCTCCTTTCTGGTTCACCCACTCCTCAGACTAGAGGGGAACCTCCCACCCCACTTTATGGTACCTTTTAAACATTGGTATTCTCATGGGTATGCATTACTATAGATGTTGCATACCTGCTTGTAGGAGACCTGGAATGACTACTTGAAAAACGGAAACTGTTTAGCCTTTACACAGCACTTCTAATCCATAGGTATCAAGGCGGTTTGAAGAGAAACCACAATCCTTGTTTTACTGCTGGGAGAGACCGAATAAGAGGTATAAAGCAGTTACACCAAATTCATCTAGGAGGTCAGTGGCAGAAAAGGGTATAAACCCCACTGCCTAATCCATTGCTATGTCCACATTGTGTCTTTGAATGAATGAAGTGCAGAAGAAGAGGTGTTCTCTATTGGCCTCAATTAGCAGGTGTTTTTCATCTCTATCGTGGAGACACACAAATGACCATTCCATTCCCACTGTCCTAGGCTTCCTCTCAGTAGGTAGCATATTACTTGCAGGTATAGGAAATTTACATTAAGCCAAGTAAAATGTGCAGCTTATTCTATAGAAGTGGTTGTTAACATAGCATAAGAAGCCCACTTGAGGCAGGGGAAAGGATTCAGTGCTGAGCACAAAACAGTCCTATGGACTTCATCTCTGCAGTCAGAAGCATATGATTGTGGACCACCGTATATCAGAGGATTCTTGTATTGTGCCCTGAATGATATGCAGTGTGTGATATACCATGCCCTGTAATAGCTGAAGATGCATTGTATCCAAGGTCTAGGAAAATAAACTTTACATCTGATGTCACCTGAATTGGATTCCGCTTTTCTGAGGAGCTAGATCTTGGTGAAACATCGTGATCCACTTGTGGTTATAAATACTTTCAAAAAGGCGTTTGCAAGCATGAGGAGGAGCCAGAAGAATAGAAGGAAACATTGCTAGAATCCAAGGCGAGATTGGCAAAGCAGGCTGATGGCAGCAGAACAGAAGAACGGAAAGAGAAGGGGCATCTGCAGAAGGTACTAAAATGTTCTGATTTTATTGCATTTGTGCATATTTTTGGTATATTCATTTTGCACAGAGGACGAGTACAGCTTGTTTTAGGGGATATCCACAGAATTCTAAGAGTGGAAGTTACTGTGGTGGATTTTGTATTTGCCACTGAAATATTTTCTGGTAATACGAAGACGTTTAATTCTGTCTCTTGCAATCTGAGCTGTGGCCTTTTACAGGCATTCCCAGGCCTCTGCTGTGGCCATTACTGCAAGGACAGAAATTACTTCTAATAAGAGGTGCAAAACATCTGTAATGCTCCTTTGAGTAATTCCAAAATCTCAAACAGTCTGTGTGTTTTTGTTTAAAGAGGTCAGCACACAAATAGTGAAATCCTAACTATAGATAATAAGTTGACTAAACCGTAAGTGGTGGTGTGTATGTATTGATAGCCTCATCACTAGTACTGCAAGTAAGTTTCAACTTTGTTCTTTAAAAAGTAGGATTCCAAACATGACTAATAGTACGCTAAATTTTTATAGTTCCTGTATCTTTTTAATATTGCAAGTTCATCAGATAGGCATGGCCCCTCATTGATAACCTAATGATTACGGAAAGGGATTGTCAGGATCAGTTTAAAGTATTAATGCTTAGTAAAAAGTGTAGATTCTGATCTTGGAATGCTGGATGGTTCAACAATGCAGATCTTAACACTTTATTATTTTCTGCTGTGTGCTAGGTCTTGCTACTGTTTGTGAATTAAAGATTACAGTGAATTAAGAGATTATTAGAATATATCCTCTGCCTTATGTGCTGACTGTACTGCTTTTTGCATCAAACTCATTTCAGGTGTGGAAAAATGGAAAGCCTTCACAACTTGAATGTGGTGATACCAAGATGTGTGATCTTTTTTTGAACTGGAAGTGGTGCTGAAGAGAAACAGTAGAGCTTCTGTTTCTGCTGAGAAAGGACAAAATGAAACTGCAAAGAAAAGCAAAGATGACTTGAGAGACCAAAATGGAAGACAAAGCATAATGAATAAATATGTATATGGTGTGACCTGTGCGTAAGATAGAAATCGAAGATACCGTTCATTTGTTGTTTCTTTGCTGCAATTGGCAGTGAACACAAAAAAGGAGGACAGTAACCTGGCTTAGACTTTGAGCCATAAAAACTTGTTAGCTCCAATGACTTTTCTTATTTTAAGCAGCAGAATCTGTTCTTCTGTTATCTTCTGTTTCTTTTACACTTCTTTGACTTCCCTTTGCTGAATTTCTGTTGTCCACTTACTGTCAAATGGCAGATATGTTACACAGTTTTCTTTTGTTTGGTTGTGCTTTATAAAAATACTGGTATTTTAAAGAAAAATGACAGCTTACGGGGTACACAAATACCTTGCAGCTCCCCTCAATAGTATTTTGTACTGATATGAAGGTAATGTGCTTTGTAGTGTTTCTGAGAGCCACATTACCATTAAAGAATAGTGATAACAGATACGTGACAAAAAAATTAACACTTAACTGACATCAAACCCTCCCAGTTCAGTGAATACAGTGAACCTATATTGCTAATGATATTGCATTAATCAAATGCGTACTGGGCAGGTTATTATAATACTTTGTCATCATCTGTTACTGGCGATCAGATTTTGTTTACCCCTTTTGTTGTTAACCTTGAATATTTGGACGAGTCTTTGTCTTGAGAGATGTGGGCTTCTTTTGCAGGGGTACAGGAAAGCTATGCTAAATATTCTTGCCCAAATGTTTTTCGCAGCTGGGTGGAGTATCCCTTTTGGCATGGATTCTTCCTTCTTTTTCCATCCCGTGTTTCAAAGTACTGAAATAGTTGGGGGTGTGTGTTATACTTTTGTAGGCGTCTTCAGGTGTGTTGCCAACTTCTCAGGTTTCATTCCCAGTTTAATGGGGAGGTTTTTTTGTGTTCCAGAAATAGATTGCTCGAATTCCATAGTTCTGCTCTATTATCAGGTATTACTTTCAGAGAAACAGTTCAAGACTACTACTTCAGAACTATTTCAGCCAATTACTGACCTTTCAGAATCTCAGCTGAGTGTGTAGTCCTGTCATGGCATAGCATTTACAGGACAACCTGGCTTTTTTCAGTGAGATTATGGTCTTGGTGTCAACTGGCTTGCCCAGTGAAGCTTTAGAATTGCGGTTATAACTGGAAGATGGGATTTGCCTACTGTGTCTTTAGATGACTGAGAGTTAAATGTCTGAGTTGGAACCATCCGCCCTAAACTCTCTTCATAGTCTGAAAGAAACTGGTGTCTTTACTGCAGTGTCTGTGGCATAGAAGAGGGCACCTAGAGCAACAAAAAAGGGACAAATAAGCCAAATTACATTGACTGCATACATTAGTTGCTGCAGTTAATGCTAAGCTTTATAAAATTTTAAGGTGTTTGATAGTTGTAGTAGGTACTAAAAATAAAACTAATGCTTTTTTCTTATGACCAGTTCTGTTTCTTGTCCCTTTTATTTTGTGCTGGAGGTCTAAATTCTTTCTCCCACCCTGCCCTCATTGAAAAAGAGCCTGCATTTGTCTCACACTTTCTTTTTATTCCTTTGCAGATGTCTTCTCCCTGCTCCTTTTACAGTTTGGTAATACCTGGGTTTGTTTTGGTTTAGTAATTTTCTCGAGATAGGAATTTCAACCAGAGAGTAATGACAGAGTAAAATTTTCTATTATGTGCATATTATAGATGATTGCAACAGCGTGAGAAATGTTGCTTCATAGAAGGATATAACTAATTGGATAATTTGGAAATGACAGGATGACCAGGAAAAACTGCTTTACCTCTTTAATCGAATGTGGAATTAAAGTATTTCTGAATAGAACTTCCCTGCTTGTCTGTGGAAGGAAAGCAAATAGTTTTTCAGATCCTATTTTGGATGTACATGTAAAGAAAAATCACTTCAAGAACATCATTGAAGTAGAAAGGAGTTTAACAGGAGGTTCAGCGTACAATTTTATGTATATTAGGAAGTTAGAATTATGATAGGAATTCCCTGCTGTGGGAATAAGAAAACAAAAATCATGGAAAACATCATCAGAAATGGTCAGTCGAAATTATTGTTGCCTTTTTTTTTTTTTAAGGGCTCTTATTATTTGGAAACCCTTTCAGAAGCTTCTGTATTGCTTAAAATTATCAGGCATTGTTCAGGGGTTTCTTTCTTTAAAGAACCTTCTTTTAAAAATTGATACAAGTTGCCTGAATTCTTCCAGGAGCAAGATTTGGTCATTTGTGCTGATAATCCCTTTGGAAACACAAAGTGTGTTATAAGAGGGGGGGTGGGGAAGTCTTTGGTTTTTTTGCCTTATGGGTGATTCTTTTAATTTAAACTATATCTCTTCATTTTTTTTATAATTTTTGTTTAACTTTATTATCAGATCATTTTAATAATTTTCCAGCTAATTGCTCTCCAGAGCATTATAGTTAAACATCAGGTGGGAACCAAAGTTATATTTTTGCAGAATGTTTTTTTTTTTTTTTCTATTAGTATGAACAACCGTTATGTTTATTATAGCTGGAGATGGTTATTAACTGTAATAAACCTCATGCATTTGACAATACTTTGTAGTCAGTTTCATTATTTTCCTTCAAGGAACTTAAAACTTTTTTATTTTGTTGTGCTGAGTACAGTGAATTCTTATCTGTTGATAATGCAAATCATATTTCTCCACTTTATAGACTTTACATATAACAATGGGGAAAGAAACACTGAAATCTTAAGAATTTGTTACAGAAGCATACAAACTTGCAGGGAGACTCGGGAGCAGGTTTGTTGTAGATGGTTTGAACTTCCTTTTTTCCTCACTGAAACATCTAGCAAGAAAGCAAGCAAACATTTAATGTATTAAAAAAGTAATTTTCCCTGTTATTCAGAAAGCCGGAAAGTGGTATTTTTCTAATCTGTTTTTAAAGGTGTGATCTTCATCTTTTTTTCTTTGCTTTTGTTGTTTAGGTCTCTGGCAAGCGTAATGGACAGTGCAGAAAAAGGCCTGTCCTCGGCTGAAAACTTAAAAGGTTTTATTGAGATAATAATTCCATTACTGATTGAGTGCTGGATTGAAGCATCTCCTGCACAATCAGCTCCCATTCTTGGAAACCTTTTGGAATCAGAATCTCAGCAGCTTATGCAGCAAGTGCTTAGTATAATACATTTATTGTGGAAACTCACAAAGCGACATGATGAAACATACAAAATGGTAAGGGAGAAGTGATCCGTGGCATAGTAATGACAGTGCATTTTGTTTTCATCGGAAACTAGTAATTTGGTGATTGGAAGTAGTGGAATTATTTTATTAAGAGAGAAAAAGTCTTGGTTTTAAGTAGAATTTGAGTTTGGATTTTGTCAAGTCTTGTACTCTAGAAGAGAATCTGTTGAACTGAGCCATGAGTTCACTGATCGTCTCCAGGAATCCTTCTTGACAGACTGCAGCACAAAAGCTTTTGAAACTGAAAGTGGTTTTGGAGAATAAGAGCATTTTGTCTCCTGGATAACCTCTAGAGTATAAATTTGAACAAAGCATAGAATGGAGTTGTTTGTTCCATGTTTTTATGTGTTGAAAAATTTTATAGGGGTGGGAGGATGGAAATGAACAAACCCTAAACCCTTGGAAAGGTAGGGATAATGGTGATATGAGATCCTGTACTTGCTTGGTGCGACGTACATTGTTCTGTCATGATTGGTAGTATCACAAGGCATCAAATCAACCTTAATAAGACTTTTAGAAAATATCCTTGGAGGTTTTTTGCCCTAATTATTTTGTCTGTCTTTTACTTTGATCAAGGAATTGCTCGTTTTTGTAACTTACGCTGCTCTTCCAAAGATTTTGCAGACTGGAAAAAGAACACTCTATTTTGGCTGTTGAGAGTAGTTGGAACGAATGTCTTGACAGCTCTTTGTTTTACATGTGTATAGGACTGTAGGTCCATTTGCTAAACAAAAACTATGTATAGAATAATTACTGGAAATCATTTGTGGAATCATTCCATTAGACCAGAGTTATCCAACATACACAGCCTGAGAGATGGATTCAGTGTGTCTGAACAAAACATGCTGCTCCCCTTTCATCTTTTGTAGAAGGCCTCTTGGAAGCAGGCTGTTGGCCAGGTAAATACCTGTGTCAGCCTTTTGCCCCTGGCCTTTTTCTTTAGGCTACTGCAGAGCTGCTGCCCTTCACCATAGGGAGCCTGCATTTCAGACACATGAAAGGAGTGCTCCTGTGTCCAGGTGTGAGCTTTTTTGGGCACGCACAGTTGCATTATGACCTTAGGATGTTTTGGGAAAAAAAAAAAAATCTGATGTCCATACAACTTTTTTTTTTTTGGAGTTATCTTATTTTCCCTTTATAGTCACCTTTATATATAAAATGCATTCAAATGGCTCAGTTTGAAAATGGAAGCTTTGCTTATTTAGTAGCCCTTGGGCTTATGGGCCAAAGTGGTTATTAGAGACACTTTGGAAAACCACAGTGAATATGCCTAGTGGAAACCTATTAATGTTTGAAATAGTTTAATGGTCATTTTCTGTTCTTAATACTTGAATATCATGAACATTATTTTGCCTGACCCGTTTGATAGCAGTGCAGGCTTCTTTTGTGATGAGTTCTGCTGGCAGTTTGTGGAATGGTGACTGTGAGTCTCTGTTAACCCACAAAGTAAAATTATTCTTAAATTTTGGAAAAAAAGAACAAAAAATCAGTTTTGTGCCAGTGGACTTTGAACTACAAGTGCACTAGTGATGGGGAAAAATAAAGGCAATGTCAGAATATGTCTTAATGGAAAACTCAGGACAGTCACTGCAAGTAAATCAGAGCTCACTCATTTTAAGTACCCTCATAAATTGGTATAAAAGCACTTCAATTCACATCTATAACTCACTTGGTTTAATATTGCATATACCCACAGTAACATGTGCTAAGAAAATACACTGGTCCAGTTTGGGTTAAATGGTGTCACTCAACCTTGACTTGTATCATAATTTTACTCCCTTGTTTTGTGGACCTTCAGGTTCATGCACAGGATTTCACATTTACGTCTGAAAGTAAATACATATGAAAACTTCCAAACAGAAGATAAAGTTCCTGTTTTTCATTGATTCCAGTAATGGATTTTGGAAGATGATTGCATTGATATATTTCAATTCTTACCATGTTTTCTGTCATCTGCTTTCCTTAACAGGAACTATGGCTCCGAATGAATTACCTTGTTGATTTCAAGCACTACTTCATGCGTCATTTTCCTTATTCTTTACAAGAAACAGTAAAGCACAAAAAGAAAGATTCGTGCAGAGGGTAAGAATAAAATCAGTGTCATATTACAGCTTTTAATTTCATAAGATGGGTGAGACAATGTAAGTCATATACTTTATCCATTATTAAGTTTTTAATGTTAGAAAAGAAAATTTTTTATTGCATATTCCTTGAAGATCTGCAGAGAAATTTTTATAGGAAGGCAGCATTGCTTTGAATTGAGAAGTTTTGGTTGTTCTTTGTGAAAGTATTGTATAGGAAGTCATCTGAATAGCCTCCAGTAGAAATTAAAATGCTGTCTTAGAGAAATGAAAATATTTTATTGAATGCTTGAATTTGGATATTGCTAAATGGTGATTTGTGTTAGTCTGACTAGTTTCATATTTCTGCATGTTTTCTTCAGTTGACTGTTGAATTATGTCAAAACATAGTTAAAACTTTTTTTTCACCCACATCTACTGATCTAGAGTTGTATTACAGGGCTGGATAAATAGAGCTAGGAGAGGAGATGGGACACATTGTGCCTATGCTGTATGGCAAAGCAGCAGTGGAGCAGAAGTCAAACACTCACATGTTTCTTCACTGTTGAGCTGGCAGAGTGGGTGCACCAATTTTGTTCTGGTACAGGCCAGTAGCAGGTTACCTCCTTTCTTAGCTCCCAGATGTGAGAATATATTAATGCAAAGTCTGTACTAGAGTCGTTCTGCATCACTGCAGTCCATATAAAACACTGGTCTATGTACAATGGGTATCAGCTGGTGTCTGACTTGGTTTCAAATACTTGCAAACTGTGCCACTGTAGATTGAGCTGTAGTAGTAGTAGCACCAGCAGGTCTCTTTACCTGCACCATGGTAGACCCTTAGTATATACTTGAGGCTGAAATCCTATTTGATATTTTGACTGTTGCATTTTCTCTTCCTGGAAGGGCATATAGATCAGAGGTACAGAATAACTCTTCTTTAAATGCTTTCGTTTCAGCTAAGTCTTACCCATTAAGTTCATAAAGCAAAAAGGTGGTTTGCTTTTCAAGGTGTTGACCTGGACACCCTTCCTTGAAACTGAAAATCTAAGAATTAGTAGTTAGGCAATGCAACCATCTTGCCTTGTAGGTGAAACCCTGACTAACCATACTTCTGTTGATGCTGCTTCACTCTGCTACCGAGTTTTGCCCCATTCTTGCACTTTAAAATAAATACATTGTTGAATACATGCAGGAGAAATAATCTGTGAAACTCTTTTTTGTGTTTTTATTTTACTTCAAGACTTCTAGAAACTTACCTTCACGCAATGAAAATAAAAATAGTTGCTTTTGTTTTCCTTGCCTACCAATGTTTTGGGTTAAAGGCCTGCATTTGGAAACCTTGCATGGCATTTTGAGGCTTCCTTCTTTCTCCAGTTTGCAAAATGTTGCAGAAACTTACCACAGTACTACTGACAGTGCTTGGTGTCTGCATATTCTGAACATGAAAAAGTTATTAGCATTTATGCCATGTATAAGTGATGTCCAAAGGCTGAGATTTATTTGCTCATATTGTAATGGTTGACTCTGAACTGAAGGGTGACTACACTTACGTTAGTGCAAGTGACTGTTATGTCGTTTTCACTTTGTGTTCTCAATGTAAACATTCATATTGTGCAGCGTTCTGTAGATAAATGCTGTGGTTTGGGTTTTTTTCATACTGTGAATGACTAGTCAAGTAGAGAAGTTCTAGCATTATGTGTCAAGCCGCAATACCCTTGTTTCCTGTCTTGATATCCCTTAATTTTGCCTTTCAAAACTCTGCAGGGCAACAGGCTGGTCCTACAGAATATTGTGATGGTGAAAAATGTGATTCTGATTCCACATGAGTTTGGAAAAAAGTAGATAAATGGATTTCTCTGTGCTGTTCATGGTGCTTTTTGTCATTGTGTGATAATGGCAAAATCCATGTGATTCCTCACAGAGGAAACACAGAAGAGATTGAAACTAAGGATTAATTTTTTTTAGCCTTCCTTTACTGGTTTCAGTCACCTAAAAGTGCTGCTAGGCCAGAGTAAAAATGTCAAACAGGAGAAACCAGCCATAAAGATACAATTTAGAGCTTTGGTTGTTGCTGCCATTATGAGAAATAGACATTTTGGTGGCAGAACAAAAATTTTGAAGTACCCAAATGTCAAATATGAAGACTTTTAAAATGGGTATTGGCTTTAGAACTTTAACGCTTAGAATTTTTTTCTACATAGTATTATTTCTACCAAAATAATGTATATTAAAAGGCACAAAATATTTTTTTAAATCTCTCTTTCCTTTTTCCACCCTCCCCTTTAGCAACAAGTATTGTATGACATCCTCAAACAGTGTAGACCATCTTTTACTGAACTTAACCTTATGTGACATAATGGTTTCACTAGCAAGCACTGCAACGCTTCAGATGGATTCTGGGTGGCTGGACATGATAAGGAAATTTGTGACAGATACTCTTCAGGACGGCAGCAAGCTGAATAGCAAGCAGGTGAACAGGTTGCTTGGTGTGACTTGGAGACTAATGCAAATACAGCAAAACAAAGGTAAGATATGAGTAGTTTCTGTGAAGCAAAATTATGCACTGACAAAGAGCTTGAGTTAGTCTAGTGTTTTCAGGTCACTTCATCTTATATCCTCAGTTGTTACATCATAATATATTTTGTCTATAGAGGTAAATTGAATTTCATGGTCATATCCCTGCGTGTAGCATTGAAAACTGCTTGATTTTTAGGAATGCTGTTAGGAATTTAGTTTAGGAATGCTGTTGATATGCAAAGTATTAATATACTTGTGTATCCATTTTCTTTTATTTACTACTTAAGATATTCTTATAAATGGGAAGATGAGTTTTCTTCATTCAAAAAAAATAATTACTAGGATGTAGAAGTGCATGATACCTTAATATGCTAATCCTTATTTAAAATGATTAACATAGCTGGTAGACTCCCTTGAGTACCGTCAGATGACCATTCTAGTTCTGTGATGACATGAAATGCCAAGATATAGTTCTGATGGAAAATATTCTACAGCAGCTTCCAAGATGTTTGATTTGAATCCTTTTGCAAGAGAAAACATATTTCCAGTTGTGAGTTGCAGGACCAGTACAGTGTTTTGGCCTTTTTTTTTTTTTTTTTTTTTTTTTTTTTTTTTTTTTTTTTCTTTTCAAGTACTACTTGGTTGGGTTCCAGATGAGGCCTTGTTTGATATGTCTGTTAAGTGATTTGATGTAGGACTTCTTTAAGAAAGGAGTTTTTCAGTAAGTCTAAATGTGGCAGGGGTCTATTGTGTCTTACCAGTCTGGTAGAAGTGAATTCCACAGCCATGCAGCCAAGTAGAGTTTATAGAAAATGCTTTGCCCTTGGCAGCAGGTTTCATTGTTAGTGTTGTAAATTGAAAAGATGTCAAATGTCCCTCACATATTTTGACAGTTAGTTGTATCTCCTTCCAAATCCATTTTAATTAGGAACCTGTCTATTCAGATGTCCCTGATGACAAAGATAATAAGTAATCATTCCTATCTGCACTCCAAATTTAACTTCCTGTTGAAGGCAAATAATAGTCCATAGTCAGAAATGTGCCTGTCTTGCCAGCTGAGCTAAAGCAGAAGAGGTGCTACTCAGGAAACTAGTTTCCAAACTATTGTTAGACTGTTAAATCAGGTACTTCATGCTTTTCCTTGTAATGAAACATTGATTTTTCCTTTGTCTGCCAAACTTTTACCAGGTAGTGGATAATGGCTGGTGGTTTTCTAACCAAAGTGGCCATTTTAGTGCAATAATTTTCCTCAGGAATGCAGAAAATAAATAATCTTAAAAAAAAAAATTTAAATGAAATTCCAAAAGATTAATAGGTATGGATCTTGTCTGCTGATCCTGTGGAGGTTCAGGAATTTCACTGCAAGTAGGAAATTTTTTACCTCACAAATCTGTATCTGTGTGGACAATTTATCTCATCCCTTCAGGATAATCCCTGTGCAGTGCTAAAAGCCTGACCAGATGTCAGATTAAAATTCGTTTACTAGCTGTAGAGGAAATGCAGCCTCGACAAGCTGCAGAAATGGGCTGATGGTTCAACAAGGGGAATTGCAAAGTCCTGCACTTGGGGAGGAACAAGCCCATACACCTGTACATGCTGGGGGCTGGCCAGCTGGAAAGCAGCTTGGCAGAAAAGGACCGGGGCTTCTGGTGGACACCAAGTTGAATATGAGCCAGCAGCGGGCCCTTGTGGCAAAGAAGGCCGGTGGTGTCCTGGGCTGCATTAGGAGGAGTGGTGACAGCAGGTTGAGGGAGGTGATCCTTCCCCTCTACTCAGCACTGGTGAGGCCACACCTGGAGTGCTGTATCCAGCTTTGGGCTCCCCAATACCAGAGACACATGGACATATTGGAGAGAGTCCAGCGAAGGGCCATGAAGATGATGAATGCACTGGAGCATCTCTCCTACAAGGAAAGGCTGAGAGAGCTGGGACTGTTTGACCTGGAGAAGACAAGGCTCGGGGCATCTTATCAATATATGTAAATACCTGAAGGGAGAGTGCAAAGAAGATGGAGCCAGGCTCATTTCAGTGGTGTCCAGTGACAAGGCAAGAGGCAACAGGCACAACCTGAAACACAGGAGATGCTGTCTGAACCTAAGGAACACCCTTTTTCACTGTGAGGGTGACCAAGCGCTGACACAGGTTGCCCAGAGAGGTTGTGGTGTCTCCATCCTTGGAGATACTCAGAAGCTGTCTGGACATGGTCCTGGACACTGAGATCTAGCTGATCCTGCTTCGGCAGGCGTGTTGGACTAGATGACCTCCAGAGGTCCCTTCCCACCTCAACGATTATGTAAATCTGTGGAAGAAAAAAAGCTTCCTTGATATTTTTTTTTTTTGATGGTGCTCTAGAAATTCTGAACTTTATCATGTCAGGTGATACCACAAAAAATGGTACATACCAGAAATACCACTCTGATTTGTTTAAAACCTATCTGACATTGAGATTAAGGGCCTGGAAGGGTATGTCTTCTTTAGAAGACAATGCAAAAGAAAAAATGAGCCATTACAATCAAAATTTTTTTAGAACACAATGGAAATCAAAAGAGGGGAAATTTAGATAGAAGGAAAAAAAAGAGCGAATGAATGAAACATTTAATAAGACCTTAGTCAATGTCTTGTGCATTATGCCACACAAGCATGGTGGTATCTTTGCAGTCACATTTTTCAGGGTTGCCTGTTTTGAGTGGAAAGCAGGACTTTATTGGTACTCAGTTGTGTTGCAACCTGTGCGCTATCTTGTCTTCAAGAAGGTCTGAAGTTTTCACTTATATGTGGTCTCTGTTCATTCATACGGCTCTTTCACAAGCTGCACAAGAAGGTGGTGTTTCAATGGTTTAGAAGTCTATCCAGTAGTTGTTGAAAAACATTTTGGTACTTTCCTGTGGACTTAAATGTAGATAGTTGCATATACAGATTATAACGCTTCTGTGTATGTAGGTATAAAATCAGAATATTAAGAAGTACTACTTAAGATTTTTATATATCTTCTTTCTAGTGGCAACAGAACCTTTGATAAAAGCAGTATATACATTATACCAGCAAAGGAACCTCCTCTTTCCTGTTCGTACATTGCTTTTGAAATTTTTTAGCAGAGTTTACCAAAAAGAAGATTTGAGGACTCAAAGAATCAGGTAAAAACCATTTCTGTATTCTTTCTCCTTTCAACATAGTGTATTTATTTCAAAAGTTAGCATACTTAATTTCTATGTAGATGTTATAAAACTTCATTCTGAATCTGTTTTGGCGCTGTGTCACTGAAATTTGAAAGTTTAAGTTATCTGTGAGTTGTGAGATTGATGTGTATTAGCTTAGTTGTCTTTTTTTTTAATGTAAGTACTAGATCGATCTTAATTAACTTTAAAATTTAACTTGAAGTACATTGCTGCAAGATCATTGTTACTGACTGTGTGGGTAGTCAGTAGATGTGTCAAGATTGTGCAACTGAAGCTATGGAATGTTTCCATTACTTCAGCCTGAGGTCATGGGCTTGTGACTTCGTGCCTTTGGTGGTTCTGGTAGTGCATGTCTAGCCTTTTGTACTTATTTTCTTTAAGAAAAGCATTATTCTATTGTTTTGGGTGCATGGTTCTACAGAGACTAGGTTTTTAAGAAAATGTTCTTGTCCTTTTGGTTTCCCAGTTTCATGCTTCTATTGATACCTGACTTTCTTCAAGTCAGACGAGATTATTCTGTATATTGCTGCTATTACACTTTTTCATCATGAGATATGTCCAAATTGTCTTAACTTTTCCAGAAGATACTTTTCAGCCAAGTCATCTGGTTCCAGCTACGTAAAATCCTTAAACATAGGTCAGGCTGCATTAATCCTACCTCCTTTGAGAACTGCTAAGGGACATAAGATCATACCCATGACACCTGTTTCTGCTACTAGGTAAAAGTCAAACCAGGGCCCCTAGAAGTTACTGGTACCCACTAGCAGAGTCAAGCTTTGGGAAAACTGGTCTCTTCTGCAATTCCTTTGCTTTGTTAAATCTTACGTTGTGGTAATGCCTGAGTACATGTAATTAGATCTACAGCCAGAAATATCTAATGCTGCCCTATGAACATTCTAAGAAGTACAGGGAATTTGAAAAACAGGCAGGAAAAAGGCTTGAGAATATCCTATTTTCCTCCTCTTTTCACCCAGAGTGAAAAATAGATCTTTTTCATACTGACTAATTTCCATGAGGTTACATTAACTTCTGTTTTCTGTACTTACCTGGAAGTCTTGAGCATCTCACCCAGTTTCATGTGACCATCTACCGATCTAGAAGGCTTTAGCTTTCTATCTCTAGACATCAAGAATAGCAGTAGTTTTCTTGCTGTTCCTCACATGGAATTGTGCGATTATTAGTAACAGAAGAATGAAATCTCAAAAACTTTTTGGAAAAAGGATAATTGCACTTATGTCTGACAAGACATTTTAAGATGACATGATGTTTGTGCACTGTACTGATCCATTTCTTTCCTTTAGAAACAAGTGGGGTTTTTTCATTTCTTCAAGATGTAGACTGCGCAGTAGGTCCTGGATGACATTCATGTTATTCCATTCAGTTTGATGTCATAGCTCCTTCAGCCCTCCTGTGACTGCTCTCCTCATTTATTTTTTATTTTTTTCTCAGAAGCTTCTCAAGAGCTGTCTAAGAGGAGCAGAATTCATGTTGGAACATTTTGCAAGGACATTTAAGTGAAGTATCTGACTCAAAGGCTCGGTAGGAGCTTTTGGCCTATTACTGCCCTGTGAAAGAAAACTTGATTGATTTATTACAAGGTTTGGAATTAGTATTTGGGTCTTGATGTTATCTTTACCCCTAATTGCTACACACATATGCATAGTCATTGTGTGTATATGTGCGTATACAGTGTGTGTGTATACATGTGCGCATATGCATATATACGCTGGTAGAGACTATTTAGCATCACAGCCTGCCTTCAACACTGACCTATGTGAGATACTATAGGAAGAAGACAAGAATTATTTTTCTATAGTACTCCAAGCTTCCAACCCTTTGAAGCCTGTACTTCCTCACTGCGCAGAGCTTCTCTGTGTTTAGTATCATTCAGTGGATGTCTTTTCAATGAGCTGTTCTGGTCATTCCTTGGACCGATCTAAATCAAGAGGAACTGCAGCATCTTCTGGCAAGGAGTGCCAAAACTCAGCTGTCTGAAGACCAAGTTTCTTTTGTTTGTTTTGATCCTGGCTACTTCTAGCTTCATTTGATGCCAGCCCCCGCTTCTGTGGGAAGAGAAAGCAAACATTTTATTCCCATCCGCTGTTTGCATGTCAAGTGATTTGGGACCTCTATTGAGCCTACCTCCAACTCAACCACTTCAGTTGTCTCTTCTCTAGGCTTTTCCTACTGTTAAAACACAATTAATCTCTCTATGCAAGGTCCTTCCCTCTTATGTCATGGATACTTAGTTTCTTTAAAAAGTTTTTGGTAAGGCATTTTGTCAAGTCTTTTGTAAATGAAATAATTTTTATTGTCATTGTGCTACTCTTGTTGATATCTTCAAAGTTCTACTTTGAAATTCTTGATTTATATTCAGCAGCTTCTCTCATGTAATCATCACTTTGGTAGTAAGCTGATGAAATGTTTTTGGTTTATAAATGATACTTGATTTGATAAATCAGGGTGTCGTAAAAATTGTAGCCCATGAAAGATAGGATTGGCCAATAAGAGTGTTTCAGTTTGAGCTAGAAAGGATAAATAAAAGCTGAGCTATAATGGAGGTTGTCAGGTTTTAAAGCTCAGTATCAAAGATATTTAAAGGAAAGGAAAAAACTAATTGGTGAATTTTCCTGAAGTATGAAGAGGCGAATTGATTAGAATGGGGAAGGAGATCTGGAGAATCAACTCATAAATACAAATGAAAATTTTTCTTAGGCTAGGGAAGAGCTTGTCCGAGTTTTTTTGCTGTTTCCTGACCAGCTTTTAGGGGATGTTCATGGTTAACAGCACTTACAGAGAATGGAAAAAAAGACATTTATAAGCAAACTGGTTTCATTCCTGTTTTTCTGACAAGCAGGTTAGAAATAGCAATTCCTAAATGTCAAGCTGAATTATTTTTTTCATAGGATGTGAAAATAGCAAAAGCTTCTTAACCATCACACTATAGGATAAGGAAAGAAGTGGATGTGAAATTAGGATGAATTCAGGCTGTCATTCAGTATCTTGTCACATTTTTCAATAGATTATTACAATTTGTGTCAAAACACAAAGGATGGTTAGAGTCCTCAGATATGGAAACAACAGTGCTGTAAACAAAATTGAGTTGAATGCTGTCAAATGAATGCAAAAGAGGAGGGTTAGATAAATGTTATTCCAGAGATTTGAGATAACTGGTGTGTGAAAATGCAGATAGATAGAACTTTGACTGTTCCCTTTAAAGGCAGGTAATGCAATCTGGATTTGGTGTAAAAGATTGCATCTCACTTAAAGAATAGGAGTGTGTACAGTGGGATACAGTACATAAGTAAAAACAGTGGGAGTGGTAAAACTGGAGAGAGTCTGCTTGTACAATTCCTCAGAGCTCTCTTGGAGCTAAACTTCATGTTGTTATTAATGAGCGGCACACAAAGCAGGAGCATGCCAATAGAAACTTTCTGGTGACGTACAGTTTAGAAGTGTTACCTGAACAGAGGAAATGAGAAATAAACCAGAATTGGATTACCTGAGGGAATCATAGAAGAAGGAAGAGGTGTATTTGTACAGAACAAAAATTGGTGCACTTAGCAACTAACGGGATTTTTTAAAATGTGAAATTCAGCCAGGCAGTTGCAAACAATAATCCTGTAATTGATCTTTCTCCTTCTATATGCTGCCTGTGTACTAAGGTGGTGGGGAAAAAAAGCAAGTGTAATTTTTAGAAGATACTAAGCTGTAGCAGAAGATACACAGAAGCATTGTAATCTTTGAACAAGATCATTTGGTACCTCATTCAGTTGACCTTATTTGTAGTTACTCATGGCCAAGAAAGCCCAAACTGTAAGGGCTGCAGGGGCAACCTAGGCTACGGATTCCTTTCACTCATGTTTGAATCTGGGGAATTTTGGGCTGATGAGCCTCGGCTCAGTCCCTTGAAAGATCATGCAGCCCTTTGCTTGGAATTAACATGTGAACACGTAAGTGACAAGCAGGTAATCAGCAACAAGCTAGCATGTATGTAAGAGCAAATCATGCTTTACCAACATGATAGCCTTCTGTGACAAATGACAAATGGCTGCACGGACAAGGGGAGAGTGTCTGACACAATACGCTTTGTTAACAAGGTTGTTTGGTGCCATGTTCCACCAGTTACAGTTTTTCATTTGGCTTTAAGAGGTATCTGAATTGGACAAGCAAGACATCAGCGAAGGTGGAATTGAATTTGAAAGTCTAGTGTAAAGAGTGGTAGCTTGAATGGGGGGTTCAGTGGTATTGAGGGTGTAGTAGTCTTATGGCTTTTTAGCTTGACTTATAGCTCATTAAATATAAACTGATAAAACTAATGATAAATGGAAATGTTGCTTTGCCAGCATATGGTTGGTTCACACAAGTACTTTCTGAAAGAGTTAAAAATATGCAGTGCAGAATGTATGAATCAGGTAAATACCTCTGATGTAACTGTAGCAGCACACTAATGTGCTCAGATATTCTGGTGAAACATTCTCAGCAAATCACAGTATTATTGTAATTTAACTGTACCTGATATTAAAGCAACTTAGTCAAGACTAGAAAGAGTAAGTTTGTGGGGGTTTTGTTTTGATTTGCTTGGATTATTTTTTTTCTTCCTAACGAATTTTCCCTCTTTCTTCAGAAGTCGAAGTAAAGTTTTATCTCGTTGGCTGGCTGGCTTACCTCAGCAGCTTGCGCTGCTTGGCTTGAGAAACCCTGAGCTTTCCAATCAGCTGATTGATATCATTCATTCTGCGGCTTCTCGTTCCAACAAGGAATTGTTACAAAGTTTACAAGCCACTGCTGCTCGAATATACGGTAAGACTTTTACATTACAGCATAATGAATTTTGTCCATCACTGGGCAGGGAAGTTGGAGTATGTGGAAAATACTGGTGTTTCCTAGGTGAACGTAAAGTCCGGGGGGTGGAGGTTGGTTCAGTCCGTTATAATAAAGGTTAAAATGAACTGTGCGTGTCATTTCCTAAAGGCTAGTAAAAAGATTAAAATATTTAGTTCAAGTTAGCAGGACTTTAACCTTATAGACTAGAAGCTTTGTTTTTTGTGAAACTTCTTGTGAAATTTCTTCTCGTTTTGTTGTTGTTTGGGGTTTTTTGAGAGGTTGGTTTTCTGTTTGTTTGTTCGTGGGTTTTTTTTTTTTTCCTCTCTTCAGTGCGAGTTACGTTGTCCTCCCTTCAGCGAGTGCTGTAGGCTCGTAACCAAATAAGAGTAGTTAGAAAAGAGCGGGGTCCCTGCAGGATTGTTGCAGCGTTTTTCACGAGTTGCTTATGCTGTGGAGTCGTTACCAAGTGCGGACAGGGGTGGGGTTTTTTTGGTGTGTGTTTAAAAACTAGCCAGAATGCCGGCGTATTGACTTTTGCCTGTCCGTGTGCCGCTAGATCCGCTGGAGGGCGCGCTGGTGCTGCTGCCGGCGGAGGCCCAGCGGCGGCTGGTGCAGCTGGTGTACTTCCTGCCCTGCCTGCCCGCCAGCCTGCTCGCCTGCCTCAGCCGCTGCTGCATCATGGGCAGGATGTCCTCCGAGCTGGCCGCCACCCTCATCGGGATACTGCACATGAGGTACAGTGCCGAACCGGCATCTGAGTTTGCTGTGTTGTGTCTTTTTTTTTTTTTTTTTAAAAAAAAGCATGAACGTGTATTCATTAAGCGTGAGCTCTGTTACTGGTTTGCACAAAAAAAAAAATTCAATCAATCTAGTGTGCAAGAATTGGAATCATGAAGAAAGTTAATGCTTCCATCAAACTGTTACTCCTAGCCTTTCACTTCAGCCCTGTCTTTACACTGACCAATATCCAGTGCTTGATAACAAAATCATAGAACGGTTTGTGTTGGAAGGGACCTTTAAAGGTCATCTAGTCCAACACCCCCTGCAATGAGCAGGGACATCTTCAACTGACCAGGCTGCTACAGCAGCCCCTCCAACCTGACCTTCAGTGGTTCCAGGGATGGGGCATCTACCATCTCTCTGGGCAACCTGGTCCAGTGTTTCACCACTCTTACTGTAAAAAAATTTCTTCCTTATATCTAGTCTGAATTTTCCCTCTTTTAGTTTAAAGCCATTACACCTTGTCCTATCGCAACAGGCCCTGCTAAAAAGTTTGTCCCCATCTTTCCTGTAGGCCCCCTTTAAGTACTGAAAGGCCTTACAGTTACCTGTAAGGCTATGCGGCATTGAGCATCCTCTACCCAGAACATCATCATTGGTGGTCTTTGTTCTGCCACTGATTGCAGCTTTTCCTCATTAATACTTTGACTTGACACTGTTTGCAATCAAAAATAACCAACCAGTGTGTGTTCTCATGTTCTGCTTTCTTTCAAATTTTTAAAACTCACTTTCCCTATGATTGCCATACTTGAATAGCCAAATCATAGTTGCTAGGCAAGTGTCTTGTTCAAAATTATTCATGCTCTTGTTGTTTTTGTCCTGGCTTGAAAGAGGGTAAGTTTGCCTGCAAAGTCAGGGAGAGAGGCTACTGTTCCACTAAAGTGAGTAGAAGGCTTGCTGGGATTTCACAAAGGTGTTTTGCTTTACTGCTTCTGGAAAAAATATACTTGCTTTTCGCCATTGCTAAATATTGTTGAACCTTGGATAAATAAGCAGGAATTAATCTTACATGAATGACGCTTAAAGTGATTTTTTTTTTTCTTAATGCTTTTTGGAACTTGAATGTTTTTTGATTTAAAATATGACACAACGCAATGTACTGTCATATGCAGACCTGTTCATATTAGCTGTATAATATGTGAATAAGGTGACTAACATACGAAGTGACGGTGTTGAAACTTATAATATCCTATATATAATGTATTGCTACTATGAAAATGAAATTTCGACCTAGTTTTGGGAAGCTGGACTTCAAATTTTACTTTAAAAAAAATATATATTCTTTGCTGTAAACTAGAAATTCAGTAGCAAACTGTAACCAAATCAAATGCAGTCATAAGCACTGAGGTGTTTATTTTGTTAGTAGATGTTATCAGATTTTCAATGTGGGATTGTTTTACAGTAACAGTATAACTGTTTTCTAAAGATTATCAGAAGGCTGCAGGTGGGCTGTGGGCATTTGATCCTCTTGGCAGAAGATGCAAGAGGCAGCCGGAGGGAAGGTGTTCTTAACAAAAGTAGGTTATATCTTGACAACAGAGAAGGAGGAGCAACTTTTCATTTTTCGAACGTGCAAAGAAAGTATTTTGATTTTAATTTATGGCATTTGGAACATGTTTTAAAATTAAGTTGGATTCAAATATTATGTGTTATCTACCCAAGACGTCAGTCTGAAATAACTAGATGAAAAAAAGGTATTGATGTAGTTATACTAGTGCAGTTTCTTGCATTCGTAAGTCCTAACAGCCCTCCTTTCTGGAAGGTTACAAGTTTTGATGAAACTTGGAAAAGAGATACTTGTCTTGACTGAGTGTTGTTTTTCTTTGATGAGGCTGTTCCCACTTCATTGAGAGAATTCAGCCTTAAAAACAGGAACTTGATCAGTTTTCTTTAGAAACACATCTGAAAATAATGCAAGTCCTTGGAAAGACTGAAACAGGTCGTTAATAGACAAAGTGAATCCAACAGCATTGAAAATACTTTCTCATATATATAACCAACTTAAAAACTTGTAGTACAAGTCTTGAAGGGCTTACTGAGGACACCTTTTTTCAGCTGTGGCTCAGCTTCTTAATATATAGGTGAAATCAGTTTTGCAAAAGACTTATTTTTTTATTGTCACAATCACAGATTTTTTTTTGTATTAAAAACTTCATTCTAGGATGCCTTTAAGAATTAGAGAACAGAGATGATGTCAGAAATGTTAGTGGCTGTTGACAGAGTTGTCCAAAAAAAAAAAAAAAGCTTTGGCAACTTAAGCATGCAAAGACAGGGAGATAAATAGCAATTAATGTTAAGTTCTCAAGAACAGAAGAGTCTGATATATCTTTTTCCATAGGAAAAGAAGTTGTACAGTTAAGGAGACAGTAGTAGTTTTTCTAGACCTGAACTTTAGCTGGGTTTTATGAGCTTTCCCCACCTGTCATTGCACACAGGATACATGAACTAATTTTCCAGCTCTTATCAGAAAAGCCAAGCTGGATTATTGTGTCCAGTTTTGTGGCTTGCTTTTAGATGATGATGTGGTCAAACTGGATTGAGTTTAAAGGATGGCAGACAAAGAATGATAGTCTGTAAATTGTGATAATGGGGAATGACTGACAAATTGGCATTGTTAGGCAAATTAGGCTGGGAAGGGGGGGAACCATGTGCGTAAAACGCTATTGACAAGGAATGGGAGAACACAGTTTTAGCAGGATTAGAAATATAGACCTTAAATATCAGAAGAATGTTTGGTTTGAGTGCTAGCAAAATTTTCTAAAAGCAGAGATTCATACACACGTACATACATAAGCTGTGTAGGAAAGGGGTATAAATAGACTTCAATGGAGATACTTAAAATCAGGTTGGACAAAAGCGTATCACGGATGGCAGAGATAAAGCCTTAAAGGAGGTAGAGGGACTAGGTAACTTCTGGTAATCATTGATAGCTCTTGTGATGCTTGGAGTTAAACATGCAACTTTTTGAAATGAATGGTACTATACCAAAATGTATATCATTTCACAATTCTGTGCCACAATCTGTTTCATGGGACACTTCCTGTAGTTAAAGATTATGGTAGTTTTGCATAGGGAAACTGATACAGATCAGTCCATTGGGAGACATAATTTATGAGTAAAACCGATGTTGTCAGTAGATGGCACTGTTTTTCTTCCAGTACATTCATGTTCTATTTGGTGAGGGGGTAGTTTTTATAAATTTCTTTTCTTCTAAGCCACCTGCTTATCTGTCGTGCTTTAAATAGATTGCATTCAGTAGCGTCAGAGGCTCACTGCTGTATTTGTTAATTGTTTTTAATTTCTTTAAAAGCCTTTATTTCTGCATTATTCTTGACTGGCAGAGCATGTATGTTTTTACATGCATCTGAGAATGCACATACATACCCATGTATATTTGCCAGGGAGAAGCTACGTTAAGGTGGATTTGATGAGAGTACATATGGATGATAAGACTGTTGCAGTTATTCCAGGAACAATCATTATAAACTCAAGCAACTCATAGCTTTTTTTTATGTGCGTGTAAACTATAAAAGTTGATAGTAAATGTATCCAGATGGCTTCAACCACAGGCCTGTGATGATATCGGGCGGTAACATTAAATTATAATTACTGTGTGTTAACTTTTAGAATTTTTGGTTGATTAGAAATGAATTCTGAAGACATTCAATAGTTTCCACTTCTTATTTTTGCAATGGTGAAATGAATAGCCAGGTGATCTGCAGGAGCACATTAAGTGAGCCATGGTGGACTCGGTGTGCTGAGAATGAAGACGATGTTGACAGTATTTCTGTATATAATGGGAAGGCTTCTGAGCCTGGGAGGGTGATTATCTATACTGTTAAATACTTAGGATGGTTCCTGTCATGCTTTTGGTCTATATTCACTAAAGCTTTACCAGTTAGCACGGGCCAAAGATGGTTCTGAAAAGAAAGCTGAAATGCAGCCACCCTGTTTTGGATGCTGGTATGAACATGGCCAGATTTATGCTGATTGATCTCTGTGCCAAGGAACAGGCATTGCTGCAGTTTGGGTCACTGGGACAGCTACAGCTGGTGAGTTTCAGGTGAAACTCAGGGATAGAAGGTGTTGTTTTGGCTTAATTTCCCTGCTGTTCTCCTCAAGTGCATGCCTTATGCCCATTGTATGGGACCTGAGATGTAACTCCAGTAAATCCAGTCAGATAGGGTTTTGAGACATGGAAGCATGCCAGGGTTTTGGGGTATAAATCTTTCTCCCTGCTCCTGTTCGTACTCAAACAGGTGAGGAAAGGTGTAGAGCAACATGAGTGAACAATCTGTGACTTCAGACTGAGCGAAATGAGAGGTGGTGGTGCTTTAGAAGGAGATGAGTTTTCTGAGTTGGCCTCTGATTTAAGCCTCTAACGGGCTTAAATTTACAGAGACAGGTGGAAAGGTGTGGGAAGTATTTTAGAAAGCTGTTTCTAAATTAATATTTCTAGTATTTTAGAAAGTCTTTGCATCAAATCTACTGGATGGATTTTTCTGTGGTCTTTAGGTGGTGCGTAGATTGATATATTGAGGCGAACCATTTGTGTTGCTGCAGTGTGCCACATTTCTAAAAGAATTAACTTTAGTGTTTATTTTTAATTCGTGATTTTTTTGGTATAACTGGTAAATACTCAAATAGTAGTTCTGCTAACTGAAGATGAATGGTTAAAGTGTTGGGTAGGAACATGTAACGTTTGGCATGAGTGGACCTGTGGCTTGAAATTCCAGTCTTCATCTCGATGGTAGAGCTCTGGTCATTCCTTGAAGATGTGGATATGGACAGGTAGACAGTCCTCTCCAGGAAGTGAAGAAATGTATTAATCGTTGATGGTCTAGTTGGAATTAAGCTCATAAATTTTAGCAGTATTATAGGTAGAGCTGGAAAGAATTCTTGGTGTAATCCCTCTATGCCTACTTTTGGAAGACTGGCTTTGAGGCAAATCTCTTCGTCAAATATGGAAGCACATTAAATGTTGCGAACTCACCTTCTTGTATATAATAGATTGTCTTGTTTGTCTGACAAAAGGGAGGTCTGCTGTTTACAAACCAAAATCTGTACTGTAACAGTTGCAGAGGAACACCATTTGTCACCATTTGTTAGGCTCAGTGTTTTGTTTGCTACTTCTTAGTAATGTTGTGGTGATTGTATGGCAGATATTCTTGTTAACAGATTTCTCTTTTTTTCCGTCCCTTTTGTATCAGGTAGGATACTTAAGGTGATTAATTTATAATCTGAGTACTTACTGTGACGTATTCTGTGAAATACAGATTAAGAAATGCAGATTATGAGATTGTGGTTAAATGTATAAAATAGGAAGTTAGATTGCTGACTTTACAGTAAAAGTTCTCTGTCTCTTCTTAACATGTCTTGAGGTACAAATAAGGAAAACCTATTCAGTGTAATTACATAAATGCAATTTCTTATTCAGTGTAATTACATAAATGCAATTTATTTATGTGCCTTACGCATAATAGTTACAATTTTTTTAGAACTTTTTATCCATTGGAACAGCGTGTCTGGAAATTATTTCACTGTAATAGAGAATTGGACAGATAATATTTCACTGCTGAGATAAAAAACAATGGGAGTTAATTTATGGCATTTCTCTCTTGAAGTAGAGTGTCCATAAATGAGATTTCCAATGGCTTCAGCCATTTCTTATTCTTGTGGGGCTCTTTCCCTGCTGGGGTCTTGCAAAGAGTTGTTGTTTCTGTTGCTGTAGAAAAGGAGAAGGGTGAGGACCATATAAATAAAAACTGAGTGCTCTCTTCCAGCAAGACATAAATTGTGTGGGAGTTCCTAGTCCTCACAGGTTTGAGATAACTCTGGGGGTAACTTGTGTTCTGCTTGTTGTAACTGTTAATGGACTCTTTCCTTAAGAGGTAGTGCCTTTAAAATATTCTGTTGCTTTCCAGACAGTAATGAGGGAGCGCGGCTGGCATCTCACCAAGCAGCCAGGCATGCTTGTTGGTTCCTGCTAACCTCAGGAAGCTGGTGTTTAGAAAGAACTGGGATAGACATTTTAATGTCTGTTTGGTATAAAGTGTAGAATTCTGTGTCTCCAGATATATTACCTGGAGGTGTTTTAGGGTCATAACAGAGTTTAAAGTTTTCTACAGCTATTTCCTTTGTAAGTAAAAACTACTTTTACTTTAGTCATCCTAGTTATGCGGTCTGCAACCTTTGACAGTATAGCTTGAGGAGGCACAGTGAGAATGCAAAATGTAGTAACAAAGAGCCTATATACTACTTCATTAAAGACTTACTGAATACATTATTGTAGACAAGAAAAAGAAAAACATTATATTCCCAAAAAGTATTTGCAAGCTGGAGAGGATATTGTAACACATTATTGTGAATAACAATACTGATAGAGCAATTGAATACAGTAATTCTCATACAAATGAAGTGTAGAAAGATTTCAGAATAGTATATTTTTCTTAAAAACGTAAGACATAAATAAAATTAAAATTTTACCAAAATACGCTAAGTTCTTATTTAAAAAAAAGATAAAAAACACTCTCAAGCCATTACAGATGGTGCAATGGAAAATCAACTCAATAGACCTTGGACAATAAGTCAAAAAGCATACATGTATAGGAAGGTGTAGTAATTATGAATGGCTTGCTGAGAAAAATGTAAGAATAGTAAGGTCTGTGTTCACTGTGAAGTGCTTTTTCTGGCTATATTTTCACACCCCCCAATTTAGAAACACAAAATGAAGGAGGAAGGTATTCAAAAGGTAACAAAAATGCTTAAAGCAGTATTGAATATAAACTAAAGAGTGTGCTTTCAAAATGCTGGCATTTCCCTGAGTGGGTGCCACTGAGGATGAAGGGTGAAAGATTGATCTGTTTTCCTTGCTGCAAGATCAGAAAGGATCCATAGTTCTTGAGAACCAGATCCCAGGGTGGGTTACAGTGCATTCCTTCATCCACATCTGGTCAGCAAATTTCCTTTTCCTTGCTCACTGTTATGTAGAGGTCTAGGACTTGAGACAGGGAGAAGGCTAAGCTTGTGTTTAAGGACATGGCCCTCTAAATTTGTCCCCAGGTGGCTGTTTGTAGTTTGATATTCCTAACCAAGGGGGAAAGAATTATGTTGCTCCGCTTGCAATTGTACCAGTCAGTAAATGCCGTTTGCTCATTAGTGAATGTTTCTTCTGATTTGTGCTCTCGTTTATAATGTGTAAGCAATTCTTTTCTTCAGACAACCTTTGCAACTGTGGAGCAAATGAGTAGCTGACAGGCTTACTTTTAACAATGCAGAGCTCAAATTGTTGTTTTCTTAAAATAGGGTTCATATTTTTCCCCAAATCCCTGGTAATTCCTTGCAGATGTTTGTTGTATTTTGCCACATCTTCAAATGGAAACAGTTGATCCTTCAAAAGAGATAATGAAAGTTAAAAGAAAAAACTCACACTAACAAACCATTGCCTACGTATGGTAACCTGTTAGAGGAAAAGAAGATAAAAACACTTCACTTGCTCTCAGAGTTTATGTTCAGGACCTATACTACCTGGAGCTAAGTTGGTGTGAATGATGAGACGGGTACAGGGTTGGAGAACTATTCAAAGATCCTTTTTTATTTTTTAATGTAAAAAAAAAAAAATATTAATTTTTTTTAGTTTGCTTTTTTAAACTATTTCAATGTCAGTTAGTGTCAGTCTTGGTTTCCTGTCTCTTCAAGAACTGGTATGAAGACTGAGAGTGCTGCTCCTCATTAACAATGTAACACGGAACTGATTTGATTAAATTGATGCAGGAACCTGAGTTTATACTTTATTGCAGTTGCATTTCAATTTGACAGAAATTACTTTTCATTAAAGCTAAACAGGAATAAACTATGCCAAAGCTGAGATAAATAGTGGCACAGGGCTTTTTAGTGTTTTAAAAGAACATATTTTACAGTAGTGCAAGTACATGCCTACACTGGGGGAAAATGTTTTATATTTTCCTTCCATAAAGGTACAATAGTCCTAGTATGGTACTTGCATGTGATTTTGCTCTTTCCAGTGTATATTGTTGTTTATACGCACACAGTTCCTGAGACTGAGAATATGGGAGTGTTTGGGATGTGTTGTAACATACTTGCCAGGCTCTCCAAGATAGCTAATTCCAAAATTGTTCCATTACCTCATATTTGACAGGTGTTTTTACATGTCAGCACCATTTTAAATGGTTGTCAGACAGCGCTGCTACTAGTTACACAGCTAGGTGTCTATATAAAACATGACATTCATAATAATCCTGTGAGGAGGCTGGCTAGAAGACATACCTGTCCAATGTTGTCCTAGCATGGTTTTATTCAGCAGAGCAGTGTTTCTGGGCTCAGACAGTGACCCCTGAGCAGTGTGCTGAAGAATTTGAATGGAATCCTCTTAGCTCTAGAGAGGGATGCTGCAGTATCTCTGTGGAAGTCTCCTGATCCTGATGAGTACTGGTCAGTAGCTGAACAGTTTTGTCGTGATAGAAAAACTCTCTGGGCTGATACTAGACTCGCTGTGTTGAGAGGTCAATAGATGGCAGAGGTCATAAAAACAGGAAGCCGAAAGAAGAAGGAAACGTTTTCTTTACCCCCTTTCTGTGGATCGGTAAAGATTTTTTTCTCAACACAGTGCTTGGTTGATGACAGTGGAAGATTCACAAGTGGTAAGGGGTATTGTCCTACACATCTGTGATCCTGGGTTGTGTAGGAACTCAGCCCTGTTTCATGCAGTGGAAACAACTTCTTTATGATCCTTGGTTGCAGTGTGATTATTCAGGCTATTGTAGAAGAATCACTTTACTCTGCTTCTTGTATTTCCAAGTCCTTAACTGAACTCCTGGATAGGCAACAAGACCTGCTCAGCCATATCCTGATGAGCTGCAGAACAACAGAATGCGCATCTAGAAGGTGGTGGTGTGTCATCTTCAGACTATAGGTAGATGAACTGACTGAATAGCTTTGGCAAGAAAGAAAAAAAGACAGAGTAGAGTTGATTAGCTACATGCTGCTATGCTAAGTACTTTGGTATACTACATAATGTGAATTTTGTTAGTGGACTTTGTCATCTCTCTGGGTTGTTCCTGAATAGGCTGTACAGCCCAGTGCCAGCACAGATCGTGTGAACTTCCAGTGATGTCTGTCTTCCACTGTATGAGCTGATCAGTTAGTTCTGCCCACCATTTCCTACCTTTAAACCAATTCTCTCTTGATGTAAGGACCTTCATTCCTACACTATGGCTGCTTGGTTTTCTGCAGTTCTTTTTCCTAAGTATTATAGAGTCTTCCATATTCATGTGCGCCTACCCCTTAAGAAGATTTCTAAGAGATATGTAAGGCAAAAATTCTTTTTTTAGAAACCGTTCTGTCTGTTCCCAAGCACGACACAGGTATTCATGTGTCAGCTAATTTTATCCGTCATTATAACATGTATTAATTTGCCTAGTGCAGGCATTAAAGTTACAAACCTTATTTATGTGGAACTTGTTTTTCAGGCTTGCTTGTTTTTTTTTAAAAAATATCATCATATTTGCCACTCCACAGCCTGTAGGTGTCAGGGAAGTTCTTAGATGGCAGGTTGCTCACAGCTGCTAGTAGTTCAGTTCATCTTTGCCTTCCCTTGGAGCTCCTTTGCATGGTGAATGCCATTTCATCCTCGTAATTCCCTTCTGTTTTGTTGGGTTCCATAGTATGTTAGGCAACTGCTTGAATTTACAACAGGTCTTCTTGAAGACTCGTTCTGAGATGGGAACCAGCAGAGTTTCTTCTCTGATGATCACAGATGGGCAGAATTCCTGTAGCTTGTGTCCTATAGCCTTATCTTGCCTGAGTGCTGTTCTCATGCACTGGTTGTCTGCTGGGTGTACAGAATCCCCGCAAGTTTTCTGCTCCTGATGTGTTCGAAGGACAATTTATTCTCAGTATCTCAGTGGTTAAAGTACTTGCTGAAGATGCAGAAAATCTGGGTTCACTGTCTTCATCTGAAGGGGAGGTTGATTTCCTGTTTCTTAACACAGTGAACTGTTTTGAGGAGGTGTACTTAATTTAATAATATATAAATAAACTATATTAATTTTACTAAATTTTCACTGAGTTGAGGCCTGGAATGCAGTTAGGTTTTTTTCAGGAAATAAGTGAATCAGCTGGTGGCTGTGCCTATGGCTATTTACATGTTCTGCGTGGAACAGCAGTATCGGTGGAAGAAATAAAAGGGGAAACTCCTTTTAGAATGATTTTTATAACCTGGAATTAAAGAAACAATTGTGGGAGGCCTTGATTTAAATCTGTGATCAATGGTTGATAAAATACATTTAAAAAGGTATCACCTACCACAGTCCAAGTTAAGTTAGGTTTCTCAGGCTGTTCTCTTGCAAATGCTTAAATATTTCTGTAAAGCTTCAGAAACACCCTGCACTAGAGTATTCTCTATTATTGCTGTGGAAGTGCTTTCCTGGAAGGTGAAAGAATTGGATTTTATTTTCCTTGAGCAGAAAACCCGGACCCTTGATGTTACACTTCTTGAGTTCTGTAACCCTCCCATTTATGAACAAAAGCGTGATAATATCAGTGCCTCAGAAGAACTGTGAATCTTGCAGTTGCTTTTCCTTGTTTTACTTTAAAAATATGTGAAGACTGACCTCTTTTTTTTTTTTTAATTCATTGCACTTTTTTCAATTTTATTACTAACAGAAAAAAAAAAACCAACCCAAATTCTAAACAAAATTTTGTCATGCTTGATAGGTGTATTGC
>VFFE01007061.1:740909-865654 GCA_008921705.1 Burhinus oedicnemus | reverse complement strand
AATATTTATTTTTTAAATTTTTTTTGTAATTCAAAGCAATTCTGAAATTCCTTTTTTTTTTTTTTTGAGTAGCTCCAGACACATATGTATTCTAGCTGTCATTTTTGTGGATGGATTTTCATGGGGTGGCAAAATGTGTATGCCTGGCACAAAGGTATTCCAAACTTGTTATTTTGTTCCCAAAACATGAAGCTGTAAAAAATTTCTGAAAAACAAGCTTTCCAGGATTTTGTTACCTGTAAGCTAAGCCATTTTGGCTGTTTAGCAGAGGGAAACTAGGAAAAAGGTGATCTGAGTCAGGTAGTTGGCTTGGAGAATTGCATTGGGAAGCTCTGAAATTTCACAAGATTGTAAGAGCAGAAAGCAGCGATGTCTTACAGCAAAGATCCATAGTCTGCAGCGCAAGTGCCAAGAGCAGCATACAAGTAGATTTGAATAATATGCATTTTGCATAATGGGATGTAGGTCTGAGCCGCAGCCTTTTGAGGAAAGCATGTGTGAGTTGTACCTGTTCCCAGCTCCTCGCTCTCTCCTCGTTCTGCACTGATACACAGGCAAGACACTACAGTTAGGTGGTCAGTCGTGTCTGTTTGCTTCGAGGTTCTACAAGCACGTACGGCTTCTAATTTGAGAAACAAAAGTAGGCTGGTGCGCCGCCTCTTACAGATTGCCCCTAAAAAGGGAAGTGTTGGGCAGCTGTGATAACGGGTTTGCTCCTGTCTTTGCACATTGTTCCTTTTTGTGTTCTAAATCTCACAGCAAGTTTTTAATTTAGTTCTGTGTTTAATAGCTTTAGCTACCCTAAAACAGATGCTGAGACTGCTTTTAAGTGGGATCTGTTGTTCATGTAAAGAGCTATATTAAAAGCAGTGGACATAATGAAAAATACAGCCCAGCTTTGTAATATAACGGTTTTCACCAAATAAGGGAAATAAAATTAATTTAATTTACTGTGTGTTGGCTGTCATCGCTATATTAAAGGTTATACCAGTATTTATGAAAAGTTAGTATCTCAGTAATTTAATCAGCTTAACAGCCTAAGCCCATGTAGGGGTACAAAGTTCAATATTTCTTGTCTTGAAAAGAGCAAGTTCTGGTTTTGAAGCTATTTAAAATGCTATTCTAACAACAGCAGTTAGAAACGAGAATGCTAAAATTAACAATTTAGTCATGCTAATTGATTGTATTTTGCAGGTAGCTTGTGAATTCTTAATTATATGGTTTTTAAACTATCTGCTATTGGTTTTGTGTAGATCATCCTTTGCAGGCTGGAAGTGCCAAGTGCAGGATAATTCAGTGAATGATGTGGACTATTTCAGCTTCTTGTTTTCAACCCTTATAGGTAATCCATGTGAATGTCATAATTCAGAATTAACAAAATGAAATTTGTTTTGATAGTCAATTACTGGATTTAATTTAGAATAACTGGTGTAGTAAGTACTTCCTGAAAGTAATTCTAATCTTGTTACATATTTTTTATGAGATACCCTTTTTTTTTATCTTGATCTGATTTTTGACACCCTATTTTTACACTTTCCCATTTGGACTGAATATCTTCATACTTTTTCTTCATTCTGGCAACTTTGTTTGGAAAGTATGAGGAAAACCTAAATTCAGCATATGACATGAACAAGAATTTTTTTTCTAGATTTAAGTAAATGCCTTTTATTGGCTTGTAACAATATAAATGAGTGCTTCTGGGATTTCCTGTGGACATGCTTATGCTATTAAAAACATTCCATCAGAATAAAGTAATCAAAGTACATTGAAGTGAGCTGCCCAAGGTCAGCATGTGAGCAGAATTACTTCTGCTACTATGTTCTTACTCAGATATAAAAATAGTTGTGTTCTGTGGTGATGAAACTTTGAGAAATTACAGTGGTTAAAATGGCATAATATGACTGAGAAATATCTTCCAGTAACTTGCCGTGTGGTAAAAAAAGTGTTCGTTCTTCATCACCTCAGTCATTCATAATGTTCAACTACTTTGCTTTCAAAAACTACCTTTTTTCCTAAAGCAGTGAAGAGAGAGCTGTTCTGATAACTGAGAAAACGAACACAAACCCCAAGTGACTGTTTTGGAGCAATAGTCCTGTTTTACTAAAATATCTAATACCTGGCTAAAAATAATTAGCCAAATTATTTTTTTATTTTTTTTAACCCTGAGGTTATGTTAGAAGGTTACTGAGTTATTGTGAACACATGGTGAACTGTCTTGCATTATACCTGCTTTTTTTAAATTATTTTTTAAAGGCACTGAAAATAGCATAATATTGGCCTCTTACAGGTTTTTTTTTTTTTCATACCACATTGTAGTTTAAGTGGGTATGCCATTGATTTTTCAAATATTTGTTTTCTTTCAGAAGTCAGAATTTGTATTTTGGTATACTTAATTTAAAATACAAAGCAAGAGCTTTTAACAAAAAAAATGTTACGCAGACATAATTTAAAAGACAGTTTTTGTCAATGATGCTGTTGAAGTAGAACAGTGCTTGGCTTGTTTCATGATACTGTTGTACTGCTTCTTTTTCTCTAGGGTTTTCAAGAGAGGAGTTGACTGGTCTCCAGGGCATTAGAGGAAAACCACACATTAGCCAGACACAGCTTTCACCTGTCCGTCTTTACCTAACTGATTTGGACCAGTTTTTACACCACTGGGCTGTGACAGAGGTAATACATCAACACTAATTCTAAATGACAGCATACAAACTCTGAGTGCTTTCCATCCTTTTCTGCAGATGCCTAAATCTTGTTGTGAGTTGAGTTGAAAAAAGAATGAAAAATATAATATCTGTCAAACAGCCAATGTTTTTTCTATAGCCATTGGATAATATTTTGAAGGAAGCTGCTTTAAAAGGTGAATGTTCAGACATGTAGTAAGCAAAACAATACTCGTGAAAAAAATGGGTAGAAGCCTTGGTGGAAAATTCTTAAACACTAGTAAGATTAAGACCAGCAATGTGCTTTGGCTTTCAGAAATAAATTAATTGTAAAAATAATAATTATGAAGAGTTTTCTTTGAGAGTAAATTCCACTGTTAATTATAAAGCACTTGCATTAAATGAGATTTTAACTTGAAAGTAATACTAAGTTAGCATTGGTGGTTATTTAGAATAAATCCTGATGCTTGTTTAATCAAAATTTACTGGGATTGGAAACTTCACTGTGAATTCAATTCCTGCTTGTAAGATCCTAAATACTGAAAACTTAATTTTATTGCTGGTTCTAAAGGGATCTGAGCCACCAGATTTTATTCAGAACAGGTGCATATTAGTCTGCATTCTGGCTCAACTCTTTTTATTGCTTAGCCCACAATAAACCACTTCTAGGTGTGAAATCATGTTTTAATGACATCCCAATTTGACAGTATTTATGAAATCTCCGTCACAAAACCAGAGTATAGCAGAAGTTTTTAGTCGCATCATTTATTCTGGGTTTTTGTGGCAGTCTTTTTGGTTCAAGAAAGCAGTATAATAGATTTTTCTCTTCTAATTCATAAACTTTAAGGGATAATCTACTGAAACTAATGGTAGTGCAAGGCATATATTGCATGTGTGCTATTATGTATTGAAAAGTATTTTAAGCAAAGTTGTTCTTTGGGACCATGACTGACACACGTGTTGAGAAGTCCTGCCTTCAAGTCAGTTGGCCTGTGAAGCAGCTAAACTTTCTGATTTGTTTTGCTTTGTCTCTTCTGGGCAGTAATGAAGCGTTTTCTTTTCTCACCAAAACTCCTTTCTCCAGTATTGAAAGACTAGAGTGCTTTCTCTCCCGGTCATGTATGGAACTATTCCTCTTGTGAATGCACCAGAGGGATTACTTGTTTGTCAAGGAGTTAGCATAATCTGAAGGATTTATATATACTTTACCTTTTTCTGAAAATGTCACCTCTTGTGTCTTCTCCTTCCTCTTTTTTCTTCTCTTCCACCAGTCTATCAAAGTTGGTTGTGAAACTACACAATATGACTTTTTTCACTTAGGGACAGTGAAGTAGTTTAATTGTAGATAGCTTACTTGTGCTTTTGGTTCCTGGTTGCAAGTTTCATTTACTTCTCCTACCTCAATCTTCTCAGTGTTTTGGTGCCATCAAGGAGAGTCAGTATGTTCAGAAACTTGAGACTTGTTTTTGTTAAAGTACCTTTTCTTGGGAAAGACACAAGATGCTCTCTCAGATTCTCACAAGTCGATGGCAGTCATTAAGCAAAGAACTGGATATCCTTGGTTAGTAATGAAAGAGGATTTAGACATCCTATGAAGCATTGCACTACTTCTGCAGTTATGTGTCAGCCTGAAGTCTTTTCTGGGGACTAAGTTATGAAAGAGAGAATAGGAACAAAAATCCCATGCATCAAAAATCTATATGTAAAGACCGATCGAGACCTTCTAGACCCACCTCATTTTGTAGACACTTAACCAAAGGGCATTCTGGACTGCCACTTACAACTCTGAGCTTGAGACGGAGATTGGAGACTTTTCCTCATAAGCACGTTCGTGATTGTGGAGAGAAAATTTCTAATGAATGGGGCTATGTCAGATAGACCTAGGATGTGAGCAGGAATAGTCAGCAATGATTTATGAAGGGCAAATTGTGCTCAACTAACCTATTAGCCTTCTGCAACAAGGTGACTAGCTTGGTGGGTGAGGGGAGAGCAGTTTATCTTGACTTGTGTAAGGTTTTTGATGCTGTATCCCGTAACATCCTTGTCGACAAGCTGACAAAGAATAGCTTAGATAAGTAGACAGAGAAGTGGGTTGAAAACTGCCTGAACAGCCAGGCCAGAGTGTTGTGATCAGTGGTGCAAAGTCCAGTTGGTGGCAAGTCACTAGTGGTGTACCCCGGGGACTGGTACTGGGGCCAGTACTTTCTAACCTTTGTTAATGACCTGGACAATAACGCTGAGTGCCCCCTTAGCAAGTCTACAGATGATGCAAAACTGGGAGGACTGGGTGATAGATCAGATTGTTGTGCTGCCATTCAGAGGGATGTGGACAGGCTGGAGATCTGGGCATGAAGTTCAGTGAAGGAAAATGCAGATTCCTGCACCTGGATGGGAATAATCCCAGGCACCAGTAAATGCTGGAGGCTGACTAGCAGGAAAGCAGCTCTGCAGAGAAGGACCTTGATGGTTCTGATGGACAGCAAGTTGACCATAAGCGAACATGCACCCTCATGACAAAAAAGCCCCACAGCATTCTGGGCTGCATGAGGAGGAGTTTTGCCAGCAGGCTGAGAGAGGTGATCCTTCTTCTCTACTCAGCACCGATGAGGTCACACCTAAAGTACTTCGTCCAGTTTTGGGCTCCTCAGGACAAGAGAGATATGGATGTACTGGAGCATCTTTCATATAAGGTGATGCAGATCATCTTGAGTGCCATTACGCGGCACATGCAGGACAACCAGGTGACCAGGCCCAGTCAGCATGGGGTCATGAAACGCAGGTCCCACTTGACTAACCTGATCTCCTTCTATCACAAGGTGTCCTGCTTGGTGGATGAGCGAAAGACTGTGGGTGCTGTCTACCTGGACTTTAGTAAAGCCTTCAGCATGGTTTCCCACAGCATTCTCCTGGAGAAACTGGCTGCTCATGGCTTGGATGGGTGTACTCTTCACTGGGTCAAAAACTGGCGGGAAGGCTGGGCCCAAAGAGTGGTAGTGAATGGAGTTAAATCCAGTTGGCGGCCAGTCACAAGTGGTGCTCCCCAGGGCTCGGTACTGGGGCCAGTTCTGTTTAATATCTTTATCAGTGACCTGGACAAGGGGAGCAAGTGAACCCTCAGTAAGTTTGCAGATGACAGCAAGTTAGACGGGAGTGTCGACCTGCTTGAGGGTAGGATGGCCCTACAGAGGGATCTGGACAGGCTGGATTGATGAGCCAAGGTCAATGGTATGAAGTTCAACAAGGCCAAGTGCTGGGTCCTGCACTTGAGTCACAACAACCCCATGCAGCACTACAGGCTTGAGGAAGAGTGGCTGGAAAGCTGCCTGGCAGAAAAGGACCTGGGGGTATTGGTCAACAGTCAGCTGAATATGAGCTAGCAGTGTGCCCAGGTGGCTAAGGAGGCCAACAGCATCCTGGCCTGTATCGGGAATAGCGTGGTCAGCAGGAGTAGGGAAGTGATCGTCCCCCTGTACTCAGCACTGGTAAGGCCCCACCTTGAGTACTGTGTTCAGTTTTGGGCCCCTCACTACAAGAAAGACATTGAGGTGCTGGAGTGTGTCCAGAGAAGGGCAATGAAGCTGGTGAAGGGTCTAGAGAACAAGTCTTCTGAGGAGTGGCTGAGGGAACAGGGGTTGTTTAGCCTGGAGAAAAGGACACTGGGGGGAGACCTTATCACTCTCTCTCTCAGCTACCTGAAATGAGGTTGTAGAGAGGTGGGAGTTGATCTCTCCTCCCAAGTAACAAATGATAGTACATGAGGAGATGGCCTCAAGTTGTGCCGGGGGAGGTTTAGATTAGATATTAGGAAAAATTTCTTTGCTGAAAGGGTTATCAGGCATTGGAACAGGCTGCCCAGGGAAGTGATGGAATCGCCATCCCTGCAGGTATTTAAAAGATGGGTAGACATGGTGCTGAAGGACATGGTTTAGTGGTGGTTTTGGCAGTGTTAGGCTGATGGTTGGACTTGATGATCTTAAAGGTCCCTTCCAGCCTAGGCAATTCTATCATTCTGTGATGCTGAGAGAGCTAGGACCGTTCAGCCTGGGTAAGAGAAGGCTTTGGGGGAATCTTACCAGTGTGTATAGATACTTGATGGGAGGGAACGAAGAGTATGGAGCCAGGCTCTTCTCAGTAGTGCTCAGTGACAGCACAAGAGGGCACAAATTAAAACACATGGAGTTCCATCTAAACACATACCTTTTTACAGCAAGGTGGTCAAACACTGGAATAAGTAGCCCAGAGTTCCCAGCTATAGACATACTCAAAACCTGGCTGGACACAGTGCTGGTCGACCTGCTCAAGCTGACCTCACTTGAGCAGGAGAGTTGGATGTCCCTTTCAACTTCAGCAATTCCATGATTCTTTGAAAAACTCTCCTCTTGAAAAAAACAGAACTTTTGTTTCACCATCAACAAATCTATTATTTTTTGGGTTTAGAACATAGTGAGATTCCCAGTATGGGGAAATCTTATTTTTTATGTGGTAGGTTGTTAAACCTATGTATGATCTGGAAGTCAAACTGTTCATGTTAAATGCTTGCCAGAAGGACTGGTAGTATTGCAATGCAGTTCGGGGTCTTCCTTACAGAATTGCTTTTTTTTCCCCCGTGGAATTTGCAGGCAGAAAAGTAGGGGCACCTCTTCAGTAGCTTTCTTCCCTACTAGCGAAAAGTTAAGATACTCTTTCTTCTTGTCTCTATCTGGTAATAATGGTGTCTGGGATGCACTGTTCATGTTCCAAATCTCTTTGTTTTTACAAAGACAAGAGATGAGTATTAAGGCAGCCACTTCCTATTATGAATCACAGGATTCCATTAATTTTTCATGTGGCTGGTTTTGATTTCAGATGCAGTTGTAGATATGGTGATATATAAACAAAACTGTACTGAAGTTACCACTTAAAAAATCAGATGTTAGGGTTTTAGATGGCTGTTTCCTGTGTTTAAATATCTAATACAGTGCTGTGTTCATTAAGTTGAAGGGGTTTTCTCTTCTCCTTGTTGAGTACCATTTTCCAACCCTCAAAGATAGTGACCCATAGTCTGTTTCATGTTCACTTTGTAAAGAAAACATTCTGGGGACTGTAGTCCATAAAAACTTGGGAATTTGGAGGCTGGACCGTTTAAAAAAAAAAAATAAAAAAAAAAAATCCTGGCTTGGGAAAAACCTTTCAGTTCAAGACTTGCCAAAAGTTGCAAAGGAATACTTTCTGTAGAGGAAGTAGTTTCCAGTAGGTATTGAACAAGCTACTCTACTCTCAAAAGAAAATAAACCAAACAGCAACAAGCCCCTCAAAAACCCAGAGCTGCAGCCTCTGGGGAGAAGAAAACTGCCAGCAAATCATGAGGCTCTTCTAGGATGTCTTGAAAGACAATATGATATGATGGCTCTATTTGCATTGAATTTGAGAGAGAGAGTTTTGGAGACCGCTTTCTTCCAAGCAGACATAGTTCAAGGTGTGACACAATTTTCGAATCAAAATATTTTTAGCTGTGACAGAAAATTATTTAAATAAAGTGCTACAGGAATTAATAAATCCCATCTTGAATTAGTCATGCTTTTGGTGCAACTGAGTAGAGCGGCACAGCTTCTGAATTGCTGAATCTTTCCTGCTTTCCCTTGCTGAATAAGGAAGTTTATGATGATGCTGTAATGCTAAGCAAAATATTTGTAATAATTAAAAATACCTAGTAAGTGAGAACAGCCCTCTGTTGGTTGCAGAGCAGGCAGCATTCAGGCCTCAACTTTATGTTGAGAATTGTTCATTTAAAAGAGAAAATAAATAAGGAACTGATGGAATTAGGATTTGACAGCCTCGTTCCCTACGAATAAATGAGACTAGTGATCAGATTATTATTATTAGTCCATCCATCCTCCTCTTTCTTCTCTTCCACCACTAGTTTTGTCTAAACCATTGGCTAGTTTTTGACTCTGCTAAAAGAATAAAGTTGCAAATACTGGTTGCCTGTAAGTTTTATGAAAACAAGCAGGTGGAAGAGGAAAAAACTCTAGATTAGCACAAGGCAGTTTCTAACTCAGTTTCTGCATCCTGCTTGGCAGCAGCCAGTTGGTCAGCCTGCACGTGCATCACTCCGTACCAGGCTCAGCAGGTGCCGTCGCTTGGCCCGTGGTGGTGTCAGGGGGTTGTGAGGCAGGAGCAGCTGGGGTTAAGGCAATGAAGAAATGGAAGGGCAAGTGATGAAGGGTCCCAGGCATGAATCTGTAGGAGGCCATGGCTTGTTGGCTTTATTCCTCTCTGCTCGACTTCGTTTTCAAATCCAGAGGAAGGCAGTCCAAGCTGTCTGTCGCTAGCTCGCTGTACTGTGCAGTCGGTGGTATGTATTTCTAATGGCAATGAACTGTAGGAGGGAATTTAATATATAATGTATGCATGTCAGAAATATGGAAGAAAAGGTGAGCCTCTGGAGAAAGAGCAAGTTGTGTAAAGGAAGAGAATAACTTGCGACATTTTCAAATGGCAGTTTGGACTTTTGGAGTGTTAATATGACCACTGCGCTTGGTAGCATGTGATTAACCGTAATTGGTGAAAAGGTCAAACAAATACACTTCTGATGGGAATTAATGCTTTTAAGTCATTTATAGCAAAACTGTTTTGAGATGGATACTGTTTGTAACTTTTTTTTGTGTAGAGAGTGGTAATTGGTATTTTGAAAATCTGAAGCCATATTTTTTTTTTTTTTTGTGGAAGCTTTTAGGTAATGGTGATTTTCACTTAAGGAGCAGTGCTTAAGAAAGTTGTCCCTTAAAATGCCTTTTTTTATAGCTATAAAGGTCAGTCTTCATATTTTGTCTAAAAGATGTGTTAAATTTGGAAACTGTGGTTCTTTTTCTGGAGCAACTCCTACTTAAAATGACTTCTGCCTTATTAAAGCCAATTATTTAAAATCATACCCCTGTAGCTGAAATAGATGGGGCTCCAGAATAAATGGTTGCAGCCTTAGGGAAGAGGCTTTCGTCTTCGCTCATTTTAACTGTGCCCATAGTGTTTGTCGGTAATATTGTTCGCTCCCCTGTAATTGAATTGCCCTGCCAGTATCAAATGAAATAGCGCCAACAGGAATGAACAGTTTAACGAGGTAACCATGTATACATGATAATTTGTGTTGTAATATTTGGTGTTTGACAGTTGAACATTTTGGAAGGGGAAAGCAAATGATAATTCAAAGTTCTGCTTGAAGTCGAGATTCTAGAGTTAATACTGAGCACATAACTGACTTGAAGAAATAAATACTCAACAAAATGTTTAAAATGTTTAAGAGCAAACACTAGGGAAGGTCAGCTGCTTTTAAAAGCAATCTTGAATTCAAAAGCCTTGGGATGTATATAATGTAATATAATAATATGTGTCAAAACTGGAGATGTCTCGTAAGTGAAACAGAATTGGGAAGGCTGTATCTGCACTCATACACTGTGGAAAATTACAACAAATCATTAAAGATAGCATGTAAATTAAAAGTCTTGCAAGGATGTTTGTCTTGAGAAGTAAATGGTGGTGTTGCAGTGCTGAAGCTCAACTTTAAGCAGATTAACGCTTAAAAAAACCACTGAATTTTTTAAATGAAGATTTTTGAGTTTAAGTGCCTGTAAGATTTCAACTTGTGGTCTGTATTGAGATTTCCAGATTAGAGTTATGTTGGGGAGAAAAAGCAGCTGAGGGTGTAAATTGTATCCCTTCTGAACTAAAGTATGCTATAGTTTTTACCCTATTTAAGGAGGATAAAAAACCCCTCTGTATAAACCCATTAGTGTTTTGTAAAACTACGTCATATCCAAGTTTAATGTTTAGGAATGAAAATAATGTGGTTTTTTTCTTGAAAAGTAATGCAAATTCCAAAGAAACAAAAGAAAAATTATATAAATAAATGTAATGCCTCCTCAAATGAATAAAGCTCTTTTTCACAGGTCTCTTCTGTAATTTTAAGATAGAAAACTTAAAATTTAACAATAAGAACAACAAAAACCCCCAAACAACCAAAAAACCACAATAAAACCCAAACAACAAAACACAACCCCCCCCAAAATGTAACTTGATCTTCAGGCCAGTGCTCCATTGTGCCTGCATCTTATATTTCTAGTGTATCTTGTGACATTGTATAGCTGGGAGCTCACATGTTACTGCGTATAGCTAATGGGAATTAATGTCTCCACAGTTACTGGACATTATGCTATAAATTCACATCCTGGTTTGTGATACCTAAATTAAAATTGCTTAAAAAGGCAGGCTTTATGGGACAAGAGGTAGTTTTCTAAGCGTACAGTTTTCTGCGTCTTCAAGCCCTTTTGTTTGGGGAGGGGGCCAGCAGGTGAATTTGGAGACGTACATCAGATGTTCCTTTGACCTTCCTGCATGTGGTCTGACAGGGAGGCATCCACGAGAAGGAGGAATCGGCCATGGTGACATTTTATAGCTGTGAGAAAGCTGCAGAACTGTGAAAGAAGGGCTTACTATGGCTGTAAGAGGATGAAATGAAAGCTCCTTGGGTAGCAAAGCTATTTTGTGGTGTCCTTTCTTTGTATTTTGTTAGTAAGATGGTTCTGAGAACCAGATCTGTGCTGTTTTTTGGGTACAGCTTCGTCTGCTCCTGGATAGCACATTAGCTGTTGAGTATAAAACCTGGTTTTGCTGACAAAAGAATAAAGAAATGCCCATCACTTAGTGAGACAGTAGGATTGTCTCTAGCCCATAGTTCTCTGCCTCCTGGCACCAAATCTTGCTGGGGCCCAGATTTAAACATGTGATCAGATTGTCGCACAGGAGGTGAGCAGTGGTGATTGTCACTCGTGTTTGTGTCCAGTGGCAAATAAAGATAACTTCACTTGGTTTAGTTGACTCTTAATATAGCTTTAACATCAGACCACATGCCAACAGCCAAGGAGTCTGCAGAGAGGCAATCGCCACAGTTCAACAGATGCAACATGAGTGTGTATGCTGCACTTACCCTGTTTCTGAGCCAGCAGTTGGATATTAACTGTGTTTCATAATCCTTTGAAGTTTTTGGAAATATGTACTCTATCAAGATGCAGGACACAATAAGTGTTCTAAAGCATTTGTGATTCCTAAGTTCCTGTATTCCTGTTTTGCTACCCTGAATGTAAAATTAGCCCCATAGTGGGTTTTTCCCCTCCTGTTGCCTACCTATGTAATACTCTCCTGCAGATTCCATTCCTTCTTTTTGGCTTTTTCTTTTTTTAACCTAGGTTTTGTTTTGTTTTATTATGATTGTGTGAGGGTTTCATGTGGAGTGTTTTGTGTTGTTTTTTCCTTTTTTTCTGGAGTCACTGAATCAGGAATACCTTTCACATCCGCCCCTGTGAGCTTAGCCAAGGCAGATGAACAAAGATCTCTTGTTGTACGCAGCTTTCTCAACAACTCAGGGCACTGTTAATATTGCCCTGTCAAATCAATTTATTTCAGAAAGAGAAGCAGCACCTGTCAAGGGAGTACACTGTCTGATAAGCTAGGGTGCTTCGGGGGAAGCTGGCCAAGCTTCAGACGACAAGCTTCATTGCCTGCCCCATCACCTGAAAACTTCTCGTTTTCTACGCTCTGCAGTAACATGCTATACTGGATAGAGTCCGCTCGAAACAGTCATTTCACAAGGGCTTGGGAATTGCTGCAGAACAGCCTGTTACATTTTAGTTACCCATGTTTGAGGTGGATGTCGATGTGAATTGAAAAATATATTTTAAAGTTCACGTTAGGATATAGTGCCTGCTGTGTGCCAACTTTCTTTTTAAATAAAATCGCTTCTCCTGGAGTCTGAACTGTCTTCAGTCTGACTCCACAGAGTGGCTTGCTAAAATACTTGATCCATTATTTTTCCTGCTTGCTTTGCTCCTCTCTGTGCTCATGCTTGTGTGTGTCTTCAGAGGAAGGTAAGTATTTTTCTCCGAAAAAGAGTACTTTGCAGCATAATCAAGCTTGAAATAATATGCAGATTTTCCCTGGAGACTTACTGATAAAATACTTCCTTTGAGGCTTCTTGAGTCAGGATTCTGTCACGTTATGGGAAGCATTGAGTGATTTAGGGAGTGGAAACAGTTAAATAATGAACAAAACATTACTCTTGGTTCATCATTTGTGCGTGTTCCCGTTGCCACGAGGGCTCAGATGGAGACTGGGCTTCCTCGGGTCCTCCCAACTCTGCCTTTTGGAGTTAAGAGCATCTTACAGACAGGCAATATTAAACTCATAGATTCCTCTGCTTGTACATTAGAGCTATGAAAAGCCTGTTTCAGATTGGATTAAGAGTCAGGTTGGCTGTCAGCAGCAAAAATGCTTTTAACTTGTCCAGTTGAAGAGTAGAGTAAAATACTCCATGGTGTCAGGATCTCCAAAAAGCCCAGGGAGTGCTCCTGGGTTGCCTTCCCAGCCTTTTTTGTTTGTTTTTTCCCCTTTTAGCTGGCTGCTGTTAGAGTATGTCTTCAGCATGGCAGGCAAGGAGGCCTGTGTAGTAATGATTTTCAGCAGCACTAGTAGGGAACCTGCTGCTGTAGTTGTGTGGTATGACGGGTAGTTGGGCTTGTCTAATCAATAAGGTTTGGTTTGAAAAACTGCTAGTGGATTACAAAGCCTGTAGTATTTGCTGTATAATGCTAACAGATAATCCCCATATTTAGGAGAATGCTTTTCTTTGGTTTAATTTATTCAAGTGGACATTCAAACAATTAAAAAGGGGGGGGGGGGAAACCCAACCCAAAACCTCTAAACCTAAACCAAACCTGTTATAAAATCCTTGTCTCAAAAAGATGTAAAACCCTGCTACGGTCAGAAACGCTCGTTCTCTGTCCATTCACTTCAGTAACACTTGAAATAAAACTACTCTGGCTTTGGTCCAAAACCAAGCGATGAATGCGCCAAAAATGCGATAAATGCTAATCAAATGTAAAATAATGAATCAGCTGTGACATTTTATTATGGAAATTAAACATCACGCAAACCCTTGCCTGAGGAAAATAAATTGTCAGGAAAAATACTAATTTTCATGTGATAATTAAGTTTTCTTTGCTTTTCATTTCCATGTCTAATAACGTTTCAGTTTCACTTTTTATAACAGGCATTTGTTATGAAAGCCATTTCAAGCAGGATTTAATTTATGGAATTGAAAAGGATTGCCACTCCCATTTAATCGTAGGAAAATAGAACTGGATCTAGGGAATGGTGGTGCTATTTTGAGGGTCAGAAAGATCTAAAAGGTTGAAAAACTAACTAGCCAATGCACTTTACCACAACCCTTCTAAGCAAGTATGCTGCTCTTCAATGGTATTATGCCTGTTTTGCTTGCCAATTCTGGAAGAATCTGAGTGTCGGTGAATTGTACCTGTTAAGAAATGCTCTTACGACTTGTCATCTCAGGGAGAACCTCAGTGGACTGGTAGGCCTATTCTAGGAACGTAGTCCTAAGGGTGAACCATTAATAATGGTTTTATTAATAATGAAACCTTAGTTTTCTGGGTAGATTTCGTGGATTTGCCTTCAAGGTCTTTAATTTGTTGACCTCATGTGGGTATGTACTGAATGAGAAGGGATCTCTCTAGCATACTGTGGCTAGTGTCATGTGCTCACAAGCATATGGCTTGCCCCATTTGTAAACTTCCTGAGCTCTGTCTTATGAGCAACAAATGTCTCCTGCATTTCCCCTTTCATAATCATCCTTCCTAAGTTCCATCTCGTGCATTCTCAGCCAGCTATGACCATCGTTATTTTTTGTTGCTGTTTGGTTATGTTTGTCTTCCTGCAGTGGTTTTCACATCTTTGTTTTATTTGTAAGTGACAATAAGATCCCTTCTCAGGTATAGTTTTGCCAGCCTAGGCAGGTTAAGTGCTTTCTGTTGACACCTGTAAGACTGAATCTCTATTCTTTGTGCAATTTTTCTATGCCCGTTCAGTTTGAAGTTACCTTTCTTGAAAGTGGGTGGCTCCTATTTTGCACAGTATGTTAGAAATAGTCTAAATAGGGTCTTACAGAGTAGTACTGAACAGACGATCAGTACTGTCTGATCACTTCTACTGTGATGATCTTTATATTTGCATCCTAAAGTGACATTTGCCCGTTTCGTGGTTGTATCACAACCACCTTGAGGTAAGTTGTTATGCACAGAATTTTCTCCTCGTTTCCAACTGTTAAAACTCCCAGCTGCATGCTAGGAGTTTTTATTAGTCTCCAAGCATGTGATCCGCCACTTTTGTTTCACTGTGGTTTGGTTTTTTTCTGTATGTTATTCATCAAACCCATGTGATCTTTTCTATAGGTTAGTCCAATCCTCCTGTCTTGGCAGGGTTTCTCAACTTTGAGCTGTCAGCCGACAGATTTCATCAGTGTAGCTTTTACCTTTTGTGTAAGTGTTACTCATTAAAATACTAGGTCAGATTGGCATCAGAGTTTGTACTTGACATGACAATCCCCAGTAGTAACCTCTGTCTCAGCTTGACTTTATTCCTTGGCACTGGTAATACACAGACATTTTGAGTGCATTTCATGGGAACGTTACAGAGCACTTAATATTTTTATCACTTTCAAATTGCAGTGTTCAGAAGCACTGCCATATCTAGGATGGAGTACACAGTTTTAATATTATTTCATTATTAAATAAATGTATAGTATCAAAAATAAGACTGTTCAGTGCAAGAGTATCTATAAAACTGTCTTTAAAATAGTCCTACTCGTCAAACAAAATACTTGCATGATTACACCTGTAATACTGATTAACATGAGCAATGTCCTGACAGCCTGACAGTATTTTGTTCCGTCAAGCAGATGTGTTAAGGATCTCCTGAATTTGGCCAGCTTAAGCAGGGCTAAAAGCATGTGTGGCATGTAATTTTGAAAAAAGCTGAGCACACTTTTGTATCAACACAAATGATACTGCTTGGCTGTTTCTGATGAAACCACCACTGGCATCTGCATTACTTAGGATTGAGTTTTCATACCACAGGATCTTAAGCTAATAGTTCTTTTCCCAACCTTTCCTTAGGGGGTCTCTTCAGTTGGAAATGTTGTGGACTCTTATTTTTGACACAACACGGGTGATATTTTCTATTTTGTCATTATCTCTTGTTTAGGTGTCTTGATCTGCCCTGATTCAGCTTAAATCTCAAAACCAGGACACTATCACAGAATTTAATCTGTCAAGTCCGATCATTCTGTGAAAGTTTTCTTTAGCTCTCTCTTCAGTCAGCCAGGTATCTTAGAGGAATGGGTTTCACTTAGCTGAGATATTTATAAAACTCAGGCACTTAAATTCTCCCCTCCCTCAAATGTCTGATCTTGCTGTTCTCTTTCCGATTCCCTTAAGCACAAACGGAAGTTTTCATTTCTCATGTATTGGTTCTTCCATCTTCCTTGTCCTTAGCAGGATGGTCACAATTGCTATTGGTCTATTAACGCACTCATGTTGTGCCCGTTGCTTTCTGGAGGCTTCAGTTGACACTGGTGGGATAAGCAAGGAATGTAAACAGAGGGAGGTCATCCAGGCTCTCTGACTAGTTGGCAAATTACTGGAATAGATGGGATGGAAAAGAGGAACAGAGAAAGCCATCTGCTGAGGGTTGTAGAACAGCTTACTAGCAGATCTACTAGAGCTCTGGTTTCTTTATCTTGTCCAGGAGCCATACAGCGTTTTGTGGTGTCTTGGTCAATTAAATTTTTTTTTTTTCTTTTTCCCTTCCCCAACCTGGCCATTCTCACTCATGGGGTTTTTCTACTAAAAAAATAAAATCTGAGTCTTCAGTTAACTACTTTTTTTTTTATAAAAAAAAAAAAAACAAAACAACTCTTTTTGTCATGCCTTTGGACAGCCAGTAGTTTGCTAGTGCGCAATTATATAAGCACCAGAAAGTTTTTGGCAGTTCAAAAAACAAGATTTCCCTTTCTAGTATTACATTTTGTATCATCTTTGGGCATGAAGTTTTTGGCAGTGTAGAGGAAAATAAGTTGGAAATGGATCTTTGCTATTTTCTTCGTTTTATTATTTTTCTGTCCTGTTTCACTGTGATTCCTTTGTTTTGTGCTTGATAAAGTTATTTGTGGAGTTGTTTTTTGAAATTCTTCAGCTCCAAGGAAAGGCAGGTGGAGGCTCGGTGTGGTGCTGTAGCTGGATAGAGTATTTCTGGCCTTCTACTTCTATCACATAGGTAAAATGGAGAAAGCCACTACCAAAAAAACTACCGATGTAGGCTGTTGTCTCTTTAAACACTTAACAATTTATGTTGACAGTGTTACTCTTAGACGCACTAAAGAATCAATGCTTTGAGGCAGAGCAGCTATGTGTCCCCAGTAGGTACTTTGTATTTAGGTCTGCCAACAAAATACCACTACACAGTGAATGACTGCTGGTTGTGTTTAGAGTACTTAAATATAACTTTGTTTTATTAAAACAGATGATCTGTCACAGCTTGTCCACTATACCTTCCCAAAGTCAGTGTTTTGACATTCTCCAGACTGGCATCTGTAAATATCTGGTAAGTACCATTTTGCCTTGTGATAACTTTTGTAGCAGTCTCATTAACCCTCAAATCCACTTATTCCACATATTTAGTGTTTAATTTCAGCATTTGCAAAAGTTTTCAACAAGATCAACAGAGTTTTAAAAAATACCTAATAACTGATGGTATCCAAATTTACATGGATTTTTTAGCTCTGATTTGTGAATAGTTCAGCTTGTTTTCAAGCCAGGACAGTTGTAAATGAAAGGCTTCTTGTTTTGGTTTGGTTTGCTTTTGAAAAGAGCAACTAGCAGGTTTAGATGAGTTTTAGTCTGTCTTCTCCTTCCAATTCTGATGGTGATAGCAAAGCTGGAGCTGGGCAACGGAATGGTAAGGGACAGAATTTGCAGTTACCTGTGACGCTGCCTGCCGAGAAGGAGGACCTGTCTGCCCTCCTCTTGAGATGGTTCTGCAATCTTAACAAGTATCCGCAGTTCCATGTATGGAGCCCTACTGAAAAATTACTAGACCAAAGCTTCCATAGGGTGTGGCTTACCTCTAACTGTAGTCTGGATTGTTGGGGGTGGCTGTTGACTTAAATCACAAGTTTTAAATCCGCTTATCCATTCTACTACACTGTCCATTTGAGAGCAGTTAAGTGGATTTTTATAGTTGCTCAGGCTGCTGCCCAAGACCTCTACCTGCATGATGACACCTAACAGGGAAGAGAGGTACTGTGTAGGCAACAATCCTATATGGGAACTTACATGAGCAGTCTCATCTACTGGATTTGTATAAATGGAAATGTCTGTGTTCACATCTTCTTCCAGACTGGCTGACTGGCCTGTTTCATCAGCAGTGTTGGCTAATTTGATCTTCAGGTTGCTTCTTTAGATGCAGACATCCATCAAGCTCACTGTCATTATTTCCTATTTGTGATTGGCCAGGAACACCATTATTAGTTTTTATTCTTTAGTGCCTTAATGTCTTTTAGTATTCAGCAGGGTCCTGGTGACAGTTGCAGTCCATCTTCTGTCACGCAGAAACACCATCCTTCTCCTACCTCTGCAACTGGCGGGTGCAGGGTCAGCTTGGGACAGTGATCTGCGCTCGGGGCCTTGAAATACACCTAGTGGCTTATATTGGAAGTATTTAAAAGTTTGAACCTACCACTGTTCTTTATCGCTTACCTCTCATGAGTAATCATACCAATGAAATACATTCCATGTTTCTGTAGCTTGTACTTTATTGATCTTTTTCTAAACATTTCTAAAAGAAACAGCTGACCTTGGTAAGTGAACCAACTGCCTCTGTCGGCTTAAAACACGTACTTGCAGGTGAGCAAATCAGGCTACTCTAAAACTCCTTAAATAAGTTTTGTAATAAGATAAATGGTGCCACATTAGCAATGCATTAATTTTCTTTACGGCCTTACAGGACAAAAATCTAGGATAGTTACTCAGTAGCACTTCAAAATTTAAACTGCTTTCTAATTCACTGCCTCCACCCAAAAAAGAATGTTTTCTAAATTATTTATCTTGCCTATAAAATCCTTACTTTAGATGATGTTCTCATTTTAACAACAGAAGAGTATCACCCCAGCTGTGGGCCCACCATATGTTTAATTAGCTTTAATTTAGCTTGGCTCATAATGCGCTCATTCCTGTCGAGCCTGTTGGATTTCTGAGGAGATTCGCGCTGATGACAATACAGTAGAAGCTTTTCTTTCTGGAGAGTAAATCCGAGTTTCCTTCTACCTCAGTGACTGCTCACTGCCGTTTCAAGACACGGAAGGGCTGCTCTGTCCCATGATATGTGTTTAAAAGGAAAGACCTGTTCTGTCCAGAAGATTTTTGTTTGTGCCTGTACCATCTTTCAGAGCAAGGCTCAAGGCAGTGGGGGTTTTTTAAATACATTTGAGATGAGTGTTTATTTCAAGGGGATGGAATGAAGATGCCGGTTTAACCTTCTGTTGGTATAGGTGGCAATTAGGGAAATACAGATTTGAAAAAATGCAGTAGTGTGTAGAAGTTGAACAGAAACATAGTAATATATGTCATTATATGAGTCATTCAGCTCTAGACGTGCTTGTGTACCAGCAAAAAAACTTTCGTAGAAAGTGATGAACTTGGGGTTTTTTTGTTTTAATACAGGTTGGATTGGTTGTAATACCCGATAGCACAGCTGGATCTGTTCTATGTGCCATAAATAAGCTCTTGGATCAAGCTTGCATCCTAAGTGAAAACCTGCACAAGTTCTTAGCCTCTTGTTGTTACAGTCTTCTGTACTTTCTGCTAACTTTAGACAAAGAGGATGCAGAACATGTACAGAAAAGGTAATGCTGCTTTTCTTACCATGTTAATTGTCTCTGTCTTTATACTCACAAGTATTTAGAGGTGTAAAATGAAAGGATAGCCCCCCACATCCCCCCAATTTATTTTGCTGTCTTTTGCTTACTTCAAACCAGTACTTGGCTTTAAGAAAAACAGCTGCAAAGTTAGCTGGAATTATTTAAAACAGTAACTGAAGAAGGCTTCATTTCAAATTGTTCTAGTTAGATGTCAGAACCATCCTGACTTCAGAAAGGTGGATACTTACACCTTAATCTTTAGCTTTAGCCTTTAGTTTCATTAGATACATTGAAAAGCAACATGCACAAGATTTGGCTTTATAAGCTTGTACTCCTAACTGACTTCATATTTCAGCTTTGACAAAACTTCTCAGGCATCATTTTATAGACTGCAAATCCATTTGATTTTAAAAAAACAAAAGCTAGAGATACCAGATTTAAATAAGTCTATTTACCTGTATAACAGAAATGTCTTCAAATAGTGTAAACTTCAGGTTTTTCCTCTAACTGTTCTGTATACATGAAAGCTGTTCAAAGCTTACTTAAAATTTAAGACATGTTTTTTAAAGCCGGAGTCCTCCTTCACTTACTGTATTTAATGACTTGCATATAACAAAATGCTGATTCCATTGTTTGATTTCTTATGACTCTTAAATATTCAGGTGTAGCTGAACGATGACTGAAACAAAAACCTCCTCCCAGCCGCATCAAGCAGAAATTACACCGTGTAAGAGCTTAAGCAACATTTCTAGCTCCAGGGCAGGACCTTCAATTTTTTTCTAATGCTGTACATAATTTTAGAATATTTTCAAGTTTAGCATTTTCTGGTACAAATTTTCTGCTTTGGTAGTAATTATGGTGAAGGCAATTGGCAGGATTGAATTCAGAGAGACACGTTTCCTTGTATAGCTATGAGGCTTGTTCACAGAAGCATACTTGAAATAACGCGTCCTCAATCATCCTGATTTTTGTTCTCTTTTCCTCTCAGGGATATGCTGTGGGGATCATGTATTTCTGCGTTAGCACTCCTGCCACGCTTACTGAGACTGATGCTGCAAAGCCTGCAAGTGAGCAGGATCTGTCGGGAAGAACTGCCTGTTGTTGCTCAGTTGCTTCGCTTACTAATGCAACATGGTCAGCTCAGGAGCCATATGATCACAAATGAATTTCTGGTGCAACAGATTATCAAGGACATCATGGTATGAAACTTCTTGTTGTCTCCCACAGATTACAAGGGCATACAAGGTTTAAAACTTACTGCAAACACGAAGAACTGATGTTTAGCAGAACACAAGTTATGATTTTCTTTTATTTGTCTGGGAAGTCCAGGCTGTGTAGAAGGCTGCTACTTGTCTGAGCTCCTGTGATCACTGCACAGATGAGCCAGTTCTGAAGTTTAGCTTGCGCCCAATCCAGCAGCCCTGGACAGCAGCTGGCTTCCTAACAAAATGCACTGGAAGGGCATGGCCTACACACCCTGTCTGAGGGAGAGCTGTCCCCAAAATAAGAAACTAGTCTAGTTTATATACCCCTGCTCCAACAAACAGGTGTAAAAAGATGTTATAAAATCAGACAAGCTGTCTTAAACATGGACGGTGCAAAATAGGTTCTCTTTCAAATACTGCAAAACCCAGTGCTTCTGTTCACACGTCTATGTTCCAGTAGTCTTGAGACTATTATAGTTGCTTCTGTCTTCAGAAAAAACATGTGAAACTGCCTTTGCACAAAGCTCTTACTGCTTTTGAGTGCAGAGAGTTTGTATGTCCCACAGGTTTGAATAAGTAAGCCACATGTATCCGTTAGCAGCTTTTAAAAGGTCTGTTACCAGAAGCACAACCTCAGGGGTGGTGAAAGCCCATGTAAAGGGAGTATGGTGCAGGTTCTCTAACAGAGAATGGGGTGGTTGGTTTCCTTTGGTACTGAAAATGCCTCAGCCAGTTTTTGTGATATTCCACTCCAGGTGGGTTGTGTTTGTTGTTGGTGGGGTTTTTTTTAACCACTTATGCTAAAGAGAGTGAATTAGTGGATGGTGGGCTATGCTGGTCTGTTGGTAGCAGTTCTTGTGCAGACTGGGGTATTGAGCTCTCCTGATTTAGTAGAACCATACTCATTTGCATTTTAATTGACTATAAATTGCAGAATTGGAAAGTAAGCAAGCCACTATAATTAAGAGTAAGGAAATCACATCTGGTGTAATTCACACACTTCATAATGTAACACCAGCTTAGTGTACCAAGTAGTAACGCTTTATTGTTTCGGCTTTAACAGACATACCATGCTGAAATGTATAAACGAGAGAATAATGTCACTGTCTGCACATGAACAAGGCCATCTTGTACCTTTAACAGTGCACCTGATTAACTGTAAAAACAAAGCAAAGCTTTGCAAGTGCTGTTGGTGAAATTGAGTTTTTACCTTTTTCCCCCTTCTTTCTAGACACTGAAGAGCGGTGAAGTTCAAGAGCAGTGGCTAACAGACCTCCATTACTGTTTCAACATCTACCTTGCCTCTCATTCCCAGGGACCTGGCCCTATAAACGCGGTATATTAGAGGTCGAACTGCATTTATTGTAAAGCATTTACTTCTATTTAGTTTTGAATGGAAGACGTTGGAACAAAGCTTGTCAATTTTTTTGTAAGTGAAACAGAATAAAAATTTTACAAAGAACTGCATACCTCTGTTGCCTTTCTTTTCAAGCAAGTAGACATTACTGGAAGTTGTTTTAGTAGATGTGGTGACCACAGTGAGGGGTGTTAAAGAAAATCCAGTCATCTTGAAGCTTAAGTGCTTGCAGAGAAACAGACTTATATTCACTCTAATCATCTATTATTTTGAAGCATCATATTAATTAAAAAAATGAGAATTATGTAATACCAACTAGAAGAAAAAATAGAAAACAATATACTTTGAAACTAGAGTAATATTGTTTTATTTTTGCTGAGTTCATATTTTTAAAGACTCTGTGCAAGGTAAATACTGCACGCTGGCAGCTCCAAAGCCTATTATAAGAACAAGTTTTCTTCTAGAATAGGTCCCATCTTTTCTGGCTTTCTGTAGAAACTTCTTGTGCATGTATAAAAATTGGTGATAAACTCAACGGGTAGAAAACACACCCCTAACAATTTCTATAGGCTGTGGAAAGCAATTTATTTACTGAGTATTTTTTGTCAACATCTCTACTTTTCCCTCCAAACCCATAGCTTAGCTAGCTAAGAAACAGTTGTTTCCACAGAAGTGGAACGTTAAGTCTGTTCTTCCGTTCCTTTTTAGATTTCGAAATACATTTAATAAACGAGGTGAAATTGAACAGCAGTCTTCCAGAACTGTTACATCTTTAGTGCAGTTTCCCTCTCCTTTGAAACTGTGTTTGAACACATTCAAAATTCCTGCTTTTGAAACAGAAAACTTTGGGGAGCCTCTGCAATTCTATTGTAATGCTGGGCTTACTGCTTCATTTTCTGTTTCCAAATGCAATTCAGATTTCATCCTGTCAGTAAATAAATTAACAGTTGCATTTAAAAACTAACTTGTACACAAAATAAAATGAGTCCAACTCCTTAGAAGTCTGCTTCGCATGTAATGCTGAGATAATACAAAACTGAACATGTGTTCAAGTTTACTATGTTGTAGATGACTTGTACATTATGAAACATAACAGTTGTACCGGAATGTGCTTTTTAAACTCCAAACATTCATGTTTGCTTAGTGCTTCAGTCTTGTATTTTTTGATTTTGCAGCAGTGGTTGGTCTCATGTTGTACGAAAATTGCTTTGATTTTCCCATGTTCTCCAGCAAATTAACACACTGTAGGTTGTTCACTGTAAAAGAAGAAAATGGTTTTGATGAGTAACTCTAGTGGATAAAAAGTAGTTTAATCTGTGCTGTGTTCTAGATTTCACGAACAATGAATCTACCAGGAAAAGAAGGTGCCTTTTTCCTGACATCCCACCGTTGATCATCTGTAATAGGGTTTGGTTTCTGTGGCACCCGGTACAGCTTACACAGAATGCTACTGCGTATGTTTAACTTATGGAGCTCAACTTGAGTTACCCTCATAAATGAATGAAGGTTTCCAGGCTGATGGTTCAGTCACTAACACAATGCTCTTGGCTGAGTTTGCTGAAGAGCAGCAAGAGATTTTGTTGAGCAATATTTAGCAACATTAGGTACCGGCTCATTCCTAGAAGGTAGGGAAAGCTAGTCCAGGGCTAAAGCGGGTACTCTCCAAATTATTAGAAAGCAAACGTGAATGTCAGCTGACCATTCTCTTCAGTTTTGAGTCTGGCTGAACATCTGGACTCATTCAATGTTTTTATTTACTGTAATGTGCTACAAATAATATGTTTTTCCTTCCCTGGTTTTGTAGAGATTGGATGCAAACATTTCAGTGCTTTATCCCATTCTAGTCAGGGTCATCCCAAGTGCAGATCTGAATGTGTCATTGAGGGGGTGAACCCAGCACATCTTAAGGACATCTTTCTAATACCAAGAATTGCAAAACCTCCTCTTTTGCAACTCTATAAACACACTTCAATGTCCACAGTGAAACAAAAGAACAGGTTTATCTGTCTGGCCTGCTGCAGAGAGCCTCTTTAAATATCATTTAATTAAAAAATATATTTAAAAACTAACAACTTTCAGGTTCCAAATTTGTTTTAATCATAGCAATCATAAAGGCCCTATTTTCCAGAATATTTTTAAGCATGTGCCCAATGTTTATATATCTCATTGCACACTCCTTTCCTACCTGTCTCCTTTCCTACCCCTGACTTATTTGTACATTTCCTTTCAATACCTTCTGCGTGTCCCCATTGCAAAGTGTTCCGTCTGCTTATGCCAGCAAGTTAACTGAGTTTGATGTCATTCCCTATCACAGATTTGTCACTGCATGCTTTTTCCACTACCTATATGAACATTAAAAGTAGGGCTGACAGTCAGTCTTCACCTTCCCAGATTTAACTTCTGCAAGAGAAGAATCAAAGCGAACAGTCCATTCTGACCCACTCCAGGCACCTACGTCAGAAATGGAGTATCTGGCATTAGCCACTGACAGCTCTGAACTTTTCCAACAAACGTAATGTTGTCATGCACAAAGGCAGTGAGATGAAAAACATGTTATTGTCTTTAAGTAAGGGCTAAAGTTCCCTGAGCTCCTATTAGGTGAATAAAAGTAGGTAGTGTTCTAAAGGAACTGGGCAGGGTTCCTATCACTATCCTATTCGTCACCAAGTTATGAAAGCAAAGGACACTCAAACCTCACAAGAAAGCCTTTTTATTTCAGAAGACAGGGAGATCTGTTGTCCTGAAAAGTTAAACGAAAAGAAGCATTATTTGCTAAAGCTCTTAAAATTTAAATTAATGTCTGCATGAAGAGGTGGCAATCAAACACCTGTCTGGCTAGGCCTCTTAATTAAAAGTTTTCAAACAATGGAAGAAAAAAGCCTCTGTTAATGAGGCAGAAACTCACCTACAGTGCTAACAAACTCAAGGATAGGTCTACTGTCAGATTTCCTTTTGACTTCAGAGTTTTGTTAAACTAGTTGAAAAATGTATTTTACTTCCCTTTGCAAATTATCTGAACTACAGTCTCCTTGAAGCATTTGCTTTGTTGCTATCTAGCTGTGGCCTGCCTCGGAACTACATGTCATACAGCCATGAACACCAAATGGCCAACAAGGCACTAAATCTCCACGTGGTGAAGGGCTGACATTACCATAGCTCCCATCCCCAAGTAAGTGCATGATACACTCGAAAAAGTCTTTAAAATGGCATTTAGTAAGGCAGTAGTAGGAGAGATGACCATGTACTCTTAACTTCATTTTTAACCTACCTGACAATTAATGCCACATGCATAAAAGTTCCAGCCTTTAAGGACCTTGATAATATTTTTACAGTCTCTGGTCTCTGATGCTATTCTGTTTTACATGGTGTAGCCCCATCTGTCTGCCTGCACAGCTTGACAGTCCTGATCGTGCCAACCCTCCTGCCTCAATACCAGTTCCAGACGTAAAATTTCAGTTAAAACACAACTAAGGCTTTCCCAGGGAAGACTTGGCAATGACTACGTGGCTTCTGAGTTTAGCAGCAAATAAATGCACAATTTCGTTAGAGCCTTAACACTTACTACAAGTAAAATTCTATTTAATAACTGAGACTCTGAACCCCATTACGCCATTTTAGAAGAAAGGGCAGAGATCATCTGAGTAACTTTGGATTTTCAGGTTTTTGTCTATGCACTAAACCATGTATTTCTGCCAAACAGATGCGTAAATTCTTGGCACATGTAGAAATCTACTCTCTTTACTTCTATAGGACTAGTAAATACTTGTGCTGTTGAGCTAAAGTATGAGCGTCTGTAAGCAATTTTAACCACAGGTGAATGTTACCTGGCTCATCAGCATACAAGTCTATTATATTAAGGTCTTTCCTCGTAAGAGCCCAATGAAAATAGGTTTTCATATAAATCATTCAACATACGGATAAAAGTACAGTGCTCAAGTAAGTCCTAAAGTAGTGAAAGAAAGTGTGCAATCACAACAGTTCGGTAGTAGTTATGTGTTTTGATATGAGATCCCAGTTCTTGAGCAGATTTTTTTTCCTTTTCTAAGATGAAACCAATCTCATCTATGTATAAACATTAACGTATTCTTAAAGCGTATGTGTCCTACCTGAGACCAGCTGCACATCAGAAAGTTTCAGCTTAGAAGGAGGTCTTGCTGGCTGATACACTTTGCCGTCCTGAGAACGTCCTTTAACAAACAATATGAACAGCTGTGTTTATTCACATAAAGATGTGGTTATGTATAGCCATAAACTATTTAAATAGGCTACAGCATTATTTTATCCTAAAAATTATTCTCATTTGTGATGAGGAAACTCATGAGATGTTCTGTATGACAGAAAATTGTGACAACCACAACTGAACTTAAACTGAAGTTAAAATACATCTTGCAGTTGCTATAAAAAAGAAGGAAAATAAAATTATTAGCTTTATTTATTTATTTATTTTATCATTTTTGGCTATCTAAACTACCGAGTCATGACAGAAGTGACTTTTACCATCTGGGAAAGTACTTCTACTTAGCACATTTTTACTCCATCAGTGATCCGCACTGGAAAGGAACTCAAGGTTTAAAAGCGATGCTTTTCCTCTACCCTTTCTTCGCGATGCATTCCTTTGCACCGTGCGCATTCAGGCATAGTGCAAAGCACCGCGGTGTTACCATAAAGATAATCTTGCTCTTCCAATAAAGACCAGCTGTTTTCAAACAAGAAAGTTATTAATGTGGAACAAGACCATATACTTCAAATGGACATATTTAAAAAACAATACAAAACCCAAAAAGTTTAAAACAATGCTTAAAAAAATTAAACCATGATCCAGATCACCACTGTGCATCGATACAGCCAGCTATCCCCAGTTAACCTGCTCTATTCTCTTTCCACTTTGGTATGTGAGCTGCTCTGGCAACAGAATTACTTGGTTGCTCAAGACCTGTGCTGGAATAATGCTACATGGTGATTCAGTTTTAGCCACAGCCATTTTAAATCACAGAGGGGTTTTTTTTTTTGTCAACCTGGAACAGAAATACAATTACCCAGAACACCTGAGATCAGAGTAAGTTTTATAAATAGTTGAAATCCCTAACAATTAGGTAAGAAGTGTATAGAAGAATACACTCCTATAAAGTAAAAGCATAGGTATTTAAAATAAAATATAGTGAAGACAAAATTACCATATATCTGTTTAAGGATGGACTGCTTGCTGGTTTTTATGGCTGAACTGGTTTTGTTTATGGATTTCAGACTTTTACATGATGGAACTGACTTCAGAGGGCTATGGTTCAGCTGTTTCTTCCAAGCAACCTGAATGAAGAAGGCAGCTGTCTCTTGTCTCCATTTGTCTTCATCTTCTTTGCACTGCCGCTTAGCACTAAGAAGCTGAAACAACTCCTGTCTTAGCTGGTAACTAGAGAGCAGAAAAGAGAAGAGCACTTGTTTTAGGTGACCTGTTTTAACTTCGGTGCTTTCCACGCATCAGTTCACATGGTGGATTACATGAGTAACTGGGAAAACAGAACTCCCACTGATGTGCTAAGTCATTTGGATGAGAAATGTTTGCTCGGAAGAAAAAGTAGGAGCTGGGTTCAATTCTGGATGCATCCATTGTTTCACACAGTTAACAAAGATCTGGCGTTACAGGTATCAAAAGTTACAGTACTGCAAAATCACCTGCTTTATAATACTTAGAAAATCTGGAGAAGACAAAACCTGTAAATATTTCTGATATAACAGTATAATCAATACTGTTTTCTCATTTTCACTATATTCAGAACTTCGTAACACCAAATTTTCTCGTGTGCCTTACCACTTTGAATTCTCAATCAAATGCAAGAGACGAGCCAAATCTACCTCTTACGGGTTCAACTGCACAGTTCCTCTACAGAAAACTGAGCTGCTTTCCATCCCTCCTCTGAAGATGCTCCCCTCACCTTGTTTTCAGCAGTCTGTTCTTGCTTTTTTTTCCCTTCCCTTCAAAGGCTCCCTGTCTCCTGACCCAACCTTGCCATGGCTGCTTTGATCTTACACACAGTCACAGCCCTGTTCCAAGTGGCAACGGTAGATTATCTGTCCTTCTTCCCACTTTGGTGGCTAACGGCACCAGCAACAGGGAGTTGTTTGGGGTTTTTTTCTTGAATCAGACATAAGTATTCAATCAGATATTGGCATTTCACACTCACAAGTCAATTAACTGGCCTAGCAATTAACTCTGAATCTTCCCAGTACAAACCTGTCCCAAATGAACACTGAGTAACACTTGTAAAATATTAATTATAAGTGTTTGGAAATGGGCCAAAACACATCGATCATCATTCCCTCCAGCATTCAAAAAGGTTTCTACTGGATGCTCCAGTAAAGGGAATGAGGAAGGGGGAAGAAAGAAGTGATTTTGTTCTGTTGCTCCACCTGCAACAAGTTCTAAATTAAAACAAAAGACAACAAAACCAGATACAAATTGTTTAAATATGTTATAAGCCAGTGAACTATATAATTCAAACAAAACAGCAGCCATATACAGAAAATGAGTACATAAAAGCACAATAGAATGCCAAAGGGGGATGATATGCTCGCTCACAGCCCCAATAATTTTAACCTTTCGATAAGCTTAGTAAATTACCTCTGTGAAATTTGCTGGGTGAGACAAATGTATTTAATCTTAATTTAGTGGAGCTTCAGAATTCAGGTATGTACTTTTTATACAGCTTATTAAAGTACGTAACAAATGTGGGGAGCAACTGCATCTTACCAATAAATGTCCATAGTACCTGCAAGTTGTAAAGCACTGGATGAATTCAGAACAGGAGCATTATTAAGACACAGAAGGAAAAAATGATCCAGTTTTGTTAAATAACATGTCACTTAGAACTGGGTGAGAGAGGAAGAGAAAGTGAAGGGGGGGGCACAATTACAGTGACTTGCTAACATAACTGGAGCTAAGGATGGGTTATGTGAATACCGCTGCAGGAAAAACAATTGGGGAACTGTTTCAGACTAGAGCAGAAAACAATACTAAGCTATTCTCTTGGAATTTGGTAATTACTGCCAGAAGCCTTTGCTGATACGTGAAATGACCCATTCACAGGCACTCCACCTTTGCACCCAGCTGTGATTTCATGTTTGTAGAGAACTTCTGGTAGTTTTTAGCAACGAGGCTCTGACACAGAGAAGTTTCGGCAACAGTGAGGCTCTGACACTGAGAAGATGTAGGCAGTTATCTTTAGAGCATGTGCACGTTTTTTTTGATTCAGCTCTCCTGTAACAGATTGTTCTGATCCTAGTGAGAAAAAAGAAGAATGGGACCAAGTTTGATGCTCTTTGAATCTGATGTGGTGCCTTAACAAAATACCTAATGCTTAGTCAACAAAACTACTGCATATAAAAGAAACATGGAATGTATGTGCAGAATGACAAAGCTGGCAGATGGTATTCAGATTCATTGTTACAGAAGCTCTAATCTTAAAAACTACTGCTGGTCAAAGTTTGCATATAGTAATGATATACAAAAAAATATAGCTTGACTCTAGCAGGAGAGCAACAGTGACAGCAACCAACTTATTTCCAGCTTCTGTCAACTCACTGTGGGCCCTGGAGAATGGCACAGGCCTCAGTGCCCCCATGAGAGAGCAAGCCAGACACAGGGTCTGTAAGCCTCAATGAGCAGGATAAGCAATTAACCTTTGGCAAGCCACACACCTTAAGATACATTTTTGAGGACTATATTTATAAAGTTTGTGGACTGTGGGAATTGAAACATTTTCCTGAGAAAGGCAAGTTTAATATACTTAAGTAGACCAGTACCATTGTGTCGTAGCTCACAATTGCTCTCAAGAAACTTTCAATAAGTAAATCATGACTGTAAAATTTGCAGAGTGAGACAATGTATTTAATCCTAATTTAAAGAAATACCAGAACTCAAGCATGTACTTCTAAATGTTTCTAATGTATAATTCTATTGCTATCTACAAGTATTTACCAGTGCAAGTCTGGACCCAAAAGACAAGCACAGGACTGAGGGGGACCCACAGCCACACAGTAGGTACCTGCTTAGGAACTACAATTTGGTGTACAGTGGATGGGAAATTAGGTATTTCAGAGAGAGTGTCAGAATAACTAACAACTGACATATTCGTAGTCAGCACATACAGCTGCATAGTGTGAGCTAGCTGGAAACACTAGCCATGACTTCTTGGCAGGCAGGTGCCACCATCTGACTTTGGATGCACATCCTAAAATACTCTTTTTTTTGAGATATATATGAACTCTGCTTCAAAGGAAGAGGCAGAGCTCTCATCTTTGTAAAAATAAACATTATTGCTGTGGTAATAGCATGGAAATCAGGAGGAGGAAATCTGGTCCAATTTCACAGCTCTCATCATCCATGTGAGCTTCTAAACACTCAGACAATAAAGCCCACATTGAGCTTGAAGCATAAGGAGAGAAGACAGCAGAACTGGTGGGCCTGGGAGAGAGAACACAGGAGGGAAGCACGGCTCTTTGTAGCAGCTTAGTGCCCTCACCTCAGCATTGCTGCCCAACGAACTGTTCCATGTTCTGCATCAAAACATTCACTGAAATAAATGCATGATGATATTGCTGCAGACTTTATGAACTTCATCAAAACTCTAGCAACAGTAAACTGTCCCCAGACATAAAGAAATGACAGTGGAGGAACTGCCAGTCTTGCAGAATTTATGATCCTCATTAGTGTTCTATAGAATATGAGTTTTGCAAACAGAACAAATATATTTATTTTTCTTTATTAATTCTTTAAATAACAAATGTCATTTAAACAATCTTTAATCCCCACAATTTCCAAAGTGCTGTAAGTAAGTGCATGCACTTCTTGGTGAGGTAACACAGCATCGCTGTTTCAGCAGGTGGATAGTTTAGAAAGATCTATCCAAAATCATTAGATAGCCAAAACTGTAAATGAAATGCAAAGATTTCTACACAGGTAAGTTAGCTCAGTACAAGACTTTAGATCCCAGTTCTTGTGAGGAAATTTGCACAAGCACTCACCACACATCTTTACACTCTAACTGAAAGCTATGGCATGTGCCTACTCCTCTGTAATGATTTTAATTTCGTGTTAAGTGAAAACAGCATAGCCTTCAGAAGCAATAGCATCACTTAGGAATATACTCTCCTAACCTACTCCTGACTTACTTTAGCTTTTGGTATCTAAAAGGAGCTGAACACATAAGACAAGAATTTGGGATCTACATTAGAAAAGAAGGCCAAGGAGGACATTGCCAGCATAGCGATTGGAAGCAGCAGAGAGAGCTGATGGCAGAAGTGGTGGATCACTAGGGGAACAAGTGGCTGCTTTGCTTTGCAGTTCAGTGTGGGTATGAGGAATATGGCATGGAATCACAGAACCACAGAATGGTTTGGGTTGGAAGGGACCTTAAAGACCACCTAGTTCCAACCCCTCTTCCAAGGGCAGGGACATCTTCCACTAGATCAGGGTGCTCAAAGCCCCATCCAACCTGACCTTGAACACCTCTAGTGATGGGGCATCCACAACTTCTCTGGGCAACCTGTTCCAGTGTCTCACCACTGTCGCCGTAAAAAACTTCCTCCTTACGTCCAATCTAAGCCTCTGTCAGTTTAAAACTGTCCCCCCTTGTCCTGTCACTACAGGCCTTAGTTAAATGTCTTTGTCTTTCTTCTAAGCTCCCTTTTAGTATTCAAAGGCTGCAATCAGATCTCCCCACAGTCTTGTCTTCTCCAGGCTGAACAACCCCAACTCTCTCAGCCTGTCCTCATAGGAGCGGTGCTCCAGCCCTCTGACCATTTTTGTGGCCCTCTTCTGGACCCGCTCCAACTGGTCCATGTCTTTCTCATACTGGGGACCCCAGAGCTGGATGCATAAATAGCAAACAGAGAGCAATGACTGATAGAAGTAAAGAAATGGGTGATACTGTACAAAAAAGTCTGAATTTTCACCAAAAAAAGAGGCTCGAAAATGAATTAAAAATACTATGTTCCAAAATTTTAACTTTTCACTGGAATAGGAATGTACTCACAAAAGCCACTGTAACTTTTATATTCCAACAACAGTGAAGAGATAACCTGGAGTATTACTGGACTGTAAATCCAACCTCATGCTTGGAAATATTTAGACTGATCACTAAAAGACCTGGAGCAAACAGAAGTATTTGCTGAGGCAACACAAATGTTTAAATGGCCACACTTCAGTTTAGGAACAAATGGACTGCCAGCTTGGACCATGGGTTGTCTGGTCTGGTGTCCCTTCCCTAGCAACGGGCAGTGTCAGCTCTTTCTGAGAAAGACAAGACTTCATTAGACTTCATAAGTTAACTGTAAAAAGTAATGGGAGAAATAACCAGTTCTCAAAACTCCATAAACAAGCGGCTAGCAATACTTGTCTCTTAGCTCCCTGGTGTTTCGTACAGTAGGGAACACAGGTAACACCCCACCTTGCAAAATAAGAAACGGGATTTCTTTAAGCCTTGAAGCACTACTGAAAGCAGGCAGCACAATCTCATGCCTCTTTTTTAGCTTTTCAGAGCTACATGGTACTTGGCGAAAAGATCTTTTCTTGTCAAAACGGCAGGCTTTTACAGTAAGTATTCAGAACTGTTGTCCCTTAACTTTTGGTCCTGCCCTTGCTTGATGTGGCCCAGTGGACGTTAGTGGAGTGGCTGAACAGCCCAGGCTGGCTGCCTCCTGCAGCTGGAGGTGGTGACAAAGAGAGCAGACCTAGATGCTCCAGCTGCTGAGTGCTCCTCTCTGCTCCATGGTGTGGCAGAGCAGGTTGGATGCAGACACTGCCCTGCACTGGGAAGACAGCTAGTACTTGGCTCCTGGCACAGCAGGGTGTAGAAGGAGCCCCTCTGAACTTCCCTGTGAGGGAACCAAAGCTTCCAGCATCACCCAGAAGAAGGGAGGTCTACCACTGGCTCCGCATTTATTCTGCAGGCAGTTGGGCGTTATGACCTGATTCTGCTGTTGTAGGAAATTTGCAGGTTTCCCAGGGACTCGTATAAAGGATGTTACTACCCTCTATATGCTCCCACACATCCGCCAGCTGCTCCCTTTGATACAGTTTGGTTGAGGGAACAATTTTTGCACCACTACTGAACTATACCATAGGGTATGAGAGTTGAGCTCTCAAAGGAACTTCCTTGGTATTTTTTTCTTTAACTGAATGCCAAGAAATATTAGAACATATATGAAACTGTTTAACTAGTGAGAGACCTGGAAAGATCAGTTATTAGTAAAAATCAGCCACTTATACTTTTCTGCATTCACCTAAAAACTGAAGAAAATGTCAATAAAAAACAGGAATTATGTACATATTACATGTTTCACTCACAGCTGCCTGTCAATTTTGATAAGAAACTAAATATTAAGGAGTATGTACATCAAGAATGACTGTATGTCTGAAGTTGAAACTCATGCATTCATGAAAGCAGGACAATGCTGTGGACAGCAAACACTGGGACATCTCGCTCCCTCTTGTCTGAATCTTCTGTACAGCAGTTGTTCCTGCTCAATCAAGTTATTCAAGTTAGCTTCACGTTTTGGCAATGAATTCCACCCGAGCTTCCAAATCTCTTCTGGTTTGGTTATCAAGTTAAAAGACAGGTCAGAATACAATTTCAGGTGTGTCAGTAAATGGTGGTGAAGGATTTGGTTACAAAAACCTTTTCCGGAAAAAACCCTGTATCCCTACATGTGCAAGTTTGCTAATGAACATGACAGCAGTGAACTCTAGGCTTAGGCAAATCTTGATCAGCACTCTCTAAAGAAATATCAGTGCTTGAAATAGAAGTTTAATAACTTCTGCAATTATTAAAAGTCATCATTTACCTTGCACTTCTTATGAACTTACTAATGTAACTCTAGGTGACTGGAATCCACTTCCACTTGTTTGGTGAAAGATTATTAAATTCCTGATTTAGCACAGGTAATGTTGTAAGCAAAAGGACCAAATAAAGCACATTGCCAAGAAGCCTAATGTAATTTACATCTACTTGTAGATCTCGCTCTTCTCTAGCTACCAAAACAGTAGTCTTACCTTCTCCATGTCCTCTGTATGACTGTAGCAGCATAGTTCTTCTTCCGAAACAGCTCTTTTCTTTTTCGTTCTTTTTCTATTACCTGCATTCGAATCTCTAAAGGGATTAGTTCAATATTTGTACTTTGCCATGTGACAGAACATAATTGATCATCTACATTCCTGGATCCAATTACGCCTGTTTTTTCCAAGTTCAAGCTGTCATCAGGAGCAGAACATGCTGCTGGGTTCCTTGGCACAGTTCCAATACGTTCTGCCTCAGCAGACAATAAAGGGGAGGCCTTCTTTGCTAATTCATTATTTCCCACTTTGTTAGTTTGTTCTACAGCATGCACACTGTCATTTCTGGTGTTTACAAACACCGTTTTGGCACTTCCTGGTCTACTAGAGCCAGCTGGTGAACATCGCTCATCATTCACCTCTTTATTTCTGGATTTCTGCTGACGCCTTTTGCCTTTCGAAGAAGCTTCACACTGCTTTGGGTTTCTCGCAATTCCACCAGTACAACTGATGTTGCAGAAGAACACAGCCGTTCCTTCACAATGATCCCTGTTGCCAGATGAAGACTGACTTTGATCTCTTAATTTTTCCCCTACACTAGCAGTTCTACAACCAGAAGAAGTATGCCTTCTGCTCCTCCGAGCACAAGTACCCGTTGCCTCGACAGTGTGCTCCTTGTGCTTTTCTCCATCTAGTTCTGTAGCAGCTGCAACCTGATGTTTCACTTCAACTTTTGTTCCCTCTTTTGCTTTGTCACAATGGAGATGGGCACCACTTGACTTGCTTTTGATGTATTTCCTCAATGAATCTTTAGACAGAGAAATGGAAACCAACATTCAGTCTCCGATCCAGCAAAACAGTTCATGTCTCTAATTTTTTTGCTCAGTTACCTTTGAGGCACGCTAGGATTTACTTAAATGAAAAAGATGTATAAACAGGAAGAATCAGAAGAGGACATGATTGCCTATAACAGTACAGTCTCAAACTTCTTCACTTGCTTACCGTTCTACAGGTATTTTTCTTTCTTATGTTACATTTGAGTTAGATACCTAAAAAAAAAAATCACAGGGAGAAACTATTTCTTCACCGACCTGAAAATACTGGTCTTCAAAGAAACAAGCTCACCACATGGTGCATGAATGCAGCCCCATGAACACACCTGCTTGTTCCAGTGAAGACACCATAACAGACCTTCCCTGTTTCAAGCGTATTTGCTAAACTTCTGCTCTAGCCATGCTGCATCCTGGCACGTGATGACGGACAGGGTAACCCACAGACCCAGGAAACCCAGAGCACTTGGCTTCTCAGTACTTTCCTTGACATCCTAAATGAAACTATGAAGTCCTTCCCCTTTCTCCCTTGATGCAAGATTTCTTTTCCAAGCCTAGGGTGGGAAAATAAATCCTGTGTGGTAACTGCTTCTAAACACTCTTGTGAGGATGACTCGGAAGCCAGACTGGAGTGCAAAACTGAAAATCTCCATCTACCATCCACTTTCTATTTTGCTAGGAAACTAACAGGGGAATAAGAAAATAGGCCAGACAGGATGAAATCTAACAAACAAACAGGGTGTTAAAAGGTAAGTAAGAGGGGAAAAAGAAAAGAAAGATATCTTTGATATAAACTTCTGGATTATCCAAAACCTGGTAAAACCATGCTACATCTTTCATCACTGTAACACTTTTACAGGATACTCCCTTGACTGGATAACAGGATATGGCAGATTAACAGATTATACAGAAGAAACTCAGGATTATCATCAATCACGTCTCCAACAGAGAAGATTTATCATGATGACAGGTCAGTATGGGCTGAGAGGTAACTTATATACAATTGTCATGCGAGTAATTAGCCCTGTATGTTCTGGGGCAGGGTAAAACCATCTATTATTTTAATCTACTTTAATATAGTAATAATGTAATTAATTTTTACCTATTTTAATCTATTATTTTAATCTCCCAGAACGAAGAAGAAAATTCCCTCTCTCTCTCATTACACCAGGGGAACAGACAATTTTGAAGCCAAGACTTCTGTGGGCATAATCCCACAGAATTAGTGTAGCCAAGTACAAAACTGCCAGTGCCATCAATAAAAACAGTATAGGGCTGACAGTCAATTCAAACGTATGAAATTTCCAGCACTGTCACAACACTATTTTGGTCTCTCAACAAGCTAATTTATACAGTTGTGAGGAAAAAGGAACACAGCCTTTTAAAAGGCCTTGTCATTCTGAACTCGCCAAAGCCCGCTACCTGGTTTGTACGTACAGCATGTAGAACGCATTTACTGTAACACATTTAAGTTGTTAAAGTAGAATGTGCGAAACTTCCCAGTCTGAACAACTGGATAACCAGGGAATGGAAAAACCCCATCATTTAAGTATTCTAGATCATCTTTTGAGGTTGAAATAAAATTTCTTAGATAGGAAGACCAAGCAATAACAAGTACAGAGCACAAAAAAGAACTTATCTGTTGCTACTATAATTAAGGCAAATGAGATAACATATATAGGAAAACGCATTTCTGAGTGGAGAAGAGATCTGAATAGACCCACCAATTAAATCACAGTTTTCATATATTGTTAGCAGATGCAAAAAATCTATTTACAATTGCTGAAAATCTAAGTCCCAGCCCACAGAATCTAAATTCATATTTAATTCCAATAAAATATCCAATGAAGTCCATTAAAGATTTGTTCACAAGAGGATTGATTAAAACACCTAATGAGAACTGATTAAAGGACTTCATGATTTGATTCTTACTGTGCCAACTTTCCTGGCATCACTCCAATAACAAAAACAGAATGCTTATGTAAAAATGGCATAGCTTTTTATTTCAAACACAGGCTTTTGGGATTGGGCAAGAGGGGGCTTTCTTTACGATCTCAGAAGGTAAACTAGTTTTGCTGTAGAAGGACATGTTATCACATATTTTCAGAAGAATCTTGAGTGAAGAGTTTTGTTCTCTTCATGCTCAACACTCATGGTGAAGAAAGATAATAAACAATAGTGAAGAATTCTCTATTTAAAATTTCTATTTTTTGCAACAAATCTCCAGGCAATAGCCCATATGATTTTAAAACCATCAGCATGGAAAAATTACACTGGCATAGCTACTTCAGGAAATCTCCAGCTTCAGGGAAGCCTTCAATCAAAAGTCCAAGCTACATGCTGCTAGCATTTGCTGCTCATTTGAATTCCCTGGGTTATTGTGAAGGGCAGTATAGTCAACTGAACATTAATGTGGTTTTTCAAAACTAAGTATCAAATTTCCCACGGACTACCTACTACCTGCTTCCTTAGGTCATTCTCAGTGCAAAACCATTATATTTGTTCCAAGAAACAGTGGGAGTCTGCCTGATGCAATGCAGTATCCATTGGCATAACTAATGGAAGATTTTGGCAAAGAATGGATAGAGGAGTCAGTAAAATAAAAGGCTGTTCATTCCTCTATAATTTCTTTATCCTTCTCTTCTCTCTTCACTGTTCTAATTCTCTCCACATCTTTCTTTCTCCTTTCCTTTTTTTCCATACTTATCAATTTCTCCTCATTATGTTCATTACAACTATCCATTTTTCATTTGGCAACTACTGTTTCTGGTTATTCTTACGGGTTTATTTTGCCATCTGAAAATTTTAATTAATATAAAGTTAATACACATACAAATAAAGCTTGCTAGAATTTTTAATACATCATTATCATATGTTTATCATTACTTAGCTATCACAGTAGGCCAAGATATATATGTCTGCTTTTACTGTGACAATACAGTCAACTATTCTGTTTACCAAAACATTTCCATGTAAAAGCTAAAGAAATCTAGGTAAAATGATTACGTAGGAACAGCTCTTTGACTTGCTTTTCCTTTGGATTACTATAATATTTTGATTAGCAGAATTTCCAGATGAATTAGCAGTAATTTTACATCTGAGAAGGAGTTCTTGCAACTTACCTTAAATAAACTGCTTATCCGATTTTTGCTTCTAATGATAACAAAGATGCTTTAACATGACCAGTTTTGAAAGATTTGAGCCATGGGGTCCTATAACTGGCTGATGTCAGAACTGATTGAAATGTTATTAAAATGTTTATCTTTCAAAAACTAGTATAGGAGTGGAAAAGAAATTATGACAGACTGATGATGCATTTACAGATAGAATAAAAGAGTGGAGCAGGGCAAGAAAAGTAACAGAAAGAGCTTCGACACACTGTTTCATAGTACAATTTCTAAAAACAGTCTCACTTCTCAAAACATATCCTACAGTGCTCTCAACAAGAGGACTTCAAACACAGATCACAGGAGAACCCTGCCACGGAAAATGAAGCTGGCTGAACAGCTCCCTCTGTGTGCTAGAGATGTCACTCAGAACAATTTTGCCCCCATTTTAACCTTATTTAAAAACAAGAGTTAAAATTTCTCCATTAACATTCTTCAAGAATCCCACAGATATGCCAAATATCTTTAATGTTATTTTCTCCAAACAGTGCAAGCAATAGAACAACTCCCAACAACCTGTTCTCACATATTTTAGGTATTTTTACAGACACTGTAGATACTAGTATTTTTAACTACTTTTAAGTTGAGAGAACACATGCAGTAAAAGAATCTGTATCTAACTCTATCCTATATGAATAGCTTAAATAATGAAAGAACAAGAAATGACAGAGTAAAACAGGTCCTATATATAAAACACCCCCATACACAGACAAAAAAGATAAACAGGACAATTAAAAAAGATTACAAACCTTGCCTGATTTTATGGCCTTCACTCTGAGGCTCTGCTGACAGGCAGCTCTCCTTTGGTGTTCCTTTGCTGTGACAAGCTTTAGGTGAACCTCTACTATTTCTCCCTGGTTGAATTTGTGAAGCATTGAGGGACGGAGGTCTCTTATTCTGTGTATCAATTTGTTTATTAGGTAACTGTGGGACGCTGCTAGTTTTCTCTCGACTTGCAGGATTCTGTTGTACTCGAAATCTATTTTGCTCCACATTCTGCATCCCTTTCTGCACCTTGGCTTCTTTTCTCTTACTTTCCTCTTCACGTTTCCTGTAATTATAGTCACGATCATAAGAATTCCAAAGACAAAATCCTGGGAGCATGTATCCAACTTGAACACATTCCTCTCTAGAAACCTGACACTGCCAGAATAAAACCTTGACTATAACACCTTTTTTGTGTGTAAGGGACACCTACTGCACTGAAGCGTTTTAGCTTGATCCAAAATAACAACTGACTTGCAGCTGCAGTCTACTGAAGGTTAAGTCCTCATAAGCCAGCTGCCCATTCAGTTTGTGGCAGTTTAAACTGATTTTAAAACCCTCCTTTATTGAAAACAATGAAACTTAGTTTTTTTTTAAATATACAGAAATTAAAAGCAGGATTTTGAAGAGGTGTCAGAAGACAAGAAATGTGATACTAATGATACTAACTAGTAATGGACAATGCTTTAATATAAGTAGTAGTGCAATGCACTGTATTTGAAAATCAGAAAACTTTAATAAAAGATGTCATCTCTTTGAAAACTATTTTTCATACTTATCTGTGTCATAATTAATACAGACAATTATAAACCAAGTTCAAACTAGCTACTGGTACTAACTTGCTGCTATATATTTATCATTGGTAGATAATTTATTTTACATAAACAGATTATACATTACACAAATGATAAATAATGAAAATACGAGATGTGAATTAAAAACTTGTGTGCATAGTCTGCCACTACAATTATGACATTTGGTTTTCAAAAATGAAGGAAGTCACGCATCTTTTAAATAGCGTAGATATAAAAGAGAATTTTGGACAAGGTTAGGAAAGGTGCATCTGTTTTGCAGCCTGTTTTAAAATACAGTGGGATATCATTACACTTTAGCAGAACAAACCCAATAGCACATAGCAAACATTACATATCTACCTACCATTGAATTTGTTTTTATAAATTAAGCACTGGTTGTAAGATGAAGTGACACTTTTCCTGTTGGAATGGAGGGGTGGTAAATGTCGTATCACGTAGCTGCCTGATATTTTAACTTGCTTCCAATCCCACAATGCAGTTTGCAGACTGTTGACACATTAGCTCACAGCACAGCATATGACAGGTTAGTTATGCAGCACGCCATCCTCAGTTCCTGCGAGTCGTGTCAACGCCAGTATATGTCATTTCAGTGTGAGCTGCCAGGGAGAAGCCTTAACTTTATCTGTCAGTACTATCTTACCAGGTGTGCTCTGCGGAAGAAGCTGATTGAACTTTGTACCTGAAAAGTTGCTAATTGGTCTAAAAAATAGAATCCTGGCAGCCTGAGGTTCAGTATTCCCTCTGGCACGGAAAAAAGTGGCTAGCTTCAAATAATATCGGCATTCCACAAATGGACTATGTGGGGATGTCTGTCTCGTGTACAGTATGGATCTCACTGCCATTACTCTGCTGTTTGAGCTGATAAATCAGATCTTACTATTCACAGAACAGTCATTTTCTTTTTTTCACAAGAATCAACCAGACTCTTACCAGTATCCTCCATTCAAGATACTAGAAAAGAAAGTGTGAGAGAGGTTGTGTGATATATAATCAAGCCCAAGTGGCCTGCACTCTTTGGATGAGCAGATTAACTCAAGACATTAACTTCAGCAACATACCGATTATAAAGTTATTGAAGTGACACAGGACTAGCAGTTGGGAAGAAGTAAAAGGGGATTTTTTTTTCTAAAAGGTCTTGTTTATGTGCTAATTTTTCAGCTGAAACTGACAAAATAATAAATGGAAAGGATTTCAGAGCTCCCTATTCATAGACCATCATCCTAATTGTCACAGTAGAGCTTAATTGATTAACAGACTCCTGAAGAATACTTATGAACCTCCCCTTGTGGTTTGCTTTGTTTAGTTAGAAATACAGTTTGTTTTACAATGAACGATATTTTCAAAATTAAAATTTCCAGGTTTTACTGTGGTCTAAATTGAGAGACTAGGTTCATGAACAAGTAAAGCAAGTAGACAAATTCCTAACTTAAGGGTTCTCGGTCATTCTCAGGAAGTTCTGGTGACTCAGCAGGATACAAATTGTGGCTCTAAAGTTAGAACACTACTCTGTGGTAACAGAGCTGGCATGCCAAAATTTTCCACTTTAATTGCAACAGAATTTTGTCCTGAATGGTCATAAATTTGTATTTCATTACAAAAGTGAGAGAATGGAAACTGAGCCTTTAGCAGATGGAAAGGAACAGTTTCAGCCTTAAGCATTTGTGAAGACACAGAGATGCTTCGAATTTTTGATCCTGCTAAAATGAAGCCAACCTTTTCTATTCTGTTAAGAACACTTTGCTTTTTCTATCTGCTCTATGGAGGATGTTTTAAATTTAGAATCATAGAATGCTTTAGGTTGGAAGGGACCTTTAAGATCATCTAGTTCCAAGCCCCCTGCCATGGGCAGGGACACCTCCCACTAGGCCTGGTTGATCAAAGCCCCATCCAACCTGGCCTTGAACACTTCCAGGGATGGGGCTGTGCGCCTGGAGAGCATTTTTAAAGTTATCCTTGAAAAAAAAAAAAGTTAATTTAAAAATCATAACTGATGATAACTCCAGGTTCGATCCTACTGATGCTAAAGCTTTATCTGGACCAAGAGGAGCTATATTTCGTGTTGTATAAATAGCCATCTCCTGTTACACAATCTAGCATGATGTTTATTTTTGAAAGCATGACACTTGAATCACAACATGTTCAACTTACGATCTACTCCAATCTTTTAACAGATAGTCCTTAATAAAAATGCTAAAAAGACAGTTACTTTCCATCCAGTTGGATGTTGGTTGGTCTTGCCAAATGTGTAGAGCTGTCCATTTGTCCTTACCTAACCACCTATTTTTTCCTTAACCATTTCTCACATGTACTAACACCATTCTGATTTCTGCTTTAGTCTTCAATGTGCTTAGAAGTCTTATGCACCATGGTGCCATTGGAAATTTCACATTTTACTTCTTAAATGAAAATACTCTGTATTACCAGATTCAGGATGGATTTACGTGGAATTCTTATCAATATACACTTCCAGTTTAAAGTTGAACCATTAAGAACTACTCTTTGCATATGTTCTTCCACACAGTTCTCACCCATCCAATAGCAGTTTAATTCAAGCTACATTGCTGTACTTTGCTAATGAGAATGGCACATGAGAAAGTATGAAAACTTGAGGCAAGTCTGAATGACAGCTACTGTTCCTCCATGGCCACAAACCTTGTTATTCTGTCACAGAAGAAAACTTGAGTTGGTTTCATATAATTTGCTCTAAGCAAATTCAGACCAGCCATTACTTCTTGCTTTGTTATGTTCCAGATATATAGATGTTTGATTATTCATTTCAGGATAAGAAAGGTATGGAGTTACTGTAATGAATCCAGTGAAAGACCACAGAGATAAGGGACTGGAGCATCTTTCATACGAGAAGAGGCTGAGAGAGCTGGGACTATTCAGCCTGGACAAGAGAAGGCTCAGGGGGGAATCTCATCTATGTCTATAAATACTTCACAGGAGGGAATGAAGAAGATGGAGGCAGACTGTTCTCAGTAGCACCCCTTCACATGACCGCAGGCAATAAGCATAAATTAAAACTCATGAAATTCTATCTGAACACAAGAAAACAGTTTTTTACTGTGAGGGTGGTCAAACACTAGAACAGGTTGCCCAGAGAGGTTGTGGAGTCTCCATCTGCACAGATATTCAAAACCTGACTGGACATGGTGCTGGGCAAGCTGCTGTAGCTGACTCTGTGAGCAGGGACAGGGATGGACTAGATGATCTCAAGCGGTCCTTTCCAATCCCAACAATTCTGTTGGTCTTGCGACTGAAGTTTACAGGTCTACAGACTCCTTCCCCTTTTAGAAAGCAGACACTTCACTCGTTTTGTGAATTCTCCACTCCCACCAGACCTCCTAAAGTTTTAAGGGTAACCATTTTAAGATTATATCATTCAGTTTTCTAAACATCTCTGAATGAATTTTATCAGGCTAAACTGGTCTGAAAGCATCTCACTCATCCGATTAGTCTCTAAATTCTTGTTTCAGTATTTTAGCCTGCATCGCTACCCTTTGTTACTAGTGTGAATTTCATTTGCTATTGGACATCATTTGACAATTAAGGAAGACTGAAGCAAAAAAAGACATAGAACACTTCAGCCTTCTTAGCATCACTTGTGGACCAACTCTTATTTTGCTCTTCCTTTTACAGTGAGTATGTTTACAATGATTTATTGTGAGACCACATATCCCTTCCTAGTTCTTTGCACCTCAGCTTGTTTAATTTTATCATTCTATGTTGTTATTACCCTCAATTTTAGTAATTGCACTGCATTTCCACTATGTGCTTTCCCTTTTTAGGCTGCTGAAGAGATCATTATTTTCTCTCTTGCTACACTTCCTATCTGTTCTTAGCATGCAGGCCTTAATACCAGGTTTTTTGAAGAACCTCGTAATCTACTTGTACTCTCTTGCTGCTACAACATTTTTCTAAATCTATTGAAGGCTGTTTAATTGAACATTTTCTTTTTTTTTGCTGTTATTCTCTTCCTAAATATCATGAGTGAGTTACTCTTACTCAGTTTCATCCATTTCCCTTTCATATCCACATTCTCAATCAGTTTCGTCCAACTGGTCAGAATGAAATCCAGAAGACTTAGTAAAAACAGAAGTATGGATTCAGGAACTTATTCTGAGAAATTCAAAAAGAAGGTGAACAAGTGATGAATGAGTTCTGCAACCCTTTCAAAACCCAATATATTGGACATCAGTTTGAAAAATGTAAAACAAAAGCCTTTTTGTAAAAAAGTTTTAAAAGTCCATCATTTTACCTGTATGTAGTCTGACTGTTTTAAATGCTTCCTTCCCAGATTGCCTCTGTGCTACTCTCCTAAAGTACCGCTTCCCTCCTGCCAGGTTCTCCATCCCACCTAATAATAACCAGTTACTTTCACTCCCACTGAAGAAGAACACCTATTACATTGCTACAATTATGGCTGTTAAAATGTTTAATGCTTATATGCCCCATCAACATTGCCCTATTCCAAAAGATCACAGGATCACAAGGTAACAAATATTGGAAGGGATCTCCGGAAGTCATCCAGGCCAACGTTCTGCTCAAAAAAGGGTAAACTATGAGGTCAGACTGGGTTGCTCAGGGTTTTGTCCAGTTGGGTCTTGAAAACCTTTAAGGATGGAGACCGTACAACCTCTTTGGGCAACCCATTCCACTGCTCGATTGTCCCAAGGGTGAAAAAATTTCTCTTTATTTCCAGTCAAAATCTCTTTTGTTTCAAATTATGACTGTTACAAGTTTCCCAGGGACCAAAGTGAGGCCAACCAGTCTGCAGTTCCCTAGATTGTTCTTTTGGCCCTTTTTGAAGTTGGGTGCAAGATCTGCTTTCCTCCAATCATTGGGGACCTTGCCTGACCTCTGTGACCTTCCGAAGATGTTGGAAAATGGCCTTCTAAGGACATCAGTTAGTCCTCTCAGCATCCTTGGATGCATCCCATCTGGTCCCATGGACTTGTCTGGGCTGAGTTCTCTCAAGTGATCCCTGACTTAATCCTCATTCATAGCTGGCAGTTCTCCTCCTCCTTGAACCAATTCTCTAAGCACAGAGGCCTGGGAGACCTTCTTGGTGAAGACTGAGGAAAAAAAGGCATTGAGTTCTTCTGCCACACCTGTGTCTGTTGTCACTAAATCACTCATACCATTCAGCAACAGGCCCACATTTTCCTTGCTCAGCTTTTTACTATTAATGTAGGGGCAGAAGTTCACCTTGTTACCTGTGACATCCCTTGCAAGCCTCAACTCCATTTGAGTTTTGGCTTTTCTGACACCATCCCTACATGACCAAGCTATGTTTTTGAACTCTTCCTTTGCAGCCCATCCCTGCTTCCACCTCCTGCACACTGCCTTTTTGCATTTGAACTCTGTCATGGCTTCCCTGCTTAGCCAAATTGGTCTCCTGATATGTCTCTTTGCTCAATGACATAATAATGTGCATGTTGTTTTGGCCTGCATCAATCTTCATTTTATAAATTACCATTTCTTTGATATAGATTTGTTCAACATGAGAGAATATGTTTGTATAGAAATATTTTGCAGGCATTGAATACAGTGAATGTAACTTTACCAGAAAATAATACAGGTATGAAATGTTGGTTGGCTTTTTGTTAAAAAAAAAGAAAAGAAAAAGAAAAAACTAATTAAAAACATGCAGACTTATGAATGATTTATACAAGTGAAACCCTCTAAAATAACCTATTACAAAGCAAGTTTTAAATACATACACTGAAAGAGTTTGGGGGTGGGGTTTCAATCTAGGAGTTCACCGTCATTCTGGATTCCCACATAATGTCTACTTTTATCTTGGAGAACAGATTTTTAAACATCAGTAGGGATATTAGTTTTTTGTACGTAGCAACACCCTGGCCAATTTTAGCTGTGGAATGCACAGATGGGTACGCAAAATGATGACAATATAATGTCCCCTCCAGTTTATTACAGATCATAAAATTGCAATTAAATAAAATTTGTTATGTGACAACTTGATTTGCTTGTACACTCCAATTGTATTTTAATTCTGTTTTTATGGTATTTGGTACACAGACTTTGTTTCTATTGTTTTCAAACAAATCAACAGCAGCTTAGTAAGTTTCACAAAGTACATCAGAAACTCACAAAGGAAAACAATGATAAAAACACCCCCAAATTTCCATGAGGCAATCCTTTTTCATTTAATCTTCTAGATGGGGTATCACAGATTCTTCTAAAAATGACTGTCATCACAAAGAATAAAATTACCTCATTTGGTAAAGTCACTTGTGACCACACAGCAAGAAGCACAGATCTCCAAATTAAAAAGAAATACATAAGATATTCGGGATATTTTCAAAGGCAGCTTCTCCATGCATGGGTTTGACTCCTACTGACTTCAGCAGAAAAGGCAAATAGTAGGAGGGCTGCAAGTTACAACTTTAGGATCTAAAGATGTGAGCAAGAGATTAGTTATCTGATATTTCTAGCTTTGGTTCTTACCGGTCATTAACCATTATTAACCAGTAGAGTGGTAGCAGCATTCAATCCCAATGAAGGTCAGATTGGCCAGTTATGCAGAAGATCGAAGTATCAAATTTGAAATAGAGCAGAGTGCAGCTGACTTTGTCTATGATACACAGATGCAACAAAAATACCTCTAGGTGCAGTAATTATCTTGTGTGTTTATTCCTATGACCTCTCTTTACAGAAATAATACTACAAAAATCATGCAGAAATCTTTTCACTGTTAATGTTTTTCTGTTCCAGAATCAGATTTCTTCAAGAGAACTCAGGTGCTAATTTGTTGTTCTTCACGTTATGAATCCTTAGGATAAAGCCCAAGCAAGAGAAGTATTTTGATGATCATTTATGTACCTTCTGATTCTAGAATTCCATCACTTTGCTACCATTACCTCATTTAAATAGGGTAGAAACTCAGTCAGAACCTATGCATCTTACAAATATCTATTTGAATTGCATATGTTAGTTACCTATAATCTAGTATAATGATTTCATGGTAACTCTCTAGTTCAAGAGTAGAAAATGTAAGTGCAGAGAATGATACTGCCAAGACAGAAGTTGCAAATAAAATCCAGGAGTTCAGTTTGCTAGAAAAGCACAACCTCCCCTGCAAAACAGTAAGTTAAGACTTATTAAACCAGGCTTTTCCTGTTTTTTTTTCTTCATCTATTTACTAATTTCTTTTCAAAACTGATATCAAAGACTTAATAAGTCAATAATTATTTCCATTATTGTAGCGTGATAAATGTTTTCTAAGCCTTTTTATCATCATACAGAATATCAGGTAAAGATTCATGGATGCTAATATGCCACTTTCTCAGCTTTTGGTATTTTGCCTTGTTCTTGCGTATTATATAAAGCTCGTTATTTAATTTGGGATTATATGGAAAATAATTGCCATCTATAGGTGTATGGAAAAAAGTCCATGACATGCTTCCTACAGTTTCATGAATTTTACATTACAATAAGTGATGATGAGTAACAGACAAAATCATACACTGATATATACAAACTTATGACAAATGTCTATTTGCTGGAGTAGATTGCAAGTCTCAGACTTACTTGGCAGCAGCATCTTTTCTCAGCTGTTCATGTTTCATTAAAAGATTCTTCCTCTCTTGAAAAGCCTTTCGAACTTTGTATCCTTTGTAGACAGCCTGAATTTTGAAAGCAGCAATGTCCTGTATGGCAGCTATAGACAGAGCCCCATGCTCTAACATGAACTGAATCACTTCATGGTGTTCACCAAGCAAGGCATAATCAAGCGGAGTATATCTAAAAAAAAAAACCAAAACACAAAACAAAACACCAGACCCACAACAATTATCATTGAATGAGAATTCTAACCATAATGTGCGTTTACTTCATCCTCATTTCATAATAAGGCAACTTCTAGTATGAAGACTGATTAAACACTTTTTTCAGTAGGCTGTTTTACTAATTTTTTATTATTAGTTTCCTGTCTTACTCGTTCTACACGCTGCGCCTATTTTTAAGGTTTATTTTATTCTCCTAATATAAGGGGGGGTGGGCATGACAGACTATATGAAGTGTTGGATCAAAATCCTCCAAAACCCTATCCTTAACTGCTTAAGGCAAGCAATCTTAAAAAGGTGTTATTTAAGTTCTCATATAATCTATATAATCTATATATAAATATAATCTAAATAAAATGCAAGTTAAAACATTTTTTTGTGTTATTTCCATATGAATTTAACTTCTGGAGATTTACTGTCAAATCTGGCTTTGCTTCTGGCTCCCTGGTTCAAGAAGGACAGGGAACTGCTGGAGAGGGTACAGCAAAGGGCTACAAACATGACTAGGGGACTGGAACATCTTTCTCATGAAGAAAGGCTGAGGGACTTGGGTCTTTTTAGTCTGGAGAAGAGAAGACTGAGGGGGGATCTTATCAATGCTTATAAATACTTAAAGGGAGGGTGCCGGGAGGATGGCACTGAAAAAAGTGGTGTCCAGTGATAGGACAAGAGGTAATGGGCACAAACTTGAACATAGGAAGTTCCACCTAAACACGAAGAGGAACTTCTTTACTTTGACGGTGGCAGAGCACTGGAGCAGGCTGCCCAGAGAGGCGGCAGAGTCTCTGACTCTGAAGACATTCAAAACCCACCTGGATGCCATCCTGTGCAACCTGCTGTAGGTGACCCTGCTCTGGCAGGGGGGTTGGACTAGATGATCTCCAGAGGTCCATTCCAAGCCCTGTGATTCTGTGATTCTATAACAATGACTGAGGACAGCATGACTGACCAAGCAGCAGGAGTATACCTGCATCAAGGGATAACTTTTTTTTTGAAAATCACTAGGAAGACTTAAGTCTGTTTTCAAATGGACACAGGTGCTAAAAATATTAAATGACACTGCTTTTTAATGGTGTCAAAGATGCCTAAGCACTTTTAAAAATAATTCCCCAAATTCTCATTGCCAACACAGGAGCAAAATGTACATACCTCCCTCATCAACACTGAAACATTAGGCAAGGACATTTAGTGACTCAAAATTATCAGTCACAAACCATAGTCAAGCCCATATAATACAAGACTATCAAATAACTAGTGTCAATGCATGCGATTGTGAAAATTAGGGCTCTTCTTGATGGTAACTTGCTAGGACGCAATGCTGGTAAGCAAAGAAAACCAGACAGAAAGCACAATTGGACTTGCCACACAGCAATGATTTGATGGAAGGATTAACAGTACCTGAACTGAACTGTCTGCAGGAATAAAGACAATGACATAACATGAAAATGTGTATATGTCAAGGTGTGCTGCTGATAGCATTTAAAGAGATACAGATATCCAGGAATGGGAATTTCAGAAGGGATCTCATTTCAGAAAAACACAATGTTTAAAGTATACCCCGTTTTGAATATTTTAATGAACAGGTATAAAAGATCCCACAGCAAACTTTATGCTACTAGCCTGTATGTACCAAGACAATGTATTATATTATGGATCCCAGTCATGAAGACCCATATGCTTAAACGTGGATTCTCTAACTCCGTTAGAGCTACATTTCAAAGTAAAAAATCACTCAAATGAAATCTGAGTAGGGGTTTGTATGACTGGGCACTACCCGTTCAAGGCTGCTCACATACACTCCTCACAACCAGCCATTACTCTGTTGTGTCAGTTCAAAGCCTGTTATAAATTTTCTTTCCCACTGCTTATCTCTAAAGCAGACAGCTTTTAAATCAAGCTGGCTTCACAGGAAAACACGCAAAGAAGACATCAGCCATCAGCTGTTATACATAATTTAGCATGAAGTTGGTCAAGCAGCAGCTACCCTGGCATCACATGGTGCACCCGGGACATCAAGTTGGATTACAAAATAAATTTGCAAAGAACAACAAACCTATCACCCTCCAGACTAGCACCTGACTACATATCTACGGGCAAGTGGGCAGCTTAAAATCCTAGATGTACTCTCAGCTCCATCTTTTCACAAACCTATGTAGTTTTAAGCACTATGTTTTAATTTTGAACTAGTATCTCATATTGCACTCTAAGAAAGTGAAGAAGGGAAGCTTCTTTCTATAGGTATATTGGAAAAAAAAATTACTATTTCGTGAAATTGTTATTGACTAAAAACCAATTTAATCCATTAACCATATCCATGAGGTTACTTTTACTCTCTCTTACAACACTTGCCTTGATTTTTCCACTTTCCAAACTTCTGATCTCTTAACAATAAAACAAGGGTTTGTTGATGTTTATTAAGAGGCAATTGTGCAATTTTTGTATGCAATATATATATTTTTAGGAAAATTATATTAAAACACTGTTTCATCTAGAAATATTGGGGATCTGTTTTGTTCTGCACATGGACTAGTGCTTAAAGACTGACATTTGGAATACTGCTAGATATATTTTGAGTAATCTAGGTTCATACATAAGAACATATACTAATGCCAGAAGGGAAACAAAAATAGATACTAACTGAATGACTATAGTAAAACCACAGCTAAGGTCTTTTCCTGACATTTCAGCATCATTAATACATTTCTACAAAGTAAGGAAAATAGCAGCCTCCTTTCTAGCAAAATAGTGGCTTTTAATCTTACTTATTAAGAGTAATTTAATTACAACTGTTTATTTAATTTTCTATCAAAAATTACTAAAGAGAGCATTGGCACTACTTAATTAGGAACTACTTATACTTTCATTTGTGTTTCTCAATAAAAAATAAGAACAGAAAAGGAAGAGAGACCTGAGTAGCTTAGAGTAGAGAACAAAAGAGAAATGATGGGGGAAGAAAGCAATTAAAAGCTGGGATAAGTATGGAAGTCTCAAATTTAGCACTAAAATATGGGGTTTCGAAGTCCTTAAGTTATTTAAAATGTTGAAATATTCAAATTTGTATGGCATACTGAACATAATTTTATTTATAATTATGAAAAGGTCATCTACGCTAAAAAAGGCATTATAAATTTCTGCTAATAGTAATTATCTTCATGGTCAGGTGACTAATTTGAACTCCACAACCCAAATCACTTTTAAAAAACTATTATTTATATGTCAATGAAAGACAAAGAAAAGAGATGCAAATGTACTGTCTCTTTATGATTATAGGAGGCTTTTTTTTTTTTAAATTAGGCCTTTAGAATACAGTTAACCACCAGGTAATTTGTAATCACTATTTTAAAACATAACATTACACTTCTCCCATTTTCTTTCTTCTCACTGTATTCCTACCAATCAGAAAAGAAAAATTCCAGTCTACTCCAACAGCAGCAGCAAAGCCTTTTCATCCTTTGTCCATACATATCCAGTCAACTTCATATAAATGAAAGAGATCTTTAATATTTCAAACAAGACTAGAATGAGTAAATACTTGAAGAAATCTCTGTGAATTCAAGGTTCAAAAGTATAAACAGTTGAAGTTGCAACGTCTTACCTTAAAGGAGAGATTTTTGACATTAGAAAAGCTGCTTAGAATGAAGCCCAAGATTACAGCACTCCTTTTAGATACAAGATCACGATTCTCTGTCAATATCTGAACACTTAACATTTAAATCAGTAGGTAGCACTTTTGCTAAATTACAAAATAATGCATTCAGACAAGCAATACCTCTCCTCGCTGTTCTCCATATGATTAGGGAAAGCATCAAAACCAAGGAGCAACTTTATAGCATCAAGGTAGCCATTGTTACAAAGCCAGTGCAAAGCAGTTCTTCCCTGTAAACAATAAAACAGAAAAAAAAAAAATTATCTCCAAAGTCTATCATGCCGCAAGAAAAGTCGTAAATCATACTGTAATTCAATGCTTTTCTGGACATGAAGGATAAACTATTTCTTCTAAATAAACTCCCTTGTTAAAATAAAAGAATCCAGCACTTAAAAATGAAGTAACTTTTTTTTTTAAAACAAGATTACAACACTAGTGCTTTTTCACCTAAAGCAGCTGAAAAACAGCATTAGACTACCTCTACAGTTGCTTTCTTTGCAGCTATGCCGCCCAGGTCTGAAGCAGCTCCCATCAACCTTTGCAGTTCAGACTGTTTTCTAGACTGCTCCAAAACACTGTGACAAGACTGAAAGAATTACTACAGAATTCAAAATCTGATTAAGTTGGAGGAAAGCTTATCAGCCCAGGCAAACAAAGAAAGACTCCAGCTGTGCTTTCAAAACGAGCTTGATTTCAGACGTCTAGTTTCTCTCACATGAAGCAGAAGTCCAACTCTCAATCTGCACTCTATACACAGCCCACTCATATATGACCACTCGTGGGACTGGGATCACAGAACCACCATATGAATACCTCAAGCTCTGTTAATATCAACAAAACATAGATATTTCACTTCACTTCCAGGCCATGCCTCCTGTCTGCATCTTGCTTTTCTGAACTCCAAATGTAGGAAGTACCTAGAAGGCTGGGTACCACAGAAAAATATGAAGACATTCTGAGTTCAGTGCTAGCAAGGCACCCCCTGAACCCCAAGGGCTGACGAGCATATTGCAATGTCTCTGTGTGAAATAAGTGGAGCTGATGTGTTCAGCTGTACTCAAGCTGATGCCTTACAAAGCTGGTAGCAGGTTGGAAAATCTCCCCAACATGCTCTGTAGAACTCATAATAAAACCCACTTTTCCATTAGCTGGAATTATCCATGCCCTACAATGAATAGCTACAGAAAAGTTTAACAAATTGGGTGAAATTCTTCCGACTGATGAAGTTCTGCTGACTTCTGAGAAATTATGTCATATAACAAAGAAATCTGTTATATGTTGCACAATTATTCTGGCTCCTAATTTAACTTACTGCTTGAATAATGGCACAAAAGAACAACCAGACTAGTTAGTGTTCTTCTATTTTCACACAGAAGAGTGATACGTTTGTGGATACTTATGTGGATAAGTAATTGAAGCAGTTCTTGTGCAATCTCACTTGCAGTATCTTACTTGCTCTATCTCTATGCTGAAGAAAAACATTACAGACTATAAAATCACATTCCCATGTCAGCTGTTAATACAGAATGATAGAAGTTAAGAAATCAGACGATTAACATGACTCATCATAAGATCACATTTTGACAAGGAAAAGTCAAAAGTGATATGGAAAAATATCATGCTGCATATTAAAATACTACTTTTCATTCAAGATTTTACAAGTGAAGCCATAGGGAAAATTATGTCATGATAAACGGCAGCAAAGATGCTCCTGTGTCCCAGAAAAGAGAATGATCTTGAAGTAAAGGAAAATGTTTTAAGTTACGGTTATTCTGAGGTTAATTAAATAGCCCAGTGAAGAACAACATACCTCTTTATCCTGAATATTTGGATCTGCGTTGTTTTCCAGTAACACTACCATGCAGTTAATGTAACCTCCATAAGCAGCACACTGCAGAGGTGTTCTACCTGCGTAATCCTGCACATTAGGGTTGATTTTATTTTCTATCAAGATTTGGCACACATCAGCATTTCCTCCCAGTGCTGCCCAGTGAAGGGGTGAATGCCCATCTTGGTCCACCAAATCTACTCTTGCTCCTCCTGTAACAACAAACACACTTTTGAACATAAAAAGAAAATACTTTTGAATAAAAGGAAAACAAATACTTTTTTTTTTTTCTTTCTACTCTTACTTATTTGGTAAACTGACAAATCAGTGGAATATTTCTGAAAGTAACTTCAACTTTGTTACTCAAATCCAAAAACCTGAATCCAAATGAATTGGGAATGAGATAGTTTCAGTGAGGGTCTGGCATCTAACTTTTTTACAAGCTTGTGAGTATCCTCTGAGATGCTTTACAATCTTCAAATTTGTCAAATGCCCTTAAAAAACCTCGCCTTTATTTATTTCAGGCCTATTAATTTTCAGTGAAACTTCTATTCCTTAACAACAAAATCACTTTTGAAAATTAGACTTCAGATGAAATCTCTTTTTAAATCTCTAAAGCAGACAAGATAAAATATTCACAGTGCAAGAATTACTTTTGAAAAAAGCTTATTTTTTAAAATTCAAGCATGCTAAGACTCTTTTATACAGATAATTAATTTCTCTATATATTCTTGTAAGATGTAAAAACTCCACACAAAAATAAAACTCCAGCAACCAGCAACAATGACTGTCTACATCATAAAATATTTAATTAAACATAACTCAGACTCTGATAATCAAGCTTCTTGCATCTACAAAAGCTAAATGGCATAAGGAGTGGGAGGAAGAGCTTAACAGGAAGTTGAAATATGCCCAGCAGATCACAGAGGGAAGCACACTTTTCAGCAATAAAGGCTGATGGAAAACTTGCAACTTGTTAGCCTGGATACTTCAACTGTCCATAAATGGGATAGCATCTCAAGTAGGAGGGAGACTGCTTCCAGCTACTTAGAACTTTTCTGCGAAGCTAAAATGGCAGAATTTCGCATCTAAGATACCACTGTTCTTTCAGTTCAGCAGAATTTTCACAATTATCTAAAACTGTGTAAGCTGTTAAATCTTATGTCTGTCTACAAATAAAATACTGCTTATAAAAACCAACCAGAGGAAAATATTAATGATTTATGATTTTTGATAGCTACCTTCATTAAAAAATAAAGATTCATTTAAATAGTCAAAGCGTCTTCCAAGAAGCCTAAAAATTCTTTCTCACAAAAGAGAAGACAGTTTAATTTGGTCTTATTTATTGGAGGGAAAAAAAAAGAAAGCAAACCAATTACTTGCTGGGGGAAGAGGTGGTTTGAGAGACTAGAACGTACTTGAAAAGGCTTGAGCAGAAAAAAGCTGTGAAAAGAACTATCCCAATTTTGAAAGTTTTATATTTAGTTCTTCTAGCCATTTTGCACAACATTCTGGTATCTTCTACATTTACTAGCGCTGTTCCACAAAGGGTACTTACAGACTAAACCTGCTTTAGAGAAATAATTTTCTACCCCACCTCTTGCTCAGCTGTGCTGTTTATTTCCCAGTCATGCAGAAAGCAGCACCAGAACTCTGAACAGGTTTGTAAATTAATAACAGCTGACCTTTAATGAGTGTTTGTATCACTTCTTTGTGTCCCATCTCACAGGCTCGGAAAAGCGGGGTATGTTTCATGACATCCAAAGCATCTACCTGTGCATTATGTTCCAACAGCAATTTCACTGTGCTGACATGGCCAGAAAGGGCAGCAGCATGTAACGCTAAAACAATAAAGTAGTAGGAAAAAGAAATCACAATATCATGAGCTTTGGAGGATCACAATTATAACAGTCAAAATAAAAACCAATTTCAACCATTTGGTGTGAAAAAAGTGCTTTTCTACAGTGAGAAATTCAAGAATCACAACAAGTGATCACTAACCACAATTCCTTGCCATACAAGCAATAGAGCAATAAGCAGAAAAATTGTTAGCCCTGAAACATGGTTTTAACTTGTATAAATAGGAATTTTAACCTTAACACCACCAAGATTGGCTTATACTGAGGATTTGTGGAAGGTTAGCAGCTTTTGATTCAGGGAACATAACATGATCTACTTCTGCCTCTGTTTTGTGGCATTTCTTACATCACTCCAACGGAAATGAAACTGTCCATTGCCAGTGAAAGAAAGCTTTCATTATTTCTTCAATGTTTTCCTAAAAATACCTTTTTTCTTTCAAATAAGCAAAGCTGTCTCAATTAAAACTAACTCCAGATAACCACTCAGCTGTTGTTTTTTTTTCAAAATTACTTGGAGAAAATTTTACACGAAATTATGTAGCAAAGCCATCACATCTCACCCAGTACCACAGCTCACTATTTTCTTCTGAAAAGAGAAAAATGTGGACAGACCAGATACTGCATTTTGCCTCATCCCTACAATTTATGAAGTTCAGTTGTATGAAAACTATGCAAAGTTGACTTCAAACTCCTACTCTTCTGTAGTTTTCTTTGCCTTCTCATCTTTGAATGCATGCAGACTTCACCGAGTCCAAACCAACAAATAACACAGAGCTACCTTAGCAGAGCAAGACCTCAGAGGTAAAGACGTGGTGTCCTACAACTGAAGTCGCTACTGTGGTGCCCTACAACTGAAGTTGCTATTGCGGTGTCCTACAACTGAAGTTGCTATTGTGGTGTCCTACAACTGAAGTTGCTATCGGCTAACAGAGCATCCTGCTGGCACTGTCAGGTGGAGTTGAGGAAAATGTTGAAATGCCAGTCCAAGCAGATCAGTGTTCTTTTTGAAGGAAAACTATACACAGCAATGAGATTTCAAACCAATGGGGGACACATATATTGGTGATTTCATTTACAATTTGATTTCAAAAGGCTTTGGATTATTTCCTATAGTCAGTAATCGAATCGGATAATCTACATTCTCATATGCCTTACACGTAGAATATTTCACAGATGACAAATTCAAAATAATTTAGAACAAAAATACAAAACAGTGCAACTCATAAAAGTGCATTTAGTAAAGTGAATTTATATTTCCCCATGAAATTTCACAAATATTCATCCTTGGTGAGAATTCAGTCTGCTCAAGCAAGGAAAATGTGGGGCTGTAAACAGTACCTATGTGTCTCTACTTGTTTAATGTTAAAAGAGGCAGGGTCAGAATCCAGCAGGAGCATTATAAGGAAAGGCACACCATGAAGGCCAACATTAGAAGGAATTGCTTCTTGAACCATAGCCAGCATATCAAAACAGGCTTTTTGTATTTGCCTGCTACTGTTTATCACTGGTACCAGCTTCACACAGCATAACCCATTACATGGGCACGACTAAAATGCACAGGTTGTTCCTACTGGCCATGAATCAAATCCAGCTAAAGTGTGTTGCCTTAAAACAGATGCTCAAAATTAGTGATAGTAACTGGTACTGCGATACAGACAAATGAAGCCCTTCCTACAAGAACTGGGGTCACAGCCAGAGATACTGTGAGAAATGCTGCCTTAGTAATTGAAACCATGCCTTTAAGATGACACTGATGTTTAACTGTTGCAGTTAAAAAGCACAAAGGCACTCATTGCACTCTTGAAAAATATCTGTAAGCAGCAAGATCTGCAGTACCTAGGCAAGTGGGTAGCTATCAGTAGAAATTTGACAAGAATGAGATCCCTGCCGCTTCGTACATTTGGATGGGCCTGGTTTTCATGGTCTGACCTCACAGTAAACTCTAGGTTCTGGTTTTTGTACTGCATTTCTCATGAAACCAAAGGCAGTAAACCACTCCATCAGATGACACATGGGGTGTGTATAACAATACAATAGAAAAAGAGCTGCTGTGTCAGCTTGGCCGGTTCTTCCCCTCTATCACTCATTCTGACGCAGGCATCTTGTTTCAGACTTTGTGCTCAATATTTTCTTGTAAGCCAAATTTTCTGTGATGGAGTCACGGTGACTGAAGAGATTCTTCGGCCAGCTGGTCACAATAGGCCCTTTGTTCAGCCGACAGACAGAGCCCTCTCCATTGTACGCAGTGACGCAGAGCTATAAAGCTGCCCCTGTAATGCTCCTGCAGAGCTGATCTCCGAGAAGAGGGAAATTCCTTTCCCTTGGTGTCATTCTCCTACACAATACGAAGAGTCTCGATGTTCTAGCAAAGCTGAATGGAGAGCTTGCTCTTTTTAAGTAAATGCAAAAGGCTGCGTTAACGCAACATTATAACTGAGCTTCACTGAGTCGGCACACAAAAGTCAGAAAAACACAACCTTGAACTCTCCTCAGCAACTGTATCCCAGTCACAGTGGCATGTACGCTATTTTCTGTTACTGCATAGTTTCCCCATCAGAATACAATGCTACTTTTCCCTGACCAAAGCTTGGGAATGATTAAGAATCTTCAGAAAAAAAAGCAAGTCTGAAATCAGAGAGTGATTTACTGGTGGGCGTCTTTTTAAGTTTACAGCTCACTATAATAAAGCCCATGCTACTGCACATGCCTGCACAACGGTAAAATTTGGATTGCTCAACAGAAAGTGACGAAGAGCATATTTCCCCACTTTAAGACTATTAGTGTGTTCTACATAACAGCAGTTTCAACTAAACGGAAAATCCATTCATTTCCTTGGATTAAAAGCCCTACAACAAAATTAAGATTAAAAGGTGATTACACATCACTGCTATGAAAGGTTTAAGACTGACAGATAATAAACCCAACCACCTGAATTATTCAAGCATGAAACCCACACCTGAGTAATTTCAGAAACATACTGTGATTACTGTCTGCAAAGAAGAAAACCCTTTGTAAGGAGATTTGTACAGTGACTACAACATTACCGCACCTTAAGGTCTGAAACAAATACTGTGAGTTATTTAAAGGGGAACTGTCAGGAAGGAGCAAATATAGGTGCGACTGATAAAAGATGAAACAAGACTAAAATGGCAGTGTGTAGTTTGTAAAGTCATCAAATGTGAAGATTGAGATTTTATTTGTTGCACTATTTCTTAAACTCAAAAATTACAAACTATCATAACTTGGAAAGACGGATTTTTTTGGTATGTTAATTTGTCAGGAAAGCAAGAATTCAGATATTTAAATAGAATTTTCTCCTTTTGGCTTTTTGTGTAAAGACTCCCCTATATGGCCAAAGGAAATAAAAATTTCAATTGTTTTATATGAAAGTAATATTCATACATGCTATCTTTCAAATCTTGAACCACGCAGCCCTGACATTGCATTTATTTACCATTTGTATGTAATTCAAAGTGTGATCTCAAAAAAGAAAAGCTGTTAAACTCATACCTTTGTTTCTTGGTTGGGACAGATCTACGCTGCAAGGCCCCTAAATCTAAGCATGCAGCTTAGGCTAGTTTGTGTGTGTGCAGTCAAAAGATAATGCCTAAGTATACCTTAAAACAAGTACATTAAAATTTATATAAACAAACATTGCAATATACATTCCTGTTTGTTTAAAATAACATAGTTTTCAGGAGAAATGCCTTCTAGTGTATTATTCATGGGTGTGTGCTCTGACCATCAGCTTGGCTACCATTTTTCTACTTATTATACATAGGTATACATTTTTGCACTTAACTTCTAAATTTGTGACCTGGCTGTGACTGGCACAGGGTAGTTCACAACCTCTTCCCACACAGCTTACCCCTGCATTCCTCTCCTATCAAATCCCTCCAATTTATGTGCAATACATCCGCATTCTTCTCTTCGTTTATTCAGATGTCATCAGCACACTATACAGCTGCACTATTTTTACCTGTATTTCCAACACTGTTGAATACATAAACCCTTGAACACCTGTCTCTCTGTCAGAACTGTTATTCTATTTTTGTTGAAAGTACTACATAGGTCCAATATTTCTACCAGAAATTCTTATATTTTTTCATTAAAGGAGATAAATTCACAGTTGCTATAGGAAATTTGGAATTTCATGAGTTGCATGCTTGAATTCTGAAGCACTGTGTTGCGTACCTCTTTGCTTTGGGCAGATAATGGGATGATAAACCTGGGGGTTATCAAGTTTAACCTCTTGTTTGGACAACAAAAGTGCAATAGCTCTAATCTTTATTACAATATCTTTACAAATAACTACGGTACTTATGATTTTCATGATGATAATTTAGCCACTTCACTGGTTAGTTTGCTCTATATTGTTTCAAAGTACTTCTTTACTGACAAATTTTTTTTTAACAGGCATTTTCAGGGAGGGCTTTTTATGCAATTATATTTCATTTTATTCTTCAAAATACAAAACAGCTCTTCCTTTCCCAAGATTACAGATACAACTAAATAGCAGCATAGCAGTACATTTCTTCTTCTTGCTGTGTTTCAAATGAACTGGTCTAACCTGCGCAGAAAAGATTTGTTTCTTTCCCACAATAAGGCAAAGAAGCAACTCACACACATAATTAAATTAATGCAGAAATATTTTCAGGATTAAGGTACACATCCAGGAAAAGATTAATATAGCTTCTAACAATGTTTTTTATTTGGTGGAAATCACACTAACTGGAAACATCCAGCGGCTCTTTATTGTAAAGCATCTTACCTGTGCCAGCGTATTTGTCTGTCATATTGATATCAATATCCAATTTTAAATTCAGCATAGTTCTAATGACATCATCACTGCCTTTGCCAGCTGCCCACATGAAGGATGTTCTTCCCTCAAGATCCGAGTCATCTTTTACAGAAGGATGTTTCAAAAATACTTCAACTGTTTCCTGAAAAGACATACTATTGAAATCAACATTAAATGGGATCTGTAACAACAAGAAACTATTGTGTCTCATTTAGCTGTTTATGAAGCAAATCAAAGCTTCATTTTTGCTTTTTATGTTTATATAGAGTATTAGCTCAACAGGAGCACTGTATTTTCTGCTATGCTCTTTTCCTTGTCAATGCTCATAGTGCATCCTTAACTAACCATGAATTTAACACTGTCATTCATTTCATAGTTTTTTCTTTTTAGTGTCAAACATCATGTGTTCATCATAAGGAAGTAAAAGACACTGCAGTTACTATGAAGAAAGCAATGGGAAAAATATTATTGGCTTATCAAAATATTACTGTAATACTATGATGCTAAAATAATGTTCCTTCAAAATATTCTCCTGACATATTGTTTGCTTCAATTCTAAATATGACTGCATATGCAAATGTTTTAGTTCGCTGAACTCTAATAGTTTGACTATTCAAAAAAAAAAAAAAAAAAAGACTTTTGGGGCAACACAGATATATTTCCTAATATTTACTAATATCAACAGGTTACTAATTACTTAAATATTATAAATCAAAAAAGATTAAGAAAATCTTTACACCTGAGTCCAGGCTTTCCACTGTAACTGTTACATTAAAATCTCTATTTAAATCAAAGCAAAAAGAATTATTTCTTCAAATGCTGTGTTTGTGTTGAGGTCTTGGCAAACAAGCCCACTTGTTTAACCTGATGCTAAATTCTTAATAAGCCACACAGGAAAGGAAGGGAGAGGAAATCACTACTGCAGGAAAAAGAATTAGGGGAAGATTTTCCCTTTTCTATATAATGTCTTACAAAGGCTGTGTATTTAACAGCTGGTAAACATCTCTTCAGAGCCTTGATAGGCTAGTCAATAAAAAATGAAAAAAGTTAGTTTCTTTATTTTATTTTATTTTTATATTTTAGTATTAACACTATTTTATCCTTGCCCCCATGTGACCCCAAAATAGCTCTATCACTGCTCTGGGCAGAATAAGAATTCCTTGGCTACAAAGAATCAAATGCTTATCATCACAATGTTTAAATGCCTAAGTCCTACTGATCAGTTTGGATTTTTTTTAACTACCACTTATTATTTTATTCCTCTAAAGAAATAGGAAATTTCTCATTTATCTTATGTTAATGTGATCTAAGATCCTAAAGCTTCATGAATTTGGGTCCATATCTGAACTACCAGGTTACTGTAAAACGGTCCAGCCAGAAATAATGAGGAATGGAAGCATTAAGCCTTCCACACAAACCAGCATGTGTTTATAGCTTTGTGTACTCACACTGACCACCACTACACCTCAGAGACAAACAGCTACTCATTAGGCCAGCAACTCAGCACCCTACCAGTACTCTGCACTGCTTGAAATCCTGCCAAGTGAAAAGCGGTGTGAAGGCCGGACCTTTTCAATACTAAGCCACACATCCTACAAACATAAATAAGTAATTTTATTTTTCCATTAAGTTTTAGCAAAGCAACCTTTCTTTCAACCACTTTTTTTCTAGAGTTTTTAATGGGAAAAAGAGGAAGAAAATCCCAGACTGTTATTTTCCAAAATGAAGGTATTACAACAAAATGAAATTAAATTAGAACAGGATGGTTAAGAAATCAGAAAATAAAAGTATCAACCAGTTTAATTCTACATGTATTTTGTCATGAAAAAATGCATGTATTTTATCTCTATTAGAAAAAAGCTGAGAAAACAAAAAAAAATAACAAAGCTGAAAAACAACAGCAAAGGAAAGACATAAATCTGGATCGTTTCATTCTGTGCTATCAAGAAACTCTGAAAAATACTAACTATTATTTTTGAATATTCAAAAATCAGACATGGGTATCTGCATTTCATTTACTAGATCAATCTACACAAATATGTGAAAGGGAAGTGTATTGTCTTGGACATCTCCAGAAAAATTTAGAAAAAAATTAATATATATTTAGTCCTGCATTCTGCATGCTAAAATCAATACTTATAGAGCATCTGCCTTCACACATGAAGTTCAAAAATTTAAAAAGGATGTTTATCTGGACCTTCTGTGGGATACATAAGCCATCTAAATTTCAGGCAACCTATCTGGGTGGTTATATGAGGTAACTTTTCTTCTAGAACTTTTTCTTCTATAATAAGTGGGGATAAGTTAGTCTTAGAGAACAAATGCTATACCTAAATTAAGTGTCAGCTAAGTTTCTTCAGTCTTTAAAAACCAAACCCATCATATTAGAGTAAGTAACCCGCAGAAAAACAGAGCAAAGAATAAGATACTGAGTTAAGTAAAACTGAAAGCAATGCAAATATTTATAATAAACACAAAAGAACAAACTTTCTTCTTCTTGGTAGGAACTAAGCAGCATGTCACTTTAACTGAGAAACATACCACACCTATCCAAACTTGGACAGTCCGCACAGAACAACAACATGGCTCTCAAACCATAAATATATAGATGTTACTGCCAAAGCAAACATGCATGTGTCTCCACTCAGTTTGACTAGGTATATGGAATGCAGTAGTGGGAATTTCTCAAAAGGATTTGTATGTGATAGAGATAAAAAGCAAATAGTGGTGCTCAGAAACAACCAGTGGTAAAAAAAGAGAGAAGCTAGAGACATCGTTAGGCATGCATAAACAGAGGCTCTTGGATACATCACCAACTAAAAGAGCCTTGCAGATCTGAATAAGACTCTCCTGTTTGATTCTTCATGTAAGATGGGAAACAGTACCTTCATTGTAAGTACACAAGATTACAAAAGAATGTCTGATTCCACCACCAACTCTATTTCCCCATAAAAAACTAAACGATATCATAGTTTGGCTGGCTGGTGGGATCAAAAGGCAACAACATAATGAAGATGTTTCATACAGCTGAATCAAGCCCAGAGAAAGAAAGCCAGTATGAAAAATAATTTTTTAGGCATGTATCAATACAGAAAAGAAAAAAAAAAGATAAAAGCATGTGGATATAGTCACCAGATTGTAAATAAAAACATTCTATCTTTCCCATGAGTCTGACTCAAACTAGAAAGAAAGGCTTTTACAACATAAATATTTCAGGCATGTGAGTCAGACCCAAACTGTACATACCACGTAACGGACAATAGTGAGCATCAATAAAAAATTCCCTAAAAAGGCATAAATTATACACAGAGATATGCTCCAATGAAAGTCTGAATTTAAAAAATATCTGTATGGTCTTACTAAGACCACCTCCAAAAAACCCCACCAAAATCCAAAACCCACTCTCACACAAAAACAGAGGGTGACAGCTGTAGTATTAATACAAATTGGTCAGTTCCCTCTTTCAGTAGTACTTCTAGATTTGTTAACTTGAATGGTTCTCAAGAGCATTAACATTTTACTTGTTTTATGAAAATTAACATGTGGGTAGGCAAGAAAGACCCAAATTTGTATCCCTGTTAAGAAAATGCTGCAATATGCACTACATAACTACATTACTTAGGCACTAAATAACTCTTTTTGTGAAAGGAGGTTAAGAATAATACAACTGGAGAAATTTAGATGGGAGCTCTCAGCTTACTATGCATGGTATAATTCAACTATGAGAGACAGAGCAGCATGAAAACAGCCTTCTTAAGTTCTAGTGCTTGAGAACTACTTCTATAATAACATCTATGACCAGCAATCATTTAATTGCTGAGTTTTATACTTAGCTCTACTGTACATGATCTTGCTCTGGAAAAAAAAAAACACCTGTTCTACCAAAATATAAGAATTAGGCTGTCTGAGAAACCAATTTTCTTTGTTGTCTGAATTAAAAAAATATTTTTAAACACTTAAAAAAAATATAGTGTTCATGAAAAATTGTGACAAAAGGTACTCGCTCTTTATCCATGCTTTATGAGACAACGGCTTATTCATAATAGCAAATATTAATAAGCTAATCACCTTCTTGAAGGCAAAGACTGGTTTGACTAGTACAGCAGCTGTGCAGATACTCATACAGGTGATCTTATTCTAGATACCTTATAACTGCTTAGATTTTGCTATAATGAGCCTTAAAAAGCAAAAATACTGTTAAATAGTAGGTGTCATTCTGCCTTCTGTTGAAGTACCTAAATGACTATTCTGTGTTCTGATGCAAATATATAGATCAGAGACCTTTTCTTTGTGCAGCAATTTAGGGTTTTTTAAATCTATTTTTAATAGTATGAAATTAACCACATTTATAGCACATAACATAGGAAAACTCCGAATAAAGTTTGTGCAGACAACACTGTGTTTATAATATTTTAAAAACAATTCAAACACTTTGTTACATTATAAATATTTCAGCAAAATATATTTACTTCACATTTAGGGTATGTGCTACTCACAGCAAAGTTGCTCTGCGCTGCATAATGTAGGGGTGTTGCACCTTGGCTATCAGATGGGATAGTTCCAAACTTATTTCTTTCTAATAAGAGATGGACAATCTGTGCATGACCTAAGTAAAATAATATAATAAAACCAGATATGTATCAAATCCTAAAGTTAAACACTTCCCTATTAAAAAGAAAAAAAAACCCAAACGAAAACAAACAAACAAAACCCCAGAAGACAATGAACAGACTTCAACAAATAATACTATGTTTGTGTTGTAGCCATTATAGTCTAAACATAAGAGAGAAACATAAGACTTGATATTTGAACTACGAAGCCTGGCGTACACCTTCTTCGCAATAGTGTTTCAGTTCTACACTCTGTATCCTCATTTTTGAGGGGCATCTGTAAATCAGAATGACTGCCGAATAGGAACATGTGGAAAGATTTTCTATTTCTTTTAAAAGAAATCACTAGAGCATTGCCCTAAACAAAGGAACCAGCAGTAGCTGGTCAGATAACTGCGATACTAACATTGCATGAATGAGTTGAATAGTTCCAGAAAAACCTTCTGATAATTCAGCTGAGATGCTGCATTTGAGTGAGAGGTCAGTCAGAAGCAGTAAAGTGAGCAAAGACTGATGACGATGAGCACTTGTCCATCTACATTAAAAGGTAGGCTAAACCAGCATTGACAATTTCATCCTATATCGCATAGTTTTACAGAAACTAGGGTAAAACTCTTTACTCAGGTTTTATTCAATCAAAATTTCAACTGAAGATCTATAGCAGAATCTGGAGGGTAGTCCACTACCAACTGCCATATCTGCAATAAACAACAAACTGACACGCACAACTCCTTCCATCAAAACAGATTAGAATGTTTTTAGATTAAAATCACAACATTTTGGGGGGATGGGTAAACTTCATATCCACTTCACAGACAGGAAAACAAAGACACAATATAGTATATTGCCACTAAAGTCAACTGATCCTTTCATATGCTTTCTTTTGTAGGCATATGCAGCTCACAGAATATCGTAAGGATTTGGTAATTTAAGAGATACTGTAAGTCATAAATCACATAAAAATACTATGATTTTACAGGAGAAATCTTGCATGTGGGGTAAACAACCAATTTTGCAGCTTGTTACTTTTGCACAGTTGAATTTACTTTAGAATAAATGAAAAAAAGTAGGTAAACCTTTCTACTAGCAGTAAACTTTTTTTAATGAAAATACCGACAATTACAGAATGAAGCTGTGTAACAGTTGTGGACACTAGCTTTTAAAAACCTAAGAGATGGAGGACTAGGGAAGCCTTCTTCTGTGGAATGGCACTTTCAGACTTTGTATGTATAGAAGTCTCAGAAACTGGTCAACTTGGGTCAAAAAGGATGAACAACTATGTGGGGATTATTTTTTTCTAGGGCCTTTATTGTGTACAGGAAGGCTCCCCTTTCCTTTCAGCCATTAAGACAAGACTGGACCCAGAACATCACAACATTTTGTCCCTCCCTATAGAGATGTAATGTTGCTATGCTCTGTGCATCTCAAGACTATAAGAAACCAATTGAGGTGCACTGGAAGAATTTGGTTCTGAGTGCAATCCTAGCAGGAAAAACATAGCAGTACTGAGCCTGGAAAAAAACTTGCCTGAACATTCAGGACAGACAACTAGAAAAAGGGTAACTGAACTCTGTCATCAGGACAGGAGGTCTGCCTAAATTACCTATCAGAAAGAAGGCTTGAGGGAGTTGAAAAAAAATTTTGTATTGAGTGCGACAGTAAATAAATTGGTGCAAAGATGGATCTCACTTGGACATTAATGTAAACATTAAAACTCAATTCTTGAGGTCAAGAACTGTCATTTCTTCAGTACTTTCATTTAGAAGAGATGTAACTTGGCTGAGACACTTATCTACACAGAAGAAAAGGTAACAGGAGCAACAATGCCTTAAGATGCAGTCACATGCAACCCATCAACTTTAACAGAATATTTGTGGCTGTATCCATGCAGTACTTAAAACCTCCTACTGTTAACCCATTTAGTAACATTTTAGACTCTTTGAGAATTACATACAGCATCCAGTATGTAAGTTAAAAACTGAACCCTAAAAATTAATCATGATGTACCAGTCGGAAGTTCCCAATGGGCATATGCCACCTAGAGACAAAAACAGAACCCTAAAAATTAATCATGATGTACCAACCGGAAATTCCCAATGGGCATATGCCACCTAGAGACCTCATCAAGTTCACAGAGGACTCTGGAGGTCTTGGCACATCTTCCCCCTTTATTCCACATTCCAACAGACAAAACTTCTCTCTTAAATACAATCAATTTCAAAACATGATAAATTTTGCTTCTTGGACAGAACCAAGTGATAATGACTATTTCTTTGGGAGACTGATCCCATGACACTTAAAACGTTGCACAATTTGCCTGTAAAAATTCAATATCCTTCCTTGAATGCAAATGCAAATCTCAGAACACTCTCTTCTTTTTTATTTATTTTTTTTTTAAATAAACATAATCAAACTACATGTATACTGTCACTGGAGTTGAGTATCTCGCTCCAGCGAGCAACCTGATTCTTTTATTGGCATTCTTTGTCTGTAGTGTCCCAGAGGGTCATGGGGATGAAGCCTGTTAAAAGGGGAGAGAGAGTGTTTGAAGATTCTGTTTTATCCAGTACATGGTGTTTATTTTTCCCTCCTGCACATAGAAAAATGGAAAATAGGAGGTCAATTTTCTAACTCACATTATTTTTGTGCTTGTAATTTTATGAGTTCCATTTCCCTGTATTCAGACTATTTATATTTAATCAGGTTTTTACCTGTTTTGCAAAGATCCAGTTTTGTAACCTGTAAAACCAAACTGTGCAGAATCCACATATGCAAGGTTATAATTTACAGAGCATCTGAGTCCCAGGGTAGCAATCTGAACAGAAAAAAAACTTCATCTGAATAAAACTTCTTGTCAGATCTGATTAGATTGTCATAATGTGTCTGATGAAGAGCTTGTACTAGGAGTAGAAGTGTCAGCTCTGCCATTTTCTTGTTTTTCACTTGTGCTGGCATTTTCAGATTACCTGTGGTTTCTTTGTGGGAATCTTTTTAAGTCACTTGTCTATTTTATGAGGGGTAGTTTAGTCAAAACTAGATAATATAACCCATAAATCCACTTAACCAGGCACACATAAACTGCAATACATAACAGTAAGTTGAAAGTGAACAAATGAGTGATGATGCCACTGTCAATCCCTCCGTTTTGTGGAGTACTCACTTCCCTCAGGCACCTTTCAAACCCCATTTGACCATCTTACATATGGACCAAGTGAGGGTGCTAGCATCAATCTGTATATTAAATATTAGTACACCCCAATGGATTGTCCTGCATACACGCTGGAGTGTGCACAGCCCACTTTGGACACCACTGCTCTATGGTACCAGGGTTTTTTTTACCTATGAACAAAGCTACATATGCAAAAACATCTTAATATGTTCTAATTGTTCTTAAATCATAAGCATATATAGCCTGCTGAAATAATGCATTTTACAATGCTTTGAAGAATCTGAAGCTAAAAAAACCCGTGTACACACAAACTTCTAATCCTGGTCTAGAAGAAACTATTATTGTTCTAAGAGATTAGTTGGCATAATGCCAGGCTGGAATTAAATAAAAAAGGGAGACAAAGATTAAACACCACAGTCAATTAATTATTAAATGACTTCAGCATTGTCCAGTTTACCAAGTAAGGCAGCCCAGTGAAGGGGAGTTCGAAACAAGTTGTCATAAGATGTCACATTGCAGCCTTCGTAGGAGGTCAGGACATCAACAACTGCTACGTTCCCATCAGCAACGGCAAAATGAAGGGGAGTTCGTCCTTCATAGTCTTGCCAGTTAAGCAGAGATTCTGTAGGTGCAGCTTCCTTTAAAAAAAAAATAAAATACAAAATTAAAAAAGTGTTTAAGTTAAAGAGAAAAACTATATACTCTTTACATATTTTTTTTTATTCTTATTATAAGGAGATAAACTGTCCTTGTTCAGTAGAATATAGCTCTACAACCGAACACTTTTGTTACAGTATAGGCTATTTTCAAGTATTTCTTATGGATTTTTTGTTTTATACTTACTTAACTATTGTTCAAGAAAGAATTTTCAGTACACACCCTGCAGTTTTACCAGTCTGTTGTGGAAGTGGCTCCTTACACAGCTCTTTAAAAGACTAACTCAGGCTCTTATGAAAATAGCTAGATCTTCTTACATGATTTTCTAGGTTGAACATGACATATATATCTTTGTATTTTTCTCCTTGGACACTCCCCTTTTTGCACAGGTTAATCTTACGGTTTTCATTATAATTTTTTTCTAGCATTTTAAAACCACACAACTTTCAGGGTATTTCTAAAGGAGATGTGAAGATCTCTAGCTGATAGGATAGAAGTAACTCAGAGAGTACTTCTAATGAATGCATCTGCATGTAACGAATAAAAAAAAAGATCTTTTAAAGTATCATGATTAGTCATTTTATCACATAACACAGGCATTAATAGATAGAACTTGACTTTTCATCACATTTCTTAAATTACTTTCACATAAGGCCCCTAGCTATATAGTTTTGTATTATGATAGTTTCCCCTCTCATCAACCTTCTTCTAGACAGATTTCTCTTCATGGCTTTCTCATGCAAAAGAACAGAACAAGTACAAATGAACACCATCTTAGCACTGCAGAGATCTCCAAATGGCAAATATCATAAAGCCCCATGAAATACAAACTTTAAACTTCACTTTCGTGAAAAAAAGAGGTACCTCTAAAGAAAATGGTAAATAAGAAAACAATAGAAACTCAGGATGCAGGACACTAAACATCTAAAGCAGAAGCAGAATGTCAAAACAAGAGCTTAAATAAACTATAGGGAGTAAGTGTGCTGTTCTATCTCCAACAATTCAGAATAATTCACTGAATTCATGGGAACTCTGTGCAAAAGAAAAAAGAAATGTAGTCCTGAGATTTTTAAACTTCCAACACTAGAGTGGATGTAAACCCATGATAACTGAGAAAAACAATCCTCCTGAAAATACAGAGCCACACTGTATCTTACAGTATACTTATGAGAGGAGGGAGACATTGTGATCAGTTCAGCTTGTTAACAGTTAAAGCAAGTTCCCCATCCCTTTCTCACTAAACTAACTGCCATTTTTCCTATTGACTTCACTAGGTACACAAATAGGCCATAAAATCACTTGTATTTGCATTATTTGAAATGCAGTAACTATTACATAGAAAATGAACATCTAACATTATGAACGATAAATCAAGAAGCAGAAAGTCAGGAAATTCCAGAGTTACAGTTTCTATCCAAATAATGATTGACCAAGGTTGTACGTTCTATGTGTTCTATTTAATAGATAAAAAATAAATACATCTGAGTTATATTTAACCATATTTCCTAAGAGCAATCTGGCTAAATTAATACTGCAGTAGTAACCTCAACTCTGCAATGCCCTGATTCTTTGTTTCTTACTGACTTACTTTCTAACAGTGTCAACTTAAATCTCCTAATATTTGATTAATATAAGTTTTCTAAAGTTAAACATTTACATATTTCACATACCCTACATAAATGCTAATGAAGTTGCCTGTCACACACAAAAGAACTGCATCAGTTCTAGATGTCAGTAGTGTTAGCCATGTTTTGCTAGAGAAAAAAATGAACATACTTGAAACATACTGTAGTTCATTACTACATCTAGCCACTAGTACAGTAACTAATAATATATTAAAATATTAAAAAATTGATAAATGTGACTCAACTAAAAATACAAAGTTAACATTGTTACATGCACAAACCACAATAATCAAAGCATGAACAGCACTTCTTTTAATAAGCATTCAAAAGCATTTATCTGAGCCATTACAGTGAAAAGTGAAGTTTTATGTTCTTCTCTAGCTTTAATAATTCTCAAGAGAAAGCTAACTGATAATATGCTTACTTTCTGTCTATTCAAAGAGCTCAGCAGGGGGAGTATAGAGTCCACTGCAAAAATTCAGAAGTGATCTTTATAAGAATCACTTTTAAGAATGATTAAAAATGAATGATGATATGCACAGAAGTTATTACTGAAATCCTAACTCCACCAGAGGAAAACCTGTTTGAATAAAATGGACAAACAAGAAAACAAATGCTTCTTCACTTTACCTATAGTTTATTGATGTAATCTGGAAAGCTAATTTTCAAGCCTTCTAAAAGCACAAAACCATATTAAATAAATAACTCCTAAAAATCCTGGCTCAAAGTCACTGATGTTCCCCAGAAGATATCCCCATAATCAAAAGTGTTACTTTTGCAAAATGGTAAAGAATCTTTTAATGACAAACCACTATTTATATTCTAGTCTAAAAGTACTCATGCGTTTTGAAATTTCTGGCCACTTAAACTAAAATTTTCTACGCCTCTTTCTGCCTACAGCCAAGAGTATAATTTCTTTGGATTTTAAGTGGTTTTGGTGTAAAACTAGTTATAATTAAATTGTCATACTACATTAATATTTTAAGCACAATACACAGAAGAAACAGAATCTATGCATTTTTCTGCAGCAATTAGAACAATGGAATTGTAGGCAATAATGGGAAGCGTTGTATAAATAAACGTCACGTCTCTTACCATGAAGAATAAATAAAGAGAAGAGATACAAAATAGACAGAGTACTAAGCAGTTGCTTCCATCATATTAATGGAACCTTATTCTGTTCTTTCCTCCTTAAATCTTCCCAACGTTTTTCATGTAACCCAGCACTGCTGAATCTGGAAAGGTGGAAAAGGAAGTTGACCATGAGAGGATCTCCAGATTAGAGTTTCTCTCTACTTCACATGTTTACTTTGTAAATATGTCATGAGTTCCGTTTTTGCTGTATTTCATGGATTTCAATATAAGACACAACCATAACTCTAACCCCTGCAAACCCCACCTACTTCCGCATTCAGTTGAGCTTTTTTCATTATTGTTTAATTTGATAATCCCAATGGCCTAAGTACTATACAAACATCAAACAGAAAGATGACCCCTTCATTTTAAGAATTTATAAACAGGTGACAACAAATGGACACATCCAGATGGCAGAGCACAGAAAAACGAGATAGTATTTTTCAGTATCATAGACTGTGGTCTCAATAAAACTAACAGCTTAACTTTTGTCAAGTTTTTTAAAGCAGCATTGGAGAATTCTGAGTAGGACATTAAAGAAAAATAATTTTCTGGGGAATTCTTCCAGAGTGTTAAAGATAACATGACAGAAACAACAGCATTGTTGTTTTTCATAACTTAGTCAGCAGGTAACAAAGGCTGCCAATGCAGATTGACCAGGGGTAGATATCAGTATCTGACTGCTATCTGAGCAATGGCACATAGCTTACAGCTTATCGCACTCTACCATGAAAGCAAAGACAAATGGTTTGTGTTGGATGTGACTAAAATAAGGGAAAGGCAACAGTGATAGAGAATCGTTGGCCTCTTGCACTGCTATCACTACAAGACAATATTCTTGTGAACTTAGAAATGCAATTATGTAAGGTAAGACACAAGGTGAAAGAAGTTTTAACTGTATGGGTACGTACATTAGAAATATGCAGAATGAATGTGAAAAACTATAAAGTTAACCTGGATGTGAAGACCTAGAGAGGAATGAGAATCAAAGGTGATGCTTGGGCAATAGATCTGGAACTGGGTAATATGGCAAAAGTAGCTAAGAAAGGAGGGGAAGGTTGTGAGCTCTGCTAGGTAGATATCTATCAAGACAAGTAAGAAAAACACTGCAGTTTGGAGAGAAGACAAGATCTTACTAAAGGATTAAACTCAGAGGCACCACCACCACCAAAAAATGGCATTTATACTCAAGAACACATTCAATCAACAGACTGATTACCTAGTAACAATGTTTCTGTATCATTAACTTTTACAGCATATTCCGTAAGATAAATTACTTTTCCATTAAACATGTTATTATCTTATTCCACCAATAAGCATATATAGGTATAACTATTTGGAACATAAACAATTTAGTCAGTGCATGAAAAAGCCTAGATGGAATCAAGAATACACTCTTAACTGTCAGAGTCAAAAAAAGAATCAAAAAACCTGGACGTGATCCTGATTCTGTATTACCTAAAGAGAACCTCTGAGAACACCTTCAGTAAGGAGACAGGTATTTTTGACCTTTTGTAGTGCATCTGGCTGCAATGGAGTTAATTTTCCTTGCAGCAGTAGGTATGGAGCCAAGCTTTGTGTTAGTGATTAAAAGTGTTGACAACACACCCATGTTCTGGCTGTTACTGAACAGTGCTTGCACAGCATCAAGGATTTCTCTTTTTCATGCCCTGCCCTGTCCTCCTCCCCCCAATGAGTGGGCTGGGGCTGGGCAAGAGATTGGAAGGGGACACAGCTGACCCAATCTGACCCAAGCAATATTCCATACCATATAATATCATAAAATTATCTAGGTTAGAAGGGACCTTTAAGATCATCAAGATCATGCTCAGCAAAAAAAGCTCAGGAAAAAGAGGAGGCAGGGGGGATGCTCATGGCTACATCATTTGTCTTCCCAAGCAACAACTATGCAGGCTGAAGCTCTTTTTCCACTTCCCCGGGAGTGCCTAACGTCTGCCTGCCGATGGGAAGTAGTGAATAAATTCCCTTTTTTGCACACAGCTTTTGCTTTCCATACTAAACTGTCATTATCTTCATCCATGAGTCTTCTTGCCTTCCTTCTATTTTCTCCCAGTCTTGAAAGAGGGGAGTGAGTGAGTGGCTGTGCAGGTGTTAGGCTGTTGGCTGGGGCAACCCACCACAACTTTTAGAAACATTTACCCTGACTATCTAATGTTTCGGAAAGTTTGTATTTGAAATACAGCAAACCTTACCCACTTTTCGGCAAATGTATTTCTCTAGTGTAGCAGAAAAGTAGATGGTATATACAAACTAAAACTTTGTGACAAAATTTTGTTTCTGACAAATTATTTCACAACTGAGTCCAAATTACAAATATCTTGAATAATTAGAAGTAATACAGAAGTAAAATCACATTAATTTAACACTGGAAGCTTCTCAAAAAATATTTTTATACTACAAAAATAAATTATCAGTAACTGTAAGATCATCAGTGTGATTTGGAAAAAAGCAAAGCAAATTTTCATATGCCACATGTAAGTTCTCGACTTGCAAGCTAATCAGGCAAACAGATATATGTCATTGTAGTTAGCTTCCAATCAGTATGTGTCTAGTTCTGAAAGACCTTCGAAAGACAAAGATTGTTGTAATAAGAGAGAAAAATTCAGTTGAGACTTCTGTATCTTTCCATGTTAGTGAAGTTCAGAGATTTCTACAGAATAAAAATCAAGGTAAAATTCAAGCTGAGCACACGATTTCATTGTACTTATAATAAGTATCAGTGTAGAAAATGAAACTGAAATACTGCAGAAAGAGAAAATATGCCATCAAGGAAAAATTATTAAATCCACACACAAAAATACTTGGAAAGTCTCTCAATAAACTGATCACAGGTGGATTGATAATTGATCAAATATTTCCCAGAATTCTGACTCAAAAGAACAAATTAAATTAGATTTTTCAGTACAGTTAAGTAGAAATAAACTTCCAAATAATGAAGACAAGACACACAACAAAGAAATCAGTGTGCAAGATGCAACTGAGATGAGTAACATGACCGGCCATTTTAACTAGGAGAACTTGCAACCCCTTCCTCCCTCCTATACCCCCCCAAATGAAGAGTTACACACATCGAACTAATTAAGAGAATATACATAGTCCTTGAGTTAAAGAAAAGAGATTCATTCACAGAACTCAAAAGAAACCCTTTTCAAGAGAGCAAAAATATTTAAGATTATTTCTTACAAAATCCTGGATATTAGGAAAAGCAAATTATTTCATTCTCAAAGAATCAGTGGACTAAAATGAAAATTTTCAAGACAATGAAAAATATTTCTATCAGATTAAAGTAATAAATACAGAAATTGTTATATATATAATAGACTTTCTTACCAGAATACATTTCACTGTGTGAATTGCACTAGGGTCCTTGTTGTTAGCTGCCCAGTGAAGTGGGATTTTTCCTTCAATATCAGGGATTCCAATATTTGAATCATGTTTTATGAGAAGTTTCACATGCTCTGGGTTATTGTAGTAGGCACTCCAGTGCAATGCAGTTTGCTGGAACACAATATTCACAAGTTTTACCAACATGTTGAAAAATGAATATAAGATGAAAATTAAAATTGGTTAGAACCTGAAATATGATAACTATATTTTCACAGAATGAAAGAGATCACCTAGTTCAACTCCTCTGCTCAAAGCAGGGCCCACTAGAACAGGTTGATCAGGACACTGTCCAGTCAGATTTTTAGTTATCTCCACACATAGAGACTCCACAACCTCTCTGGACAACCTGTTACAGTGTTCGACCTCCCTCACAGTAAAAAAATATTTTCTCAGGTTTAAACAGAATTTATTATATTTCAGCTTGTGCCCATTGCCTCTTGTCTGTTCACTGGAGAACATCCAGAAGAGTCTGGATCCATCTTATTTACTGCCTCCAATCAGGTATTTATACACATTGGTAAAATCACCCCTAAACTGTCTCTTCTTCAGGCTAAACATTCACAGATCTCTCAGCCTCTCCTTGATGTCAGATGCTACCATCTGTTAATCATCTTTGTGGCTCTCCACTGGACTCAGTCCAGTATGTCTATGCCCTTACTGTAGGGGAGAACCCAGAAGTAGACACAGCATTCCATTTGTGGTGCCACCAGTGCTGAGCAGAGGGGAGGGACCACAGGTAAAACCAACTTTAAACAATGGGTAAATGAGCAATCTTTTGTTACAGTTCAATAAGGAGGACTGACAGGAAATGGCACATGTACCTAGAGTGGGTGACAATCCAAAATCACTGGAAAATCGGCTTTAAATAAAACTGAACAAGAGGCCCATCTACCTAAGTAAGAGTAGATACTCACTTTGCTACTGAGGTCTGAGTCAGGTCTAAGCTTAAACGAGACCCACACTGAGAAGCCCTTATGCTTGGAATATAAGTATTTCTGGTAGGAGAGTAACTGCTTCATATGAGGATTTCTTAGACTATAGCAGAATACTGTCCATACTGCTTAGCCAGCCAACAGGGCAATGCCATCAGGTGCAGCAATTTCAGACCTGAAGAAAACATCTGAGCTTGGTATTAAGCAATCATGTCCAAGTTAGAATGATCATCTGAAGCAGGCGTCAGCACCAGGAGCTGCACTACACAACAACTGCAGTGATTAGTTTGGTCCCTCTTAAATCTGGAAATCTCTTCGAATAACCCAAATTGATGGAGAATCATATAATAAGATTACTCTCCACTAAAGGAAGACAACACTGAATACTGACATTGGACTTGGATCCAGCTTGAGCAAAGATTTTGGCTTTCTGCACTGTCCTTGATCCCTCAGAATTCTGAGGTTGAATATTACTGAACCTAATGCCCACCAACCCATGGCAGTCCAATAAAACATCAAAAGGCAATACATGCTCTTATTGGCAATGCCTGATTGCCAGTGGCTTTTTATGAGCATTATCATATGAGCATATAATTATGTTCATAATTACATAAGCAAACCAATGTGTGGGGCTTTTTTAAACAGCAAACCGTTGGTATATTAACAAGTATTTTATTTATCGGACATATCTCTCCCAACTGCAAAGTAGCAGAGGGTTGTAAGATAGAGTGAATTTTATTTCCCATCTCTCTTCCCCCATCACCCATGCAAAATATTACATGGCACTTTGATTTGAAAATGGAAAGAAATAATTGCTGCAGGACATCTGTGTATAAGCCTACAATACGCCAGATCAGCGTCCTTGAACATTAAGATAGAATGTATGAGTTCACTATCATATCCTTAACGTCTCTGTAAAGGAGGCAGGCAAAAAGGACACTATTTTTTGTATTTGTTGCTTTAAGCTGTTAGTTTAGTACCATAGTAACATAATATGACAGCACAACCTTTTTGTCTACTTGCTAGTTCACTAAAAAGAGCTCATTCTAAGACATAACTGGAGGTGCTGCAAGGAAGGGTCTGATAACTCACACCACATACAATGACATACAGCCTAGCACCATAAAGCATGTTCAAACCATCACAGCGTGTCAGAATTTGAATTGAAAAAAATTCCAGCAGTAGAAATTTGTAGCAAGTTAACAAATCTTATTTCTTAAGTGGAGCTGACCAGTACCCCTAGAAACTGACAGTTGCAAAGAAAGCAAAAACTTTTGATTACCAGGAGGCCAGTGTAGCCTTGGTTTACTGGCTTCTCTCACCTATAACCTGCTTTTCAGTCAGTTGCCTACATGGAAGTAGATGTGAAAAACAGTTGTTCTCTCTCATGTTCAGGAATTATATTTGACAATCTTGACGCGCACAGTTGTGGTAAGGGAAACAAGCAAGCTATGTGCACATCAGGGTCAAACTCGTTGGACTCTGTCCCTGAGACTGCTTTTCATCAACCTGAATTCCACCTTTGCTACTGTGACTACTCATGACCCAAACTGGAATAAAAGTGTTCTACATTTTGTAGGGAATCTGGCAATGCTTTAATACTGCCTTGGAAATCTGCTGAACAACAGGCAAGGTTCCTAAAACGTTTTGGCTGGTTTCCATATACCTTTGTTAATTAATTAACATGGTCAGGAAGTCAGCGTGACCTCTCCAGAATGACTGCTGTAATTATAGCCAGGGTTTCCATGATACATGTTACAATATGCTGGAAGGCAAACCGTTGATTGCTAGGGCACAAGCTGGTTCAACTCCATTGTCTGGAGGGGACAGAAGATTCACTTGTTGGAAACTAGGCTTGCAGCTGTCTTATCCTGCTTCCTGGATGATAAAATCAGATGAGGATTTCAGAGTTTAAGCAGTTACATCACTAGAAAGTCCAGTCCCTTTCTCTTACTAAGTCCTCTTGTGGTAGAATGAAAACCCACTACAAGAGATATGGAATAATGATTTCTGCTAAGACGAGCCTTGCCAAGCTAGTTACATTTGTTATCAGCTGATTCAAGTACTCTTGATCAGGGTACTCACATTTGAATCAGTGGTAGATTAGTGCCTGCTGGGGATAGTTTTTTCACCAGTTCCAAGATCACTTACAAACTATAGGAAAGAGACCTTCCTGCTCAATGCTTAAAAAGCCTCCATCATCAGTTGCAGTTCAAGTTGTATTCAATACCATGCCTACCTTGCCAATGGTAGTTACATAATTGAGTTTTTGTCTTCTTTTTGCTATCTACATTCACAGTGTCTCATGTTCTCTCACTACATCCTTGCAGAAAAAATTGGGCTTAGGGAACATTTGTATCTCTGGGTTCTTTGAAAGAAGTCTCTTTCAGATTTCAGGATACACAAACTGCTCAACCGCATGAAATTTGCTCCCAGATTAACAGTTCTGCAAAAATTGCTAGAAATCTGTCTACTAAAGGCAATGTGATCATCTCCCAAACAGAACATGCATCAAGCATGCCAACAAGAGGGATGAATCTGTTTTGTTCAAAACGCATGTGGAAACACAAGAAATCCTTTACCTAGAAAGTCTGTCTGGACTGTGTGAAAGTCCTATAGCTCCTTATACCCTACTATTAATGCTAACTGTTTCACATCAGTTTTAAATCAAGCATTGCTAAGCACTCAATTAAGAACCACACTAACCTCAGCACCTCAAAAAACCACAGTTACTATACGCTAAATAACTATTCCTTCTTTTAAAATGGGTTAGTGTGCTATTACTGTGGGCTGGCAGTCATCTCTGTATGAAGAATAATAGCAAATCTGTTGTCTTAAGAACTGTACCACTTTTCTCCTAAGATCTGTCTTCTCTTCTGGCTGGTCATTTTAATGATAGTCCTTTTTAATAAACATCAGCAGATATTATTTCCAGAGGCTCTTAGAAGCCAATATGCTTCTGAAGCAGGCTGGTAATTTTATTGATGTGGTAGACTTGACTTTGCAAAGGGACATCAGTCAACTCACGACAATATATGCACTGTATGATATACATCAAAAGTCACCTGGAGATTTCCTGGCCTTTCAAGCAACAGTTGTCACTACAGATGCAGAAAATTAGTCTGAAGGACTTTATTCTAAGAAGGTAGTAATGTAAAGCTCTGAAGATGTTAAGATTACATTTTTTCCGAAGGAAGTCTCCAGTTTCACAAAACAAATGTCAAAGTGATTAACTGGTGCTCTGCTTCAAATGACAGTCTCATGCCAGAGTGTCAATTGACTTCACCATCATACCCCTCTCACTAAATGATGTACTCATGGAAGAAACAGTGCACGAGCACTGACAGCAGACCTTCTGCTGCCAATTGGTCCGTTTTATGATGATAATTGTAATAACAAAAATAATAATAAACAACTGATACTTTTTATTGTCCCTGTTTGAAAATCTTGACAAATGGCATCACATTCTATCGCAGGCCAAAAAGTCACTTATGACTAGCAGACTCTAAAAATTGTCCAGTTTTACTTACAGAGACACAGAAAAAAGGACAGTCGACCAGATAGATTCAGGCTATGGAAATTTTTACCCTTGGAGCATCCTTGTGGATGGAAGTGAAGGAGTAGAAGTGAAGGAGTAAGTTTGAGCCAGGAAAAAAGGGTGTGTGGTGTGGTTCGAAGTTGTTGTTCTAATTTTTGTCTCTGTTTCTCACTATCCAAATCTATTTTAATTGGCAATAAATGAAACTCATTTTCTTTACGTCAAATCTGTTTTGCCTGTGACAGTAACTGGTGAGCAATCTTCCCATCTTTATCTCCACCCATGAGCTTTTTCAACCTATTGTCTCCATCTGTCCCATTGGGGAGGGGGATTGAGAGAGTGGTTGGGTGGGCATTTGGCTGCTTGCCAAAGCTAACCCACCACACATTTCTAAAAGGTAGCCGCTGTGGACAGCCGTGTTGATATCACCACCATTTTAGTGGCCCCAGTGCAGGGCCAAACCAATCACCCAATGTTAGGAAGAATGCCTGCCAACAGCAGAAGGCCTTTTGAAGGCCTCTGTGAAGGCCTTGTGTACAATGTTTTCTACTGACTTTTATCATTAAATGATTCTAAATGTCAGGTTTTTCCAAGGAAGAAAAGCAAGATAACCACATACTATCCAGATTCTAACAAGGATCACAATGTTACAGACAACTTCGACCTTAAAACCAGTGGGTTTTGAATCCTCTATTATTCTGTGTACTCTCAACAATAATGTCAATGAACTCAGTGCAATGAACTTTTACATTAATATCATCAGGAAAATATTAATATTTCTAAAGGCGATCATTATAATACCAGCGTTAGCCAGTATTTTGAAGCCTTAGAAAATGTTACTTATGAATGACACAATTTTTCACACACAATTGTTTGATGTACCACCGATTTCTCAAGCTGCTACAAGTGCTGTCGTAAATAAGCAGTACTTTTACCTTGTTTCTGTCCTGGGTATCCACTTCTCCAGGTGCCATATGTTTTAGCAATAAAGCTAAACATTTGGGGCTTTTGTGACGTGTAGTTAAATGTAATGGTGTCATATCCTCTAAGTCCTTCTGCATCCAGTTCCCTCTACGAGCCAGTAAAAGTTTCATGAAGCGATAATTTCCCTGGGTAAGGAAAAAAAGCAGAAATTTATTCCAGTTTATCAAACCAAATGATGGATGATACTGTTTAGATATATTTACTGTTGTATTACAGTGACTAAAAAAAACGCACCAAAACTGCTCTAACCTTTAGAAACATCTAATGAAGATTTTTTGTTAAAAAACATTAACTCTTGATTTTTAAGTCTGTTTCGCTACTTGGTATTAGATATGTATCTTCCATCAGCAGAGTGTGTAAGACAGGGTTCAGTAATACTGAAAATTCTGCAATATTGTCAGAGTTTCTTGATAGTTTAACCTCAACAAACATCATGTAAAAACTGACATAAGACCATGACATGCTCGTTTCCGCAAGGTAGACAGTTATCAGATGAGGAATAAAACTAAACATGAAGACGTATTACAATTTCCAAAATGAAAGTAAGAAAAATAACAGGGAATGGTTCAGAGAGATAAAATGTACTCATCTGAAGGACTAACAAATATATGGAAAAGTGATCATTTCTTACTTTTTTTTTTAATTGGGAACTGTATATGAGTTTTGATCTATGGTATGCATGATAAATGGATGGGACAGCTAGATTTGTAACACATTTAAAACACTTAACAGTCTGGACTCACTAAATTTTCAAAAGAAATAATGTAGAAATGCTCCTGTGACTAATAGCTGAGGGTGGATCCCAAAGAAAACAATCTGGTTTTATTTCTCAAATCATTGAAGAAGCCAGTCAAAAATTAAAGTTATAATCATGCAATCGTGAAGAAGCTGTACTGATTTAAAGTATAGCCACCCTCGACTTGCTACTGCCCCTTGCCTGGAGGTTATTTTCTATATAACAGAGATGCTACGTATGACATTTTGATGCTTCCACTTCGCTTCAGTACAAAGTCTATTGGGTTTTTCAAACCACCTTCAGCAGTTAAGTTTCAGTCAAGGACCAATAACAGCTGGAGCAATAACTCATTAAAGCAAAACGATGGCGTGACTGGACGGATAGATGAGGGGAGGGCAGTGGATGTTGTCTACCTTGACTTCAGCAAGGCTTTCGACACTGTCTCCCACAGCATCCTCATAGGCAAGCTTAAGAAGTGTGGGTTGGATGAATGGACAGTGGGGTGGATCGAAAACTGGCTGGCAGATAGAGCTCAGAGGGTTGTGGTTAGTGGCACCGAGTCTAGTTGGAGGTCTGTGACAAGTGGTGTTCCCCAGGGGTCAGTACTGGGTCCAGTCTTGTTCAACATATTCATCAATGACCTGGATGAAGGGATAGAGTGTACCATCAGCAAGTTTGCTGATGACACAAAACTGGGAGGGGTGGCTGACACACCGCAAGGCTGTGCTGCTATTCAGCGTGACCTGGACAGGCTGGAGAGTTGGGCAGAGAGAAACCTCATGAAGTTCAACAGGGGCAAGTGTAAGGTACTGCACTTGGGGAGGAATAACCCCATGCACCAGTACAGGTTAGGGGCTGACCTGCTGAAAAGCAGCTCGGTGGAAAGGGACCTGGGAGTCCTGGTGGACAACAGGATGACCATGAGACAGCAATGTGCCCTTGTGGCCAAGAAGGCCAATGGCATCCTGGGGTGCCTCAAGAGGTATGTGGCAAGCAGGTCACGGGAGGTTATCCTCCCCCTCTTCTCTGCCCTGGTGAGGCTGCACCTGGAGTACTGTGTCCAGTTCTGGGCTCCCCAGTTCAAGAAGGACAGGGAACTGCTGGAGAGGGTACAGCAAAGGGCTACAAAGATGATTAGGGGACTGGAACATCTTTCTTATGAAGAAAGGCTGAGGGACTTGGGTCTTTTTAGTCTGGAGAAGAGAAGACTGAGGGGGAATCTTATCAACACTTATAAATACTTAAAGGGAGGGTGCCGGGAGGATGGGACCAGTCTTTTTGCAGTGGTGCCCAGTGATAGGACAAGAAGTAACGGGCACAAACCTGACCATAGGAAGTTCCATCTAAACACGAGGAGGAACTTCTTTCCTTTGAGAGTGGCAGAGCACTGGAGCAGGCTGCCCAGAGAGGTGGTGGAGTCTCCAACTGTGGAGACATTCAAAACCCACCTGGATGCCATCCTGTGCAACCTGCTGTAGGTGACCCTGCTCTGGCAGGGGGGTTGGACTAGATGATCTCCAGAGGTCCCTTCCAACCCCGGTGATTCTGTGAAAACATCTGGATCTAACTCAAATCAACAGAAGTCATGTCTTTGGATTCTTCTGCTTATGGAACTACCTGCAAATTAACATATATTAGACTGCTACAACTCTTTTATAAATCCCGTATGGTAACTTAGTTCCTTTACGCTGTCTTTGGAAAAGCAATGAAAGAAAAAGTAGTCATGTAGAGAAATGCAAGCAGTACTAATGAATGGGGGCACTTCTGTATATCTTCAGACTCCGAATTGCAAATCACTTTGTCAGCAGAATGACAGGGTGGAGATGGGCCAAAGGATTCCTGAGGCCCCCACAGTATCCAGTGCCAGGGCATTAAAATATTCGTTTCCTTTTCCATAGCAGCCATAAACATTGGAAGGGCAGCTTTTACATATGTTACTGTTCTGCTCTTTGTCTAATAAAAATGGAAGAGTTGAGCTTTATGTGGGCAGAATGGATTTCACCGAGTATGCCTAAATTAAATGAATATGATTTTTTTTTCCTGTTACACTGTTTTATTTTAAAATACAAAACAGGGAAAGCAAATCATGGATGAACTCAGCTAAAATAACCTCTTCCTGCTTCTACATTGGTCCTTGCTCTTCAGTGAAAGCCTACAAGAAAAATCTGCCAAAAACCTTACCACAGACTTGCCTGAAAATGCAAACTTCTCTTGCCAGAAAATGCAAACTTCTCTTGCCAGAGACAGCATGGCTACTGTACTCTTCAACAGCAGTCACAAGTAGTGACTGAATAATTCTCTTTCTTCTGCTGGGTGGCAGGGGAAGCATAACCTTAGGATTTTGTCCCTTTAATACACAGACACGCATCAAGGCATCTACTGAAGTACAGAGGCAGAACAGCATAATGTCTGCACAGCTACTAATCCACGCAGAATAGACTCAAAATTAATTCATGATAAATTTGGGAATGAGTTAAGGATGAGAAAACTCCTTATTATTGCCATTATATTTTACAAGTAAACATAAGAAGAATTTGCAAAATTCATTAAAAAAGAAAAAAAGTATGCTTAATCTGAAGACTAATTACTAGCTGAATTCCTTCATTTTTATAAAACTCTTGTTATACACAAGTTTTTAAGATTGCTAGTTTTTACTCATAGAAAATGCACTTGATTGGCATAAAGATTCCTGGGCAGCAGGAAGCGCTTTGGGTCAGTCTATGGTCTCTTAAGATTGATAGTGTCTCTAAAACGATTCTGTTATACTATGAGCAAACAGGATTAAATACTGGTACAGAAAACTCCGTTACTGGTAGCCAAAATTTACTATTTCAATGTTGATTCTTGAAATTCCTTTATATTCTATTAAAATTATTTTTAGCCAGAAGACTCAACTCTGTATGCAAACTACAGCATGGTTTCACAGAACAGCTGTCAACTAGCTTCAGCATAATCAGAAGTAGTACTTCTGCTATTTCAAAATTTCAGCCACATATACTAACTGCAATGGAGTATAACATATTTTTTGGTAGACAGATAGTTCAATAAGCAATCATTGCTCTGCCATCAAGTAATGCCTTTGAAGAAAGTTCTGGACCCCCAGCTTAACTGCTAAGCATTCAGAAAAACCTTATTTTCCTGAATATTTCAATAGACAAAAGAGCAATGTAAGAAACATCTTAGTCGGAATCAATGAATTTTCCAAAATTCAGATTATCCCTGAAATTGAAAAAGTGATCCCCAAAATTGCAAATTCATTCAGAAAAAACCTATCTAGTATTTTTAATATGACTCTATTGCCAGGAACAGATTCCAGCAGAAAATTACCAGTAAACTCTTTTTTATCTGCTCTTCCTGGCCCACAAGGTAACGTGTTTATTTCGTCACCTATCTAAAGCAGCTTTTTCAACCTATTCTCTCTCCCTGGCCTGTTGAGGGAGGGGGAGTGAGAGAGCAGCTGGGTGGGCATCCGGCAACCAGACAAGGTCAATCTGCCCCATATGGTCACCTAAGGGACAGACTAAAGAAAAAACAAGCTCTGTACTGATAACAGTGTTGTTATGATTCTAATTGCAGGTTGATACTGCAATTACCGATGGTGGTATTACCAATGCACTAAAAACATCAGCCTCACATTTCACATCATGCCACTCTATACAGCCCGGCACAGTCCTGATCTAAGTCACCCAGTGCCTCTGTTTCAAACACTTCCTCAGAACTTGGCCCATGGTACCTTCACTCAGCAGCGGGAAGATCAGGGAAAGAACATATCCTTTTCCCTTCCTTGGATCAGTGGCAGTCCTCTCCTTCCCTTGCAAACTAATGGAAAACAGGAGATCTACTATGTGACTGAACCTAACCTGGGCATATGGCTATAAGGAAAGAGAGGGATTCCAGCATCACTGAGAAGCCTCTATCATCTACAGCCCTTCCAGGCCAGGTTTCAGCCTTCCGCAAACAAATACGCAGACGCAGGTTCCTACTGGTCTATTGTCCAAAACAATTCAATTTACTGCAACATTTAAAGCAATCATATTTTCATATTACTGTTGGGAAGGTTTAAATAATGTTACCCACCTCTACTAGCTGGCTCCCTGGTAACAGGTAGCACAACAGACCAACCAACCTAACATTGAAAACACTACCATAAAAATACAGCTGTGCAAATATTCCAGCACCCAAAAGGAAAAAGATGTTTTGGCAGACGTTTTTGTTCCCTAGCAGTATAAGAATGATTCGGAGTTGTTAATGGATTTTTTTAATTTACCTTTTCAATACATGTAGATGATTTAATACATTCCAAGACACATTGTTAAAGCCTGAATCTTAGACTAACACAGAGCTAACAACAAATTACTGTAGTTAATCCTGTTTCTTGTGAAAGGTTTTATTCTTCATGTAAGCAAAATTCTTCCAGAGATTTCTTAGCATACACAAGTGTTAACCTCCTTAACAGGTGACAGGATATTCTCTCCTCAACTGTGAGATATCATGCATGTTCCCTCTGAGACCCAGACAGCTTAACTTGCCAGCAGAGAGGTCACATACAGTGCTCTGCTACATTTGGTAGAAGCCTGGCAATGCCAGCAATGGCAGTTGGGATCACTGCTCAGCTATCAGGAGATGAAAGAACAGCAACTGCAATTAATACTTACTAGGAACATCTTACTTCCTCTTCTCTTAGCTGGCTAAAATCTGATGTTTTTCTGATTCAGAATTGAAAAGAAACTGAGTACAGTTCATAAAATGTATAAATCTTTCTGTGAAATGAAAGTTGAAGTCTGTAACAGCAATAGGAACATTTAAAGTAACATCATATAAAATACATAAATGTAAAAACCTGGGTTATTGACTGTTGTTATGTAAAATAAAACACCATCTGAAGTGGAGGAGTCATCATCATCTTAATACCAAGTGTGCATACATTAAAACTAAGTTTCATCACAGATGTCTCCTGGATAGTCATTAAGTAGATAAGGGTCCAAACACTTTTCCAAACCACAGGTAACACCAAAAGACAGTAGACAAGTACACTTATGAATAGAATAGGAACCAACCTTCTTAATCTGTTAATATTCCTTCTCCTTACATTACTTCCATTTTATATGGCTAAAGCCTCAGTAAATTGATATTCCTCTCCTGGATCAGATGTGGTTCTAGAAGAAATGGGAAGGATAAAAGGAAGGGGGGAATAGAACTATTTCATCTAAATCCTAAATGAATGACAGCATATCAGTTTCACTGTAGTCCAGATTGCCATTTATTATGCACCAGCAATCAGGAAGATTTTGCAGAATCCCAAATAAAATTCTCCTGGGCACATAATGATGAATGACACTTAAGTATTTTGCATAGCAAACTTTTAAGTGTTTCAGAGACATACAAGCTTGCTTTAAAGAGTTCACCTGGGTTCTAGAAACATTCTGCTGATGCACAACCAAGCTCTGTGAAAATTTATTTCCCTTCTCATGTCGCTATTTCTTGGTAAGTTAACTTGGTTGTTAAATAGCCATATGCTTCTATGCTGTGACTAACCACTTCTCCTACCCTGTAGTGTGCACATACCTCTGAGGTTGCACTTTTCATCTCTGGATTTTAAAAACATACTTCATCAGCAGATAAATAGAATACCATTTTAAAAAGGGAGAAACCGAGCTGTAGAAGACAAGGCTATGAATCAGAGGAATATTTGCACCTCTCCAAGCATCAAAAGTACATCCATGGATAGGCTACTATCATCTTGTCATCAGTGGGTTAAGAGGGGCCAATACATATAGAAAAATTGCTTATTTCCCTATTCACTGCTGAGACCACATTTTCAAAAAGTATAACAATTCTAATCCATGTGAAATACTGAACATGAATTGAAAGACTGATTTGTAATAATTTATAATGTAGCACACATGAGCTGACTACTGACTTACAGCACAGCTACACTTGGTTTTCGGAATTCCTACAATAGGCTTGTGAAGATTTATTTGACTGTAAGGGTTGCTAGAGAACTAGCAAAAAGGCAGCCCAGCATCTCTATATAGCCTCCTGGTAAACACGGCAGGGGTCATTAAAAAGAATGCCAAGCTGTTAAACCATGAAGATGCTACTTTGGCTCCAATTCAAAATTACATACCTGCTTTCCCAGTACTGGGAACAGACAGATCAAAGAACATAAAACAATTTAAAAGCTTTCCTTACTAAGGAGGTGGTTTTTAAGGGCTCTTCATTGCTGACAGTCATAAGCACTGAAGATCCAGTCAGGGCATATACTTCAGCAGAATAGAAAGCCTTAGAAATATTTACAGATAAACCACGAATTAGAACTGAAGGTTAAAACTGACCCTCTAGGTTACTAAATCCAATCCTCCAGCACCATAGGAGTAAGGACATCTAATCCTTTTCAAAAAATTCCTAGAGATTTCTTTTAAGTGGAATTACAGCGTTTTGGATTCCCCCCCCCCCCCCCATTTCTCTCAGTTTTGGCCTGTTCTTTTTAAGTTTTGTTTGTTGTTTGTTTTAAGACACCCACACACACACACTTCACTCTTTCTACCAATGAACATACAGTGCAGGTTTTAAAACCTAAACAAGCATTGGTCTTTTTAATCTCAATAACAAAGGATGAACCCTACTTTCCCCCCAAAATATTGTCAGCTCTCTGCACTCATTCTAGTTTGAACTCATTTGTTTTGAACACAAGCAAGCAGAGATTGCAGAGCATACCAGAAGAGGTCCCACTAAGTAGCTTACTGAATGGCAATGACACTTGTCTATTGCTAGTGCAAATACCATGTCAGATATACCAAAAACTGCATTTCTCTCATCAATTAAGTACATTATCCAATCAATTAGCACAATGATGTCCTTCTCAGTCATTTTCAAATAATAAATTCATAATACATAGAATAAATTGTTCGAGCCCCCCCAACTTGAATTTCAGACTATCATATTTTCAAGCATTTCAATTACTTTCAGTATTCTCATACTTCTGGTATCCCAGACACTCCAATCCTGTCTTTGACTCACAATAACAGCTAATCTTGTGTCACTCTGAAGTATCCTCAGACAAAGTACTACTTTTGATGCTAAGTTTGTTAATGAAAAATATTGACTAATACTAGATTCAAGTGCAACTGTTGAGGAATTCCAATATACTCCTTCTGATCTTACAGTTCATGTTTCAATTGTATTTGTTTCCAGCTCATTATCAAATTCTTTACCATACCCTTACATTTTGTGTCCTAATTTCCCATTTAATTTGCAATTTTCCATCTAGCACTACAGTAAATATTTTCATACAGCCCTAGGAAGGCAACCTATTGAACTTATTTCTAGAAAATCAGCTAGCAAAATATCCAGTTAGTCTTGAAGAACCTACTGCCGACAGTGTGGTACACATTTTACCCAATTTTCTATTTATGTTTATATATTTATCCCTTAGAAACTAATTTTAAATTCTTGCATGCTACTGAGGTCAAATAGGTTACTTCTTTCAGCTATTTTTCTTCTTTAAAACATTACTAACCAGTATTCAAAAATCTTATTGAATACCCCAAATTCTGCAATGTTACGATTCCCAAAGAACGTTTCATTGATTAAAACTCTTTTGTGCCTTGTCCCTTGCTGTTTCTGTACTGTTAAGATGAGATTTATCAAAACCAGGCATTAACTATTGACCACAGCTCCTGACAGAGAGAACCTGCGGTAACTAAGCCTGGTGAGCCAGTGCACAGAAGACCGCAGGCAAGAGGAAAAACAAAAGTCCCCACAAAAGCAGAAGCACGAAGGTCGACCTGTTTAAAGAGGCGCGTTCAAAGACAACAGAGAAGGAGTAACAGTGCAGCAAGTCCACCATCCATGACAGTAGGGATTTTGGAGATCTGATAATTATACATCCCACCATAATTTAATAATTTATTAGCTTATTAAATTTTGATTTTTGAAATATATTAATTATTCATTAAGCAGCACTTATGTAAGATGTTTTAGCACAATTTTCTCAGTATTCTTTTGTAAAAAGAGAGACTATTTAACAATCAATAACTCCTCTTCAGAGGAATATAATATATAATTCAGTTATTTTTACTCCTTCAGAAACAGAACACTACAAAATTATTATAGTTAAATTAATTGCAAAGTTAAAACAGGTCTGCTTTTCTAATACTACACAACTACAGCATTGGCAGTGATTACACTTTTGTTGTCTTTAAATATTATTCATGTTTAATTTTTCTTTTTAAATTCATAACTCATATTTAATAAAGTATAGCTGGGTACATAACAACAGCCTGAGTCCAGGAAAACAAATTGTATCATAGGTTATAACCTATATATTCACTGATGTGCACTGCTGCTTTGGTTTAGACCCAGTCTAGGGGAGAACAAGAGCTGGAAAGGTGCACGGAAATTTAGCCTGATACCAGGCCACTGATCTGCTTTTCCAAAGAAGCACATTCTGCCCCAAATATACTAGTTCTTATTCTAAGACAACAAAAAAAGTGAAATAGATTGCTATGATTTTTTAACAGTCAGATTAAATACTAAACCTTTTAAACCCAGGACTTCTTAAAAGAAGGCCTTAAACACGGCTTACATGAAGTTTAATTGTTGCTCATGTCCAAAACACAAAATTATCTATATTTCCATAGTGACACAGAAGTTTCTGAAGTCAGTATAAATCTATACATTGGCAAATAATAGATCATATAGTGCACTCAGACACACACTGGGGTAAAATATGAATAACATGAAAGTAATTTAGACACTACCTTAAAACCCACGCAGAATATAGCAGCCACTTTGCACTACATTAGCACGTTTTGCCAGAAGATTAGTACAGAAGCTGAGAACAGCTCTTTGCTGTCAGATGCTTTCAAGAAGCAGTGAAAGCCAAAAAACTTGAACTCCTTAATTGCTAGAGAAGCCTTTAAAAGATAAACGTATCCATGAGCTTCCCCTTTTAAAACAAAAATGGCAACTGAATTTAACCTGCTTATGTTCACAGAGCAGAAATGGCTGTCTCTGACCCACTCGATCTTACAGAAGATAATCCTACTAGACACAAACACACACTCACTCCCTCTCTTTCCAGCAAGCAGGTGCTGAAGAGAAGATGCTTTACCCAACAGATCAGCTTGGTCACAAATTTTCAAAACCTGAGAATTTTAATTACTTTGGAAAGAAAAGGGGCTGTGCACAAGCTTTCTTTAGAGATTGTTTCATCAATTAGTATCCCTTTGAGAAGTAGTACATTCTCAGAAAATCAGAAACAACTTAGCTTGACAGGGAGCATATGAAGGACTTTCTGTCATCAACACCTGCCAGTTTTAGCAGCTTTTCAGGGAACAAACCAAGCACTTATAAAAACAGAAGCTGTGACTATCATACTTCTAATTTTATATATATATAGGAACAGAATACTCTTCCAAAAGCAAATTAAATCCATACATCAAAAGGAGCATTTTGATATGCTTATATTATCAGCTAACTGCCAGAAATCTGACAAGAATTCTTCAGAAGAAAAGTTATTAAAATAGATCCTAGCAAGTAGATATATTAATTAAATGCAAATAAGAATTATTTAGAATTATAAATTAACAACATGTGTTTTGAAAAATTATCTATGCATGAAATAGCAAAACTTCTTGATTTCTAAGACAATGAAACTGAATTAATATTGCCTGGTTACAATGGCTATAAGCCCTGTAAGAGCTACCCTTTAAATGTATATGACTACACCATTCTTGCACTCCTTGAATATTAGTAACTTTTTTTTAACAGTTCCTGAAAAAAAAAAAAATCAGTATAGCTACTTAGAAGCTGAATTTCTAGTTAAAATGAGTAAAGTGACCATCAAAATAGCAGGCTGCCTCTCTCGTTATCACGTGCTATATTGCCATATGGGTTCAACATACAATATTCTTATTTGAGCAAAGCAGCTCATGACAAAGTTTATGTAAAATTTTGACTATGTTTAAATGTTAATACATTTTAATGTATTTTAAATTTCAATTGCTATATCAAGAATACACAAAATTAGAATCACAGACAAGCTCCCAATAACTTTTTTCCTCATCTCTGCCATAAAAAATATGATTTTGATATGTAGACCATGAATATGGAAGGCAATTCTATGTTATCCATAAATCTTAACTGTTGGATTAATCATTCTTTATGAAAACATAGCAGGCGCAAAAATACTGTTACTGTTTAATGAAACCACACCAAAAGAGAAGGTGAATAAATCAAATTATTTCATAAATTGTAAGTAAGGTGATTGTATTAATCAATCTGATTGCAAAGTCTTACAGAACAAGTACACTGAAGTGTTTCTATAAGGACATTCTAAATCCTTGCAAATACTCCCTTCAATCTTTGGGACATACGCTTGGTATGCTGGGCAAGAATTAAGACACTGAAGCTAATAGTTCTTAGCTCATTTTTTCTGCATACTGTCTACTCACCATGGCAGCCTATAATAACGACATTATAAACAAAGTCAGCAGAGGTAGTAGAGAAACTGCGACTTCCTATTCTCTGCACTCCCTAATCAGCTGGCAGATGACAGTCAGAAGACTTGATTTCCACATGGCTCTTCAGTAAACCTGCTGCGGAATGAATTGAAACAATCCATCTCTGAACAGACAGATAAAATAATTTTAATTTAATGTTTTTATTAATTATCAGGAGTTAAAACAGTATTTCTTCTAGCTTTGGAATAACTTCAGGCACAGCTGGATCAGTTTAATTCAAGAAAACTTGAAATCAAGTGTTTAGGTAGTTTTAATTTGAGCAAAACCAAGCAGTTAACTCCTTGATTAAAAATGTAACTGAAAAATAAAGGTAAGTAAAAGAAAATCTTTAGGATTATTGTTTTAGACATAACCCTTAACAGTCATCTACTGAACTACAGCTTTGAAAAAGAAATCTGTAAGCTATTTATTACCTCTGCATGGATAAGGATGATGCCACGCCTTCTAACAAATCGTTGGCAAATTTAAGTATGTGATGTTTTGCTAATCCTTTCAAGTCAACCGTGGCAAAAACATCAGTGATTTTGACACTGGGTTTAATCTCACAAAGTATCCCTTTAGCAACTTTGTTAGTAGCATCCTAGACTCAAAAGTAAAACACTCAACTGGAGAGAATCCCCTCTGACAGCTGAATAGAAACCTTATTTACCAGTTTCCAAGCTGAGCATGTTCGTCTATCTGGCAAAGCATCTTAGGCAATACATCAGCCAAGAATATTAGTACAACTTGAGACCAGATCTGACTATCAGACATTTTGACTGAAAGCAAGGCAGCGTCTGAACTTAGAGCACTTCTCCCTAAAGCCTCTTGCAAGATTGGCTTCAATATCTTGGTTTCCATAGGAATAGACAGAACTATCAACTGGCACACAGTCAAAGAATACAATAGAGAAGACAACTGATGAGTGCTGTAAAAGCCAAGGTAAAACTGTTTCCCAGCATAAGTTGAAGGAAAATAGGTGTTTGCATCTTAGAGCCTTTGACCTCATTTATCCATGGTCTGTACATGCTGTTTCTGTGTAGTGTTCTCAGCTCTTCAGCTCTAAATTTTTATGGTCTACCTACAGAAATTAGTGGCTTTCATGCAAAAAACGCTTGAAGGATGAAAATGCAATTAGCATTCTCATTTCCAGCTGATCTCTTCTACTGTTACTGAACTTGTTTTCCTGTAGTGTTCTTTTGAAGTCATTCAGGCAGAAGTACCCACAACACACAATCTCTGGGGATTCACAAGAAAACCCGAGACACATCATCCACATTTACAGGATCACTGCCCATCTCTTCATAAAGAATCAAAGACTAAGTTTTCAAGAAATATTGTATTTCAAAAAATATTGTGATTTGAAAGATTCAGCAGCAAGTACTGACACCCCACCCCACCCCCAAAATACAAGTACTAGAAAATACTTGCTACATTATTTTTCTTCAACTTAATGGCTTTAAGTTGAACAGACTTGAGCTAAGAGTAGTGCTAAAAAACTATGAAAACACATCCCTGAAATATATGTCTTTCTTTTCAAAACTGGCATTTTCATATATTCACATTCGTCTTGAATCCTCATAAAGTTTGGATTTAAGTCCATATTTATAATGTTCTTTCCATTTTTAGTGATTATCTGTATATCTCACATACCCGATATTCTGCAGATGTCCAAGTCTCTCATTGCTTAGTTATACATACATTACTTAATGCCTCCTAAACTGCCCATCTCTCTTCCAGAAATATAAGACAAGTTAGGATGGTTGCTCAAAAGCATTTTAGCAAGAAAAAAAATCCTCCCTAATCTGCTTACACACTGAAAATTTTGAACTGTATAAGCTCATACTTTAAGAGGACAAATCTACATTTAGACAGACTTCATATGATTTTCCATTATTCTGGATGTGTTTCTATGCCGTGTCCAGATTTCTATTTAAAAATCTAATAAAAATGTTATAAAGAACAGTATTAATAGAATTCTACCTAAAAACCAAGTTCTCAGTAACAGCTAGAAGTCCAGTCAAAGTCGTCACTTTTTATCCCAATGATGTGCAGTACTGTTTCATTCTGGAAGCAAACTAAATGCCATTGCTACTCAGCATCACTCTGACCAGTACTGTGTCACTACTGCCTTGTATTTCTTAATTGCACCCCTTTAAGGGCTTGTGCATGTGATGTCCTTACAGACTCCTGGAAGGAACAATGCTTGTAAAACCAAAACTTTTCATATATACTTATTTTTAAGCCTATCTTCCCAGAATTTTTTGTTCTGACTTTAGCTGCTGTTTTATTTGAAAATAAATCCTTGTCTTTTAATTGATTTAAGTATATTTCAAACATCTTAAGCCCTACAACAAGCCATTGTGTGAAATAATTACAAAACTACATACACCAAATCCTATTTATGAGAAAATTTTGCCAGCCACAATGAAACTTCCAGAAGTATTACAGAATTAGACAGACAACCCATAATGAAAATAAGCTGCAATAAAGGTAGGCCAACCCTTACTTTAAATAATTATTGAGACACTTGAGGCTACTTTTATATAGTGAAATGTTTTATAGCTTCTATAGACACTACAGGGACATTTGAGATCTAAAACGATGTCAGAATCTACTTACAGTACTGGTAAATAAATCAAAGCCTTAGTAAGCTACTCAAACTACATCCTAGCAGTAGTAAAAGTACTAGATTTATGTCTCTTTGTTCAGACTATAGGCAGTTAAAATAATAATTCAAGCTTGGTGTTTCTTAAAGTCTTCCCAAATCTATACCATACTAACAGAACATTGACAAAACATGTCCTTTCTGTGTGTACGTGTGTATATATATATACACACACGTATGTTTAAATGTTCCCATCAGAAGGCTCAACATATACAGATGATATTCATAACATAAATCACTTAATATTTCAATATAAATAATTCCTCATTAATAAAAATTGGTAGCATTCTTCATTAACTCTTCATTCTTCCTTAATTAAAAAAAAAAAAAATCTAACAAAAAAGGGTTCCAAACTGCTCTACAAAGAGACCAAAAAATCGTAATTTTAATAGGTAAGTTAAACTAATTTTGTTTTTTATGAAATGCTGACATTAGCTGCCACTTTCCAGGAAACAACAGAATTTGCTTACGTAGTTTATACATATCCATTTTGACTTGAGTGTGATTCACCTAATTCTCTTTAATCAACAATTTAACCAACTGCATACAGACAAAAAGAGAGACAAATGAAAGATTAGTGCTCCTGGAGTTTGTGGCTAGCCATAAGATCTGAATTTATTTTTCAGATACCTTCTATAGCAATAGCCTTGCATTCTGAAGACATCCTATCTAGTATACTATTGATTCAAATGACAAGCCTGAGCATCAGATTAAGGACGTGTCAGACACCTGATAGAAGATTCCTGGAGAATTCAGCAGAAAGGTGTCCTGTTTCAAAATGATCTATTGTTGGTACTACATTTATTGAAGCGTATGTGGAAACATTTAACAAAAAACTAATTCACTTAAAATTAGAATAACATTTATAATCAGTGAAAACAAATACCTTCACTTTTTACTACAGAATACCTGGGGAAAGTCACCTCATTCAAACAGAAATCACCAAACACCTCACAAAACTGAACTAAACCAAACTGTTGAGCTAATATTAGTGACAGTCCTGTTTTAATTTATCAGTGCCAAAACTGGACACAAACAAGTAAGCAGCTTCTCAGTCCCAACAACAATATTTCTTCTTGTAACCATTAAAGATCAGTCATGAGGTCAGCTGCAGAGGGGCAATTAATGCAAGAACGATGTTTTATAAAGGACACTCAAACAGGGAGATGCCTTTGCCTGTAAAGCTATTTTTTAAGGTACAGACTTGGCAGCAGACATCAATGTCCTGGGAGAAGAGCTGGGCCAGTCTCTTGTGCCCCAAGGGATGCCACAATGCTAAACGTGCTAAAGGAACAGCAATTAGTGAAACAAAATGAAATCTATTCAGTTATGAACCATAAAACTCCAAGTATAGTACCATGTTTAGAAAGAATCACATTTTCAAAATGCAACCATTAATTTTCAAATTCAAATGCTGGAGAAATTTTCATCTATCCTTTGAATGAAACAAAATGAGAGAGAGGGGACAGCCATCTGATACCAGTATGTAAAAGAGACCTAGCAGTTGAAAACCAGGATAATTAAGTCAACTTAAAACAATCAAATATCAAGCAACGTGAAATGACGTTCTGTAGAAAAAGCACTGCTTATGCCTGTACAAAGTACTTGCCTTTGCTGGGCAAAATTTTGCCTAACTGTCCTGAAGCATGTCTGCACCCTGTTCAGTTCTAGTCCATCTTCCCAACAAAATATCTGAGTTTAAGTTATGCACCAATATTATTTTTTTTAGCCTTATGTGGTCACTTAAGATGTTTTTTTTAAGGTCAGGATCACTTTACCTTGTCATTCTTTTAACTGACTTTCTTCATAAACTAATATGAATTATTTTGTTCATTGATATCAGCCTGAAAAATTATCCCTACAGAAGAGAACTGAGAAAAGATCTGAAAAAGTAACAATGGGCAAGTCATCAGCCCAGATACTCTTCTAAATTTTACTCACGAAAGTATGACCGTGAATTTGATAGATGAAAATAAAAGTAATTCTACCAGCTGGCTGTACAGATATTTAAGATATCATTCCATATTCTATGCAGAATTAGTTCCCTTTCACTGGGAAACACAATACAAGCAGGGTTGCTCTATGTTCTGCCATGACAGCTTGCACTTCATCTATATTTTCAAAATCTTTTAGAAAATCACTGCAGTTGGAGACATCTCTTTTCTTATTATTTTTAATGAAATCTGAAATGCTTGAGATTCAAGGGCAAGGATTTTGGTAGCGAGTACTAGGTAAAGCTCTAGAAATTAAGATACTGAATTATGACACACTTCTTAATACAATGAATAAAAATAAAGCAGGAACTTGTCAAAAAATAATTTTTCAGAAGAACAGACAGATTTTTAATAAGCTAAAAATATAATTTAAATATCTTGAAGTAATAAATGGGCCAGGGCTTATTTTATTACCACGAAAAAGCCCATTTTATCACAGTGCTTCCATAGCACAGACTACAACAGAGTGTAGAAACACTGGGTCAGCTTCATGGATATTGTGGATACTGGAGCCAACCTGGCCACAGCAACATAATACTTCTCTTGCAGCTCAGCAATCTCAGCTATCTTCACCACAATTAAATCTGCAAGAGCAGGCCATTATCTTAATTATTCATCTGTCTTCCTATAGCTTACACCAGAAGGTTAAATGTGATTAAATCAGATTATACAGACTCAAAACTAAATACCAAGATCACAAAGTGAGAGCTGGGGAAGCAATGAAACAACATAGACAGGGAAAGATGATGCAGGAGAACTGGATTATGAGAAGAGTTAGTTTAGCTCTGATAAAGCCTGGACTAGAAACAACAGGGGTACAATACCTGTCAGATAACTAATTGCAAAAGCAAAAATTATTCAAGGTGCATGAATCCAGACTCTGACACAAAGACGGGTTTTTGAGAGCATGGCAGTCAATCTGAAAGGGGAAAAAAGCCACAAATTCTGACACCTTAAGCCATTGAAGCATGAGAACAAGTAATACATTCAAGATTTCTGCTTCTGAAATACTCAGAGCATTGTACTAACCTACAAAGATAAAAACTGAGATTAAGGATGGGTTTGCCAGCATTTACAGCAGACCACCAGTAAATACACTGTCATGAGTCCAAATGGCCATCAATAAGTGGTGTAGAAGAGAGAGGAGTGGCAGGGGAATCAATCCAAACTGAAACACCAATAGTAAACCCACTAGTACGGCAAAAATGATCAAAATCAGAAAAAAAAAAAAAAAAAAAAAAAAAAAGAGATTTAAAAAAAATCTGGAAGCTTATAAAAAAGAAGAAAAATATAAAATTGTCTTTTTTAAAATTAGCCAATATAAAATAAAGGGCTTTTTTCCCTTCCCTCTAAAAACTGCTATTTCAAGGTCATCAGCAGTTAAGGATGCTAGCTCCTTGTAAGAGATAGCCAGTTAGATAAAGGATAACTGGCCAAGTACTATAGATCTCAGGAAAAATATGTTACATAGAGAAAGGAGATACTGGTATGGTTATAGTTAAGACTTTCTTTGAAAAGCAAATAAGACAGAATAAGATGACAAATAAAGATATCACTATTTTAGTAATTTTACAAACAAACAAATCCTGCTTTAAAATCTAGTCCTATTATTTATTCTGGTAAAGTAAATATTAGTACTGTAAACCTTCTGAGACATTAACCTGAAAAAATTTATTTGTTTTACTAGCATAATGGCTCTTTCCTTGGATTTATCTTCTTTAGAACGACACAATTTTTTCTCCAAGAAACAGGCAGAGAGCAAGGGATCAAAAGCAACAACTGTAAGAAAATACAGATAAAATTCAGCTGACAATTTTAATGTCCAATGCAGGACTGGAATGTAGTACTTATTCTACTTCCAGAAACACTGAAACAACTGCTTACATCTCAAAAACCATATTGGTACTATCGAACTGCCAAATCTTTAAACAAAATATTAAAACTAAATATTCAGTCTCTTTATAGCTTCTGCTACGTGATTCCCTCCATTGGTAGATATTTTCCTCTCTTATGTCATAATCTTTTGCATTTATATTCCCCATCTGAGTAGTTAATTGGCTTTTTCTCAAGACACAAAACCAGTCTGACTTGGTATCACGCTGCCAAATCTGTTTCACACAAATTCTGTCTGTCTGCATGTGTGTGTGTGTGCGAGAGAGTGAGCGAGATGCACCACACGCCCTCATTAACTGGAGAGATATATAATTAAACAAGAAGGGGTTAAAGCGTACGTTAGCCTATTCTACTTTTCTATCTATTACTTTTTAAAAAGCTTTCATATGTCTTCTTCCTTGTTTCTGAAAGCTAACCATCCCTTCTTCCTTTCAGGAAGGCTGACATTTGACAGCTTAACATAGCTGACAGGGTTACCCAACAGCCCACCCTCCCTATTCTCAATCCAATTAGACCTCTAATCCTCCAGATGAAAGGCCCAACTACTCACGTTCCTCATGACAACGACAGCTATTGATTATTTGTCACTACAGCTAACACCTTCTCTGTCGAGGCCACTCTGACAGAAGCAAACCTACCAAATTAGACAGCACTTTATCTGCCCTGGAGGCCAAATGGCACAACAAGTAAAGGCTAATAAATGGTATAAAAATGAACAAATCATAACATTATGACAGGTTGATCGTTGCCAGCAGCTTCACAGCTCAAGCTTGATGCTCCGTTAGACCTGTTCCTTCTCTTTTCTCTTCCACTCGTGCTCCAACTTTGACTGAATTAAAGGCCAGAACAATTAAGGCATTTGACCAGCAAAGATAAGCTAGGATAGAAGTATCATCAAGGGACACAAATGTCAATAGTAGACTACCGTTTGTCAATAAAAACATTCCAGAGATGCAAATGCTTATGACTCTGCTCTCCACTAGGCTGTACTGACTCCCTTTGTACAGAGTTCTTCTCAAACCTAGGCAGAAACTCCAGGAAAATTAACCCCAGAAAACCAAGCTTGAGCTGGGAAGCATTCTTATCAGGCAAGGATTTGCATCATTAAAAAAGGAATCCCGATACCTAGCTACATGACAGAGAGATGTTACAGTTGTTATCTGTGAAATTTTCCTTTCTTTTTAGTATAGTGATATAAGCCAGGAATACATCATTTGAGTTTATCATTATAAATTTTCTTCAATTGTTTCTCAAGAAAAAAAAGTCTGCTTCTAGGACAATATGCAGCATCTAGTAACATAAGACCTCACAAGTCACATCGCTCTAAGGCAAACTGAAAAGCAGCAACAAGATTTATTATTTTTACAGTGATACTATCCAAAAACATTAACAGCCAGATCAGAGGCACAGACCATGAACTGCGGCTGTTTAATGCAACAAATGACAGAAAAAGAACTTTAAAAAAAAAACAAAATAAAACACCACAACGACAGAAACATCGTTAAGATCATGCAATCACAAGAATAAAGTGAGTAAAAATAACAAGTTCTTGAAACAGTTAAAAAGCAGTTAGTAATGCCCTGCCATAATTAATTAGTTGATTTCTCAACTATGCAAAAAAGAATGTATTTTCCACCAAGGGATTCCTACGCTTCTGAAATTACTTACTAACAATAAAATATTAAATCAAATTACATTAAAACTTAAATAAAATAAAAATTCTTTAGTTAAAGAAGACATAAGACATGAATATCTGCTATTCTACTTTGGAAAGAAACACAGTTTAACTGAGGAAAATATTCCTCTGCAACATGTAGGTCATACAGATATAGGAAACTACATGCAAGTGCAATATAATACTATTAATAAAAATCTATACACTGTAAAAAGATTTATTCAGTAAAAACAATAAATAATCAAATTGTGTAGTATTTGTCCTCAGACTGTTTTATCTTCTTAGGTTTACAAAATACTCTTGGGGATGAACACATATTAATCATTTCAATCAGACACAGATGATTAAAATCTTTAAAAGATGGGCATTTCAGTTCAGTAATATCACAAAATGTAGATATTTAAGTGAATAGTTTGGCAAACAGATACCTTAAGATTACTATTGCTTGAAGAAAAACTGAACCTACAGGACATTTAGGTAAGTTGAGTCTCACAAAACTCAAGTAAACTGGTAAAAATACTGAAAAGTTGAAATTGTATATCATATTCCTAGGAATAAATCTGAATTATTACTATACTGCTCTAAAATGTACTCCAAATATAATAAATCACTGCAAAGAGGACACAAATATTTTAATTTTCCAATAATTTAGTGAACCATTTAATAGATATGTTTTCATTTGCAGTGAAAAAAAAATAAAATTGTTTTAATATCATTCTGTCCTTCCCAAACCCAGCCGAGTTCCGAACTCCCAGGCCGGAGCGTCCCCCGCAGCACCCACCTGTGCCGAAGGAGTCCCCTAGCGGCATGCCTGGCCCAGACCTCCACACCCAGGAGGAGCCAAGCAAACTTGTTCCAAACTCTTAGTCACACAAAGACATTTTTGCCTACGCTGGCGACAGTCAGTCCACAGTGTTCTCGGAGGCTGTTCGGGTTTTCCAGCATGAAAAATTCCCTTATTGTTTATACTATAAACCTCCTACTTATCCTACGCTATATTCACTGCTATGGTTTCTTCGTATTTAGCAGATTCTCATTCTTCTTAACACATACCTTGTTTTACATAGGAAAGGAATACATATCACTCTCCACATTTGGTTTTACCTAGGTCATTAAAAGTATTCTTATTTGGGCTTTTTTCGCCCCCCTTCCATTATTTTAAGAGCTTTTATTTTTTTTTTTTTTTAAAATCTTTAACTATGATGGCTAAAAAACCAATGTTATACTAGAGGACTAGCTGGTGCCAAGTAGTGAAGAAAAATTACTGTTCTTCTTAATTTCTAAATATATCAAAAAAACGTGTAAATGTCTTTGTATAAATATTAGACTTACTAACCCAATGAGTTGGCTCCCGCATTATTATTCCTGAGTTTTCTTCTGCAATACTTATTTACAATATTTGGTGTACGATCACTATTCTTGGTAAGTGTGAATCTTTTCCATCATTATAGGTCAGAATCAGAAATCGTATACTGCTATGTTTTTCAAATTGTGCCCGAGAAGACGTGCCTCCCTGAGAATCATATCTGAACATCCTTTACACATAGCAAGAGTTAACCCATTCAACTTCACAAAATCCTTATTTATTCTTTGTTCTACTTTTAAATTAGGTTTGTAAGCCTCACAATTAAAACAAAATCCTTCAAAATATGGATGCTACAATGACAGCTGCCAGTCATCAACCGCCCCAGGCAACTGGGGACCATCACTTCACGTGCATGTAAAGGAGAAAGCGCTGCACTTGGTCCATCCCTTTCCACAAAAATATACCTCTACAATGTAGTATTTGTTTAAATATGCCACAAGTGCTCCTGTTGCAACTCCCCTCTTCAAACCTCCCCCATCCACCTTCAGCTTTTGCTTCTACTATTCTAAATGGGGAAAAATAGTGTTTTGCTATTACGAGTGGAAGTACATAGAAGCATTCTGTCTACCGCAGGCTATAGAGCAAACCTGTCAGGTATTTATAGTATAATGCATTTTAGTGCCTCAGCCAGCTTTATTTGTTCTCTTTCACAATCCAGTCCTATCCAAAGACACTGACAGACGCTACGTTTTTTGTTTAGCTATGCAATAACTCCTTTGATGCTCAAAATGACTGCTGCTAAGTAGGTATATTCAGGGAGGTAGTCACAAATTGCAAGCAATATTGTCAAACATAGTTTATACGAGTACACAAGTTTAGTAACCAACAGTTACTAAAATAATTTAAAAGAGTCAATTTTACACGTGCCACAGCCTACAGACATTCATACCATATTTATCAGTGCAGTCTGTATAGAGACAGTCTGATCTTTAGCTACTTGAACTTGAAGTCAAAAGAGCTACTTTGGCATGTAAATTTTTGCATAACCTTGTCTTAAACTGATTTTATACTAACACAAAAGCAGTGAGAAATCAGATTCAGATGCCTTGGTATCTGCTGTGCAACTGAAACCTGACTTGTAGAACAGTTTTCTCTTCTGCAGACAGGAGAACTGCCCAGATTTTAACCCACAGTTTGACAGTAGAGCCAGAAGATTGCTGGATACCACTATACTGACTTAATACTTAATGTGCAACCAACAATGTGCATGCTCTTACCTTGTTACAAGGAATGACAAAGTGTGTAAGTTGAAAATACATTGCCTGAAAATATTAGAACCACATATTCATCTTGCAAAGCAATGCCCAAATCAAGCTCTCCATACCAACAAAACTGTTGTCAAGCTTTTACAGAAAGCTAAAGTACCCACAGGAAGCTGGGGTCCAACTGGCTTCAATTATGCTGCTCTATAATGTTTACTGTAACTGACTTGGAAAACCTTCCCTCTCCTTCACATCTGTGATGCACTAATGAATAAAGATACAGAATTTCTGAAATTGAAGAATATACAAGGCAGTGTTCTGACCATTCTCCTAATATCTAGTGTTGCTTGATTTCCCAGAATATTTTCAAACCAGTCATTCATCTCTCTAGCTACATGCAAAAGAGCTTACCTAACACTGGTCTCCACAAGATGCTTCTATCTTGTATTATTTTTTGTGTATGAACACATTCCAAGCCACGCTACACATTTCAGTGGACAAACAGTGAAATTTAAGATGCCCTGGAGCTATGTCGGAATGCTGAATTTCATAAGAGGAGACCAATACTTTGATTTCAAGATCACGATTTCATACTTCAATGTTTTACTCACTGATCACTAAATTAAGATGGGTTAATGCAGAGGCAAATGGAAGTACTAATGAAATCGAAAAGAACAGTCTGTAGTAGAATTAGAGACATACAAGATCCTGAAAGAAGCCACAGCTGCTATTTATCACACAAAAAACCTTCAAAAGGGTTCCCTTATCCTCCATCAACCGAAATGGAACACTGCTAAATTCTCATCTAAGGTTTTAAGAATATTTTTTATGATCTCAAGGTTCATTTAGGAAGTTCCAGCCCTGCACGGTCTCTGGCTGCTTTAATATTCTTCCTCAGCAGCGACAGCGCAACTTTCTGGAGGACCATATTGTAAATCAGTTCCCTGTAACAATGTGAGTTTTTTCTTCCTAAACTTTTCCCGTAGTTATTTTTAACCATTTCAGTTAGGCTTACAGCACAGATGAACAGCAGCATCAGCACAACTAATAGTGAAAAGCATTTGGGAGCATAAGACTTTTGCTAAACAAGCATAAAACAAATCATTATTTTGTAGAGTTCATTTTCTGCCAACTCACTGAACAGTAAGCAGTTCCGCAGCTGTGAAAAGGGATCAGGGGAAGGCCATGGGCAGGACCAACCCTTTGGTAGCTAGATCAGCTTATCTGTAATACATACAAATGACATACAAGGAACTGTGCCTTCTGCTCTCGAGCATCTTCAGGCTGCATTCACTAGAGAGAACCCTTTGTTCAGGAAAGTAAACATTTGTATCACAGTTATTGTCTGTGGCTTAATTAAACACAGAGGGAACTGTAGTCCTGCATGTAAAAAAATCAACTCTTCCGGCTGGTTGGCCAACATTCCTGTTTCACACCTTGGTTTGTTCAGATTTTTCCCATTTAGTTAAATTCTATGTTCATATGAAAGTATGACAGAATAAATGTAAAGCTCATTCATACTTCATGAACCCCCCCCACCCCCTGAATTAATATTACTCATTATGAGCTCTCACTTAAGAGGGAACATCACAAAACATTACCAGCCTAGGAAAGAAAGAACATGAACTGACCACCACCATCTCTTAAAGGCACCGTGATTATTTATTTTCATTATATAGATTGGGAAAGAAAGTTAGAAGTGCATGTGCTCTTTTATGCAGTTCAAATAATGCCTTATGAATGATTTGACAGACTATAGCTCCAGGAAATACATCTTGGAAAAGGTAGTGAGGGAAAAACATAAAAGCTTGCTCCCAAGCAAGTTTTATTTAGCAGCTTTTAATACAAACATCTTTCACTTGGACAAGAAAGAGGAAATAACATTCCAGTTTGGGGCTCCTGGACTACCTTGACTGTACTCATCAGATAAGACTGGGGAATAAGCTTTCATAAAATAAGTGAACTAAAGACTACCTTCTGTTTCTAATTTTCTGCCATGTCTTATCCTTGCCACAGGCTGTCTTTTCTTACTTCCTTTTTTACCCGTATGGTTACTAGTAGTTATACAGGAACAACCATTTTTTCTAGTTTAAGAAAAATTACAATTAAAGAGCATTAAAATATACCCTCCTACCTTACACAGAATTCCTAACTGCATCCTGGATGTACTGTTATTTATCAATAACTGTGTCAGCAAAGAATTAATATAACCTACAGCATATTTAATGCTTCTAGATAATGAAAGCCACATTTTCCCACTGGGGTGGTATTAATCTTCCTCAAGCCAAAATTAATATCCTCCTGACAGGTAAGCATCCTGATAGATTATTTTAAGTGCATATTATTAGTGTCCAAAACTGTTGAATTTTTTCTTCTATCCCTGTTAACACAAAAGGCTGTGCTTGGAGAATTCATAGAGATTGTTACTTCCCCAGAGTAAACAGATTGCTAATAAGTGAGCGTCTTCTGTGAAAAATTCTGAAAGAAGCAGGCCTGGTTTTTTTCCTTATATTAAACTGGAATTAATTAATGGAAGATAAATGAAAAAATCATATACAGGTAATTTGGCTATGCAGAAACATTTCCATTCAGAAGTATCACATGTGGGTGTTTAAGCAAGTTGCAATTTAGGACTAGAAGCAAATTGCCACCAGAATGCTTACAAGTGAAAATGAATGTCTGTACTTAAACTGCAATCCCAGGACTCATATCTGTCTCCATATCATGTTTATTTCACAATAATCTAAGTTCTACCAGCTTAAATGATCTGTACCCACATAATAATACAATTCCTCAGTGTGAAATCACTGGCAAATTATGTTAATGATTTTACTTCTATTGCAATCAGTCACTGTTTCAGCTCCCAGTAAATTACATCCATGTTCCTGAAGTCACAACTGTCCTCAAACTCCTATGGCAATCTTCACAGGTGCACTCCTGCATTAATTTATATCATGTTCTAGGGGGTTTGGGTTTTGGGGGTCTTTTTTGCTTCATTGTTTTGTAATTTAAATTTTCTGATGTTGACCTGACATCTCCTTTTTTTCTTCTTTTTTTAAAAGGGTGTGCACCCTTTCAAAATTGCTTGGGAGATCTGTCCATTTTAATAAGAGAGACCATAACATTCTACCTTTATAGTAGAACAGAAGAAAATGCAAGAAAAAACAGGTAAATTCATTTACATGGCCTTCTGCCTACAAAGACTGAAACATCTCTGTTATAAGGCCGATGAAGAAAAGACAGATACTACAAAAGATCACGTCAGTGAAGATTCAAAAAAGATGACTTGTTAAAAAAATGTATGCCTTGGGTGAGATTCATTTGTCATAATTTAGACATCAACATCATCAAAAACTACATTAGTCAGATGCCTAAAAGAACGACTTAGCTAATGAGTACTTTAGAAAGTACTCGTCTTTACTTTAGGGTGAATGAATTGCACCCTAAATTGCATTAACTTTAAAAGTGATCTAGATGACTAGATCAGATTTAGATGTCTGCAACGTAAACTTCTACAGTTACTTGAGATTATTCTCACCTCATTGTCTCACATTGCACGGTAGTATATTTTAAATATTTTCCATCAAGAGAAAAAGATATTTTTGTTACATTTAAGCAAAGAGTTTAACTTTCTAGCTCCTTAATCATGCTAAGAATCTGTTCCAGACCAACAGCTTAAACGCTGTAATACAAAGGATGTCTATCACCAAATAGAAGACTTATCATTAAGAACATAATTATTATCATTAAGCAACCACTCAGAAAAGGTTATCATATCAATGTATAACCACAGTTGTTTTCAAAAAGCATTGCTATTTCAAATAGTATTAACAGCTGAAATTTCTGACCCTACCTTATTAACTTCAGGAACTTTCTGCAAAGAAAGGTGTGAGAACACTTATGCTTAATCTGCTATCAAAGAAAGGTGTCTAGGAGGATCAATAAGTAACGAAATATCCTAACTCTTGCTTCCAGAGTGACATTAAGGAAGTTTGAGACAGAGAGATTACACAAACCCTTTGTTGAGAACCTGATACATCTTTCCAGGTAACTATTGCTTTATAGACATGCGACAGTGACAAAAGCCATTTCGACAAAGCATGGCAAGACAAGGATGACATAGTGACTTTGAGATGAGACCTCAGTTTCCTCATTAATTGGTAAAGATGACCTAGATGTTAAAACCTCATTAGACAGAGTTATTGAAATCATCAGATCGCCTTCACTTTTTACCTATGTTGAAACCCTTGGAACTGAAAGAACATGGAATAGCATGGGTCAGTCTGTGTAGCTACACTATCAGAAATATTTTTGACAGAAACTATTAACAGCATTGTCCTAGTTTGAGGTAAAAGAGAACCAATTTTGTTCAGTAACTTTACTTTTTAGCTAGGCCTCTTCTAACTGCTGAAATTAACAGCATGTTGTGCAGGACACTGTTCATTCTCAGAGTGATAAGACCCATGTTTATAGTTGATGCCAAGGAATGGGATGCAGAGAGGCTCTTGCTTATACTTATTGCTATAACAACCAAGGCCAGACAGCTTTGTTATTTGCCCCGTTGGAGGGTCAGAAGCGGAAAAGCGTAGAGGGGTCACACCTGCGGGGAGTAGCAGACAGGACAGGTGACCCAAAACTGACCAACAGGGTATTCCATCCCATCTGCCTCATGCTCAGTATAAAAGCTGAGGGATCGAAGGGTCAGTCCTCTTTCTTCAATGGCCGGCATCCAAGGAGGACTCTGTTCATCTGCCTTTGATCCTGATCCTGAATCCAGATCTGGAATCCAGTTCCCATCCGTCACTGAGTCCAGTCTGGGACTTCTCCAGTGCCTGCTGGTGACATGACTGTCATCCTGGGAGCTTGATACGGTTTTGTATATATTTCATTATTTTCTTTTTATTATTTTATTATTAATATTTCATTAAAGTAGTTTAGTTCCTTCTAACCTCTTAAGTCTCTCTTCTTCTCTCTCCTGCCTCCCCTCAAAGCGGAGCAGAAGACAGAACATCTGTCGTTCCACCTGATTGGGCCAATCCAGCCCAAACCATGGCAAGTATTTATATCAAACACAGAAATTTTGATACTGGTATATTGATATCCAAAGCAAAATAGAGCTATTTTTGACAACTTAGAGTTCTGAAAGATGGCTTCTAGGACACTTGTGGGACACCAAGCAAAAGCACTTGAGTGCACCAGAATACCTAGGAGGAGATCAACTACACAATAGCAAGTAATAAAGTAACTACTTTAAAAGGAGTTACAGATGCCATTAGAAAAAGATGAAGGATTAAGGAAGTACTGTGAGACTCTCTATTGTATCAGATAATGTTTTGTGTGACCATATGGGTCATTCTGTAATTTTTACCTGTAATTTAGGAAGAACGTCTGTATTATCAGCTAACGAGGGTTTAATTTTGATCACTGGATGTGATTGCCAGCATTTTGTAGGACTGGAAGAAATGCTTTTACTAAGTGAAACAAACAGGACAGGGAGCAAAAGTTATCTGTTCTTCTGCAGACAACAGCTGGAAGTATAAAACTTGCAGAAAGGTGGAAGATAAAAATAAAATATAATAGAGAACTGGTATGTACCTATGTGTATGTATACAAACACCAATTATAGCCAGGTTTGTACATCACACAGATGGTCAGAAGCTAGTTATGTAAGTGTTAATGAAATAATGTTACAGCTGTTCATTTACATCCTATCCAACCAGAAATCCATCCTAGAGAAGAAAGGCAATTAAGAGTCCTAATTCGTTTTACTTAATACTGATGATTTATGATTGAATTCAGGGCTATGCCACATTTCTGAATGTTTGCTCTATAACAGGGATAAAAAGAACCATGCAAACTATTTTACTAGGACTAACATACATGACCTGGCAGTCCTTTTAGTTAGCTAGTGCTTCAGTGAAGTCTCTAGACAGAAAAACAGGAATAGCTTCATCTCAAGTGAGCAGGCATTTCTACCAATACCTTAGCAGAGTTATTTGAAGCTGGAGAGAAAAGAAAGGAAAGAACCTTACACTGGCTGTAGTTTTAGTTTTAGCTGATACCGAGCGAAAGAAGTATTCCAAGATTCTCTGACAGACAAATGGCAAAAAGCATCCTGCAGAGAATGAAACCAATTTTTTTTTCAGTAACTAGAATTACTAATGGGAGAGTCACCATCTTGAATCTAAACATATGAAGGAAGACATTCAGCTTCCTTCTGTCCAAGACAGCTAAATCGTTCTTTCTGTTTGGCATAAGAAGAATAACTGCTCACAAACTCTTTGCCTCTAAGACAGTTCTATGGCTCCCAAATACAGCAGAGACCATTTTTTGTCAAATCAACTGCAAGACTGTTTCAGAGGAACACCTGTAAAGGAACGTGTAAAGGAAGCCTGTAGAATGATAACCTAAAGAGACTCAAATATTCTGGCAAGAAACCCTAGCCCTCAGGATGTCTGCTGTGATCTGAGGAGTAAGGTGTTTCAAAAGCACCCCCAAGAGACAGCAAAAAAATGGCAAAAGTAGTTCTAGTACCTAGAAAGGAAGGTTCCTACTCAGGAAACCTAACTTCATTTTACAACCATCTGCTCTAGTTGAGAATGTGTGTGGAAAAACGTCTTCTCTTTTCTGCCTCTTAACTGGTTGCATGTAAAGGTCTGTGCATTAATCTTAACCTCTTTCCAAAGAAAATGAAAATGAGGATGCAACTAATTAGTGCAATTGAGGAAACTGAAACCTCCAAGCACTGTCATTTTGTGACTACAAATGAATGGAGACTTAGAAAGTCACATAAACCTGTTTTGAGGAAGTGCAGGAAAGTGACTGACCGACTCTCAAGCTTGAACACAAAAAAACCCTATGAAGTGGCCCTGGTAAATATGTAGATTCATGTTTAACCAACATTGACAATAAATCTTTGGAAATGGGTGATCTCACAGCATTTTTCTGTCTGAAAGTCAACTTTTAGTATTGGTTACTGAGGAAAATTTTTTTTACTTTGGGGGAAAAAAAAAATAAATTTAGCCCTCATGTTAGAGGAGAACATAAACCAAAAGTATCAGAGAGGAGTTAGAAGAATGCAAAACATTATTTAAACAGCTAAAACTGCATGGAACATGAAGTTGTTTTGGATTTTAATTTTATATATTTTGCAGAAGGCATTCATGACAGATATGCAGATCCTGAAGTGTAAATAAAGAAAGACTGAAGACAAAATTTTACACATATGAAATGTTAATTTCGTAAGCTGACATCAATAGTGAGTAACTGCTCAGAAGGCAAAGAATGCAGTTTTACAGGACAGCTAAGCAGTCAGCCAAAGGCAAAGCAACTGCAAGGGCTGTCTCCTGACCACTTTTTGTCACCCCAGCACTGTGACGGCACAGGCACTTACGTGGCTATGGGCTGAATCACTTCTATCTAGTACATTACACAGTAAGTGGGTGACTGCATAAAATCTTCTGCTAAAACAGCATGAGGTAAAGACAATATCTTTTTTTTCAGCTGCATTGTCAACTGGAAACACATCTGAGATGGTCCAAGTACCATATGGTACAAACTGCCCTTTCATGATTGCAGCATGACATAAAGGAACTGGAGAGCACATGCAGTTAAAGCATATTATGCCAAGGCAAAATATCTCTTGCCTTGAACAGCTGCAATACAAATATCCACAATATAAACATACAGACAAAGATTCAAACAAGAATATATATTGTTTTAATATGCTAAATGTATTTTAAAAACCCAGGGAAAGTGTAATTTTTGAAGTTAAGTTTTTAATACTATTAAAATGTTAATTTGCCTATCAGGTCATAAAATCTACAGCCTGTATGAACACCAGGCAAGTATAGTATCTTTCAGCAATTTCTTTAAGTCTCTGACATTGTCATATTTATGAAATACCTATCTTTGAAACAGCAACATTCACAGTAAGGTGGTCACATAGAAATATGAAGTTAACGCTGGTACAGTAGAGACAAGGTTATGATGATGACTGAAACATTTCATCAGGGTGTTATGGTATGTAACCAAATAGATGAATGAGCCTATTTTAACTCAGCTATAACTTACTGTAACTAATTATGATAGCAGTCAAGTAATGTAGTGCATTACTGTACACATTTCAAGAATGCATCCACAATAGTTTTTAATAGTTAACATTTTTGCCTAAGGAGTCTGTAAATTTAAAATATTACGTGAAAACTTATTTCCCAGTAAGAGATGCGGTAACACAGACTACACAGTCCCTAAGGAGTCCAGTGCAAGTGTAACTGAACAATATCATCCTATAATCTTCCCAAATGGTTCTCTATTCAATTGCATATATTCCTCTTTACTAAATATTGCGACCATGCTATAACTACCTTTATGTAAACCTAACTAAAATAAAAGAAAATAAAACGCAGAGTATATCAAAAAGTATATAAAACATCTGAACATTGTGAATGATTATGAATAGGGGACAAGTCATTATGAATAGAAATGGTTTGCTACAAAAATCATGGCAGGCACTCTAACTGGTACCAAAAGACACAGCTTAGATAGCCAAAACAAGTTTAGTTTTTGAGCAGTTACAATTTTAAACATACTATAAACGGTAAAATAGTAAATAAAAACCTGTTCCTTTCAGTTAGAATTTTTAATCTTCTCTGTGGAGTCTTTTTCATAGTTTATGAACTCAAACTTCTTGGTTAGCTAGCCAATGCATTTTTTTTTTTTTCTCCTGTCAGCACTTTGCTCATTCTCACTTAACTGTGGACACTTCCCCCAGCTCTAAAAACACTCAAAATTTATTGCAGCTCTAAGTTACACTTTAAATTACCTTTTATTTTATTGTTGAATACTTCCTTTAGCACCTCTTCATTGGGACAATGTAATTGGACGATACTGTAGACTGAAATTGTAGAAGTAAAAACAGATAGTAATGCATTTCCCTCCTAGTCCTGGAAAGGATGTGGTATTCCATATACTTGAAACTCCCAGACATGGCACTAATAGTTAGGCGTACATGGCCTTATAACCACTGAAATTAATAGTAACATCCTAAGGAGCATCAGAGTATACAAAATTTAGTCTTTGCTTAGAACTGGCTATCCCAAAATAGACAAGATCTGTTTTTCCTAGACAACACAACTTCTTAAAACAGCAATGAATTATACTATCTCTGTAGACAGCTACAAATACACTGAGTAAAAACATTAAAAAATAAAAAATAACTTTCCAAAGATTTACTTTGGGATGGGCCAACTTTTTAAAAAACTCATAGCATTACTTGCCTCTAAAATAATGAAAGCCTCTAAAAATACAACATGCTTATTCAATACAAGAAAATGTCCTTTATACCTGTTTTGAATGCCGCAAGTTTATACAACGGCAGAGCACTTTTAATGCAATTACCTTTTGTGCAGCAAGATGGAGAGCAGTTCTTCGGCTACGATCAGCTCTATTAACATCAGCTCCAGCCTTCAGCAATGCCTCTGCACAGTCCAGCCTGTCAGCCAATACACAATACATAAGTGGAGTTCTTCCAAACTGATCCTCTTTATCTTTCAGCTCAGAGTTTCCTAAAAAATAAAAAAAAAAAATTAAAAATTAAAAAAATCACATGAAACAAGTAAGTCTATGAGTATCTAAGAGTAATACTTCTTTATTAAGAGGGTACTGTAATTAAAACTAGTACTTTCTTACTATAAATGAATGAAGTGATCAAAATAAAGGAGTACAAGAGGAGTACAAGATAAACCCAAAGTTACTACTTTTTACCCTGTTTTTACTGACATTTATAGGACATTTCAAAATATATTTACAGAAGAAGTACATTCGGAAAACATTAGTTCCACAAATACACTTACCACCAGTAACATTCTGCAGTGGCATAATTATAAATAATATTTAAATAGTTATACAGATCTTGGCTGCAAAGATTACTTTAAAAAATATCAACAGCAAGTAAACCAAATAGTCCTTCTGAAACCTGTGAACACTGTAACTAAAACAACCTTTGAAGCCTACTCACAGCAATGTTTTTTAAAAAGCATAAACATGTCAATATTACATCAATACCATTATTTATTTCATAGTGCCTTACACCACAGGAACTATTAAAATACTTCTATACATTATACTTATCTACATATTCAGTAATTGTATTCTTCTGTATAATTTCTATTGATTCATCTAGCAGAAGAGTCAAGCAGATTAAATGTGGATTAAGGAAAATATCAAGGATTAAAATTCATCCCCTACCAACCTCTCAGAAAACCCAACACTTTTAAGCAGGATATTGCCAGTTAGAGCAATCCTTTGCTCACTCACTTCATTTCCAAGTTCCTTTAAAACGGTTGAGTGAATACCATGTCATTCTCATTATTCACTCGTAACACCTTCTCTTGCTTAGAAATTGTGATTTGCACCTAGAAAACTCTTTCTGCTCTGTAAAAAACAGTTCAGGAAGTTTTCCAAGCTCTTCTGTGAATGCAGATATAGAAAAAACATTTTTGTTTTTCACCCATGGCCTTGTCTTCTCTTGATTGCCCCCTCATCTTGACAATCCACTAGTTTTATAATTCATTTTTATGCCTCCAGCAAATTATTCCTAAAAAAAAAAAAAAAAAAGAAAAAAAAAAAAGTCTTTTACCAACCTGCATCTACCTTCCTCTGACATAGGTTATGTTTTTTGAAGAACACCTTGCTTTTAATATCCACCCTCAGACTGCTGTTGAGCCATGCTTACTTCCCTTTGACCTTCCTAAACTTTTTCTTTTGTGAGTGCTTTTGCATTCACTTTACACTGCAAGCAAGGAGTTTACTCTTTAGAATAGTTTTTAGATTCTTCATAGTAAGCATTTTCATTTTAATGCCCTTGACCATTTTTAGAGTACACAGCTTCAGCAGGCTGCTGTTGCTTATCTGTGTATACTCTAGTTAAGAGTCACAAAACACTGATTCAGGTCCTACACAGCAGTCAAGAGCAACTTAAGAGTTGGTTCGGTTCTGGGTTCACCGAAATTTCTGTTGCCAACCCATTAATGATTTCTAACAATTTACTTTCAGGATCATATCCTCAATAACCTTTCACCCAAAACACATGAAAGTAACCCTCATTATTATTGTGTTTCCTGTTAATTCAGACACTCTGATCTCCTTTAGCATGTCACACATATCACCATCTGGTCAGATGGACAGTAATAAAATGTTAGTACTATAGTTTCTTATTATTTAGACCTGTAAATGCAATCATTAAGTGGTTTTTTGGTGTTTAAGCTTGCTTTATATGGTCATTTGTTAATCTCATTTGAATCCAAGACTTGCTTTCTGCTTTGGTTTTTAAAAGTATATCACCACTCCTCCACCTACATGGCTTCCACAGATATATCAGAATACAAAGTATACAGAAAAAACATTGTCCACTTTGATGCCCTCCCTTCCACAGATTTTACATTCTCACCATTTTATCAACAGCCTCATTTAAAGCATGACATCCTAGTTCTCCCATCTAATTTTTTCAGACCTCCATGTACATAGAAAAACATATACATTTGTTTTGGTTTTCTGTGCAACTTCAACCGGTTTGAATAGGATGCTATCTTTTCCTACTGTATTACTACATAAATGAAGATACAGAATAGCTACAATTCCGCCTTCTGTAGATAAGCCACTGGGAACTGCACATACCCTTGTCAGCTTTTCCTCATTTTTACCTTTAGAAACCTCATGATGAGCATAACAGTTGAGTCTTGGATTTTTTTCAATGAATAAATGACCGAAGTATATTTTTATACTGAATAAAAATCAAATAATAAATCCAATAATAGAAAATTACATTTGTAAATTTATACAGGTGATTTTTTTCCTGTGGGACCTTGCATAAAAGCTGCATAAGAACTTGGTCTGACCTTTGCTTAGAATTAGAAAAGATAAAGTACTGGATATATCTTATTCATTACTCTTCACATCAAATCAAAAGATATCGAAAAAGCTTAATTTTATACTAGAGCATTTTAAAGTAATTATTAAGACTTTTAAAAAATAATTTGCAATATGTTTCTAAAGGGGAGTTAAATAGCTGTGTAAGTTGAAAGGTATTTGGTTTATTATTTATGTCTCACTATATGTAACTACATTTTGACATGAAAAAATAAATAGGAATATAATTTTTACTAACACTATGTACATATTTGATATGGTTAAAAGTCTAATTTTTATCAACATTTTTTGAGAAAAAAAGCTCATGTATTTTCTTTAAATATTCACTTAAGCATCGTCTGATTTTCATTAGTGAAGCCTACAGTTCTTTACTTCTACTCAGATTGAAAAATTGTAATATTTACTGCATTAGAAAGCAGCATGTTGAAAAAAATGTCACTTGTTTAATTAATTACATGGCCATTAGGAAATAATTCAAGATGTAGCATAGGAGTTACACAGAGGAATCCAAATTTTTTTAATTTTCCCTAACCTGCAAAAACATTTGCAAGACTTTCATTTCACAATATTACAATTTCATAGCAAACTGGATGCAGTTTCAAGATAATTCTTTCATCTACCATTAGAAAGAAGTATTTTGAAAGTTATACATATATATTGTGAAACTGTCGATGTCTTACGTCTCAATATTTTAGCTAACAATAAATGCTTTTTCCATTCAATAGAGCACAGTACAGAAACATCAAAGCCACTGAAGAACAACCACCCAGCCTTGTTCAGCAACATATAGATACTGAGGTCCAAAGCACAATTTTAACATGGCATTGCTTCCAGTCAATAAGCCAATTTGTTTAATTAGCTAAGTATAGTCAGGTGCTCTTCCAGTATTAGTTCAGTCTGGTAATTTAGACATCACTAAACCATATCCCACTATTCAGTGTTAACATAGCCTCAACAGTATCCTAAATTTGTTGAACATTATGGGACTTACACAATCACATATATTTTTAAAAAGAAATACATGCATTTCTCCCAATAAAACACATGCCCATGGCTTATGCTCATATAAAACTTGTTCTTAAATCAGTAGTGTGCTATTCCCTCTCCCTCAAATTCCAAGTTCCCTTTCTGTTATATAATGTTAGAGGATATACAGAATGTAGAGACTGAAAGAAAGAAATGGGTGAGGTCAAGACAAGCAAAAATGGCCTAAAGCTCAAGTACAACTCAGCGGAGTAGAGCAACAAACATCTAATTTCATGTACAGCACCCAAAGAATGACATAGCTCATGACAGTTTCCATGACTACGTACAGTCTGAGTGAAAAATGAGCAAGATCTTCAAAACTTGATGCCAGAGATTTGCCTGAAGCTGCTGCACTGTTTTTTAAGGGAAAGAGACTATCTTCAGCTAAGAGTAGGTTTCTTTTTGTTATTATTTCGTCTGCTTACAAGACTGTGTAAGGCCCTTAGAATGGCTAAAGTTCTGTGGGCATTTCCCTGAAAGAGTGTCTCTGTGCTCAGAGTAAGAGACAGGACAAGGACTAGGAGTTACTACATCACTATCAGATGCTAAGGAGGACTAACCTGATGAAACACATTAAACACAGCATCTTGTGGACTTCACAGCTGCAGTAAATTATTATCTTTTGCAATCAAGAAAGCACAGGTAGCCTTCTAAACATTCACACACTGGTGTATCTAAAATGTGCCATGGCAAAATTAAATTCTCCTCCACAGATCTGCCTAAGAAAGGAAGTTTGTTTGATCCCGCCCCTTTCAGGATGAACATCCTCACCCCACCCAGATTATGCATTCCATAAGCTTGTTGCCAATGGAGGTCACAAACACCACAGAATCAAGTGGCTCAATTCCAAAATTTAACTCTCATACTCATACCTCATCACTTCCTCACAGTCTGTGCAAACAGTCACATCAGACTCTAACATTTCTACACTTTTTTCAAACCAGAAGAGGAGGAAAGGCAGGAGGAAGACATGAATTCTGCTTAATGATAAAAAGACAGACATTCTCTTGTTACCTGCAAGAATCTTGCCTTTTGTAATATCTGATTTGAGTTTTATTCAACCTGTCACATCGCAGAATGTGGAAAAAAGAAGCAGAGAATCAAATAGAAACATGCAACCGCATATTTGCAATCCAGAATTTATAGCTAACATTTACAGTGAAACATCGTATCAGAGTTTTAGAAGCACTTGTATGTAAGCGATACATGATAAGGGTTTTACAATGAAGAACTGGACTGAACTGACACTTCAGTATAATGACTATTATACACATTATTGTGTTCTTATAAACAGTTAGAACAATTAGATGCATCTTCCTGAAACTATACATAAATGTGTTAAAAGCAAAATGATCCTCCAAACACAAAATTAACTTTTGCTCCCTTTTTGCCTAAGATTAAAATCATACAGATGGGTTTTAACACTGAAGAACTGTTAATTAAAGACATGTTCAGTGTTGTATAAAACATAGAAAAGAAAATACTGTATTCCCCAAAGCCTGAGATCATACAATTCTAAAACAATGTGATACAGTACTAAGCAACTCATGCAATGCAAACAATTAGCACACTTTGTTAGAGCATTGGTTATACAATAAACACTTGGCATATACTGTGCTTTATGGTATTTAATGCATAGGCTGCTTTGAAAGACCTATAATTAAGCATCAGTAGTGGTTAACTTAAAGGGACACTTTGTTCCAAAGCACTCTTTCTCTTAAATTTTCTCCTTACCTTTGCGTCTGTCTTTTTATGCCTCTTATTGCTACAGGATGTCAAAAGGAACACAGTATCCAGAACACGCTGTATTATTTCAAACACCTGTTCCTTTAAAATCGCAGGCTATTGGGCAGCAAATTACACATGCATCCATACTTACAAATTATATGCAAATACAATGTATATGTTTGTATACAGTCACACATGCTCCATCAAGCTACAGATGGGAAAAGGAATAATCACCAAACAGGCTAGAGGGGCTGCTCTAAGAGACTGTTTCACCAGCTGCTACGCCCCTCCTATGTTAATAACGGAACAGGGAAAACTCAAAGAGGAAAGTAATAATGAATTTAGGGGTAAAACGCCCTCCCTAAAAGAAGGAGAAAATCAGACTTTAAGTTACTGCATATACCAGTAGCCACATAATCAAGATGCAAATCTTGGCTGTGTTAGAAAAATGTTGTTAAGCAATCCAGCATATGCTCACATAACACTGAAATACTGTCCTGAATTAGATGCTGCTAAGTGCAGTCATGAAGTTCAGTGAATAACACCAATTGCTCAATTTACTTCTGGCATCAAGTTATACTTTCAACAGTGCCTGGTAAACAGCTAAAAATATTACTCTCATGCATTCTTCTTCTGCTAGGCAATACGTTTTTTTTTGGTCCTGTCCTGGCAAAAGTAAGGTCTGTGTCATATCCTGTCAAAACACGACAAAGCAGAAAAGCTAAATTTTGCTATTATAGGAAAGGCTGCAAGGATTATGTAGTTTTCTCTCATGTAAAAATAACACACAGCATTTTTATTTTGTTGCTGCATTATCGCCATTAAAAGAATAGTGATTTCCATATCTGGTTCTCACGGCTGTGTTGTGGTATATTTGACAAGGTGTACCAGGAACACAGAAGTACTTGGTTCCTTTGTGTTTTCAAAATACATCTTTTGGCTGTAAGATTAGCAAAAACATATCGAAGTCAGCAAACACTCTTTGTTGTTGCTTCTGATTGCTAGCCAGGATTTGAATGCTCAGACTTTTTTCCCCCTCCATATGCAGGCAGAGAACTTAAAAAACCCCAGGTATTTAAAACTACTTTGTAGTTGCATCCCACAGATTTCTAGAAGCATCTGCGTATCAACTGCTCATATGTTGTTTATAAAACATTCTACAAAAAGCAATTAGCTATAATAAATGATCTGTAAAACCAAGTTTATTAAATTTCCTACAAAAGCAATGATTCCAAAAATAAGGACTTGGGGCCACAAAGCACTTTTCCAGAATTTCAAATTCCCTGAAACAGGAGCCCTCAATAACTCTCCAGGTTGTATCACTTACCAATTTTCTATTTTACTTCACACAGAAGTACCAATCAAAGGCAATAGATAATAAAAAGTAAGAAAAATCAGTCCTATTTTCAGGACTACATTTATTCTAGAAATACATATAATCAAGAAATGAAAACGTATCTCAAAGATCAAAGCAGTAAGTCAAAACCAAAAAGCTTCAGTTCTGAAGTAATCAAAATGAATCTACAATGAAAACATTTACCTGCTATTAGCTTTTGGAGGGTACTCTTATCTCCATTAACAGCAGCAGCATGCACTTCAGATGCTAACGAGGAACCACTGAAGAGGCAGTTTGCTGAAATATTCATACTCTTTCAAGGTATCACCATAGGTCAGATCTGCACCACCAACATTTTTTGTAGGAATTCAGTTCTAGAAAAAAAGCAATAAAATAGAACGAGTTTTATAATGAGTCACTGAAATTACTCAAACAATACTGAAGAGAATAAACTGTTCTGTTAAAAACAGAAAAGAACAAACACGTTTCTTATTTCATGGATTAAATCTACCTCTACTCAAGGTTCAACCAGAAAAAGCCTATATTAAGGAGACATGTACACATATATATTCTAGTTCTGTTGCCTTCAACATAAATTTCAGTCAATAAGCTTTGCAAAACTCTGCAAATAGGATAGTGTTTATCTACAAATCCAACAGATTGTTCTTCAGAGTGTTGGCATGCCCGCTTCAATTCAGTAATCAATGAAGTTTGTTATCAAGTATCAACTTGATATATTCCTCCAATACTGGATATCTGGTGGTATTTTATCATGATGGTCTATGGACATACGCAGGACAAGATTTATAAATTGAAGTAGTATCTTTTATTTTACCAGCTGGCATAACTGAAACAATCAGATCAGCTTTCTAGACTGTAAGTGTTCTTTGAACCTGAACAGAAGTGGGAAAATGTATGTGAGAAAAGCCACAATGAATTAGACAAGAAGTCTGGCTCTAAATCGTGTTGCAAACTGGCCAATGGCAGATACCAAAAAACAGAGCAAATACATACATATATATATATATAAAAAATAATAATTGACATGCCTAACAGACAGCATGCCATCCAGAGGGACCTGGACAAGATCAAGAAGTGTGCCCATATGAACCTCATGAGGTTCAACAAGGCCAAGTGCAGGGTTCTGCACTTGGGTCGGGGCAACCCCTGGTATCAATACAGGCTGGGGGATGATGAGATTGAGAGCAGCCCTACCAAGAAAGACTTGGGGGTACTGGTGGATGAAAAGCTAGACATGAGCCGACCGTGTGTGCTCGCAGCCCAGAAAGCCAACCATATCCTGGGCTGCATCAAAAGAAGTGTGGCCAGTAGGTCAAGGGAGGTGAGTCTGCCCCTCTACTCCACTCTGGTGAGACTCTGCCTGGAGTATTGCATCCAGCTCTGGAGCCCTCAACACAGGAAAGACATGGACCTGTTGGAGTGGGTCCAGAGGAGGGCCACAAAAATGATCAGAGGGATGAAACACCTCTCCTGTGAGGACAGGCTGAGAGAGTTGGGGTTGTTCAGCCTGGAGAAGGCTCCAGTGAAAGCTTACTGTGGCCTTTCAGTACTTAAAGGGGGCCTACAGGAAAGATGGGAACAAACTTTTTAATAGGGCCTGTTGCAACAGGACAAGGGTTATGGTTTTAAACTAAAAGAGAGAAGATCTAGACTAGACAGAAGGAAGACATTTTTTACAATGAGGGTGGTGAAACACTGGACCAGGTTGCCTAGAGAGATGGTAGATGCCCCACCCCTGGAACCATTCAAAGTTAGGCTGGATGGGGCTCTGAGCAACCTGATCTAGTGGAAGATGTCTCTGCTTATTGCAGGGGAGGTTGGACAGGATGACCTTTAAAGGTCCCTTCCAACTCAAACTATTCTATGATTCTATATATATATGAACATGGTTTTGTCCCACTCTTCCAAACACTCTCTCAACCTACAATTATTTCCAGTTCAATCACTTCCTGAAGTGGACTTGGTTTCTGTGTATTTAGCGCTCTGCAAATTCTGTTGATTTTTTTCAGTTAATTTCTCTACTATAAACGTGTCCAGTCTCCTCTTAAGATTATGCAAACTTATAGCATCCACAACATCCACTGGCAAGGAGTTCCACACCACAACTAAACACTGTATAGACAATCTGCTTTCGTTCACTTGTCTGTCCTGGCTCTTGCCATCTGAGGGCCCTTAATCCTTGTCCTGGAAGGGACAGTAATTAAACAATTCTTATCCATCAGTAATTATTCTACAGATTTTTAATATATCCTCCCAGATCATATCTTCCTCTAGCTGAGAGTCATAGCTTACTTAGCTGTTAGCCAGGCAGCAGCTTTTCTGTATGTATGATCATTTTAATTGCCCTTTTTTGGACCTTTTCACAGTTCTGTTCTAATCCTTTTGAAATGGAAAGAAAACTCCACTAGTTTTTCAAGATCTGGACAAAACATGGATTTATGCAGTGGTATAATGGCATTCTCTCTTCTCTATTTCTTTCCTAAATCATGTCTACCACTATAGTTGCCTTCCGAGGCCTCTTCTAAAACAGAACTGCTACCTTTGCTGAACTACCACTGCCTCAAGATCCAGAAAATGATCAGCTCAGGTCCACACACTATTTCAGAAATGAAGAACGACCTGCACGCTTGAAAACTTGTTGATTTTCTCCAGAAGTATCAAACACTTGAACTTCTACTTTCAATTCACATTTGGAGTGGAAAACAAACTGAGGTGAGCAAACAATTGTACACACCAGAAAAAAAAGAGGAGGTGTTGCTGAGGCTGTCTACTGAATCCTTAGAACTTTTCACCTGTTTTTCTGTTCCATGTTAATTTAAATACAGTCCTTTTTTCATGTCCCACATTTGCATCATAGTACACTTGGAAAACGGCAAGAGGAAGCCATTTTGCTTCAGTTGTTCTTTTCAACCATCTTTGGTTTATTTGTTTTGTAAATTTCATATATTGCTACACAGCATCTGTTGTTATTAAGATCATTGCAGATGGATACATACCAACTTTGGGGGAAACGTTACTAAAATACCAGAAAAACATTCACTTTATGTAAAATGAAGTGAAAATTTCTACAGGAGACATTAAGCATAAAGTAATAAAGGTAAAGCCCTTTAACTGCAAAGAACAAAAAAATCAAATACCACTTAATTGTCTAATATAATTGTAGACTCTTCTTCACAACCTCCAAACTTCCTTGGAGAGCTGATAAGAAAATTAATACAGGAAGCTTCATAGCAAATCTAATCAGTTACTCAAAAAACATCTGCACAATCATGGTATCGGTTCATACCATACCCCTGGAATACGCACAAACACAGAACCATGCGGTGGTGCACACCTGCTCAACAACACATCAATATAATGCAATTACTCTACATGAAAACACTCAGGTATAATTCAGACATTGTCTAAAGTATACCACACAGTAACTGCAGACAAAGCTTTTAACACACTAGTGTCTAAATTGCTGCTTCTCCATCTTGTCCTGAGACAGCCAAGTGCATGCTATGCCACTTCTTTCAACGGCTAACTGTATCACTGAATTCATGAGCCATGAAAGTGGGTTCATCACGTCCTAAGAAATATAACACCTTACCTTCCAACCTTTCTACCCCACAAAAAGTAGTAACGGTGTGACTAGAATGGCATGAGATGCTAGTTTCCTTGAGTACATATACTAGAACTCCTCGCTACTGGAATGCTTCCTTGCTTGTGTTCACGGATCTCCCTCTGCCATCTGTCGGTCACTTCAGAACCAGGAGTAAGTATGGTACTGCCTAACTTTATCCGTCCTAAGAGAACGTGTGTTATGGAAACATGCAATGGCTCACTACACTTTAATAAAGCAAGCAATTTCCCCAAACCCAACTTTTGTTTCAAGGACCCCTATAAAATTATTTCAGAGATCACCCTAGTCACTTACCCAACAACCAACTTGCCAACACCAAGCATGTATGGCATTTGTACCTGTCTGAAGTGAGCAGTGATTACAGCGCAAGTTACTCGCTTCTGCACCAGCACTGGTGCACTCTGATGAGAACTGGTGAAGAAGTGTGAGGATGAGCTCCTTACACAACTTTATGAAAGTATTTTTTCTCATTAAGAGTTCTGGAGCCATTTCCAGTCATCTGAAACCTACGGAACAACATGATCCTATCCTACTGCTCTCCTCTTCTTCCGTGAACCCCAGAATAATATGACAATGATGATGCTGGAAGTCATGAATGCTTCCATCCTTATTGAGTTTGGTGAACCTCTCTACATTTCAGAAAAGCCATTGAACATTTTTTGACATGCTTGTTTTACCACATAAGTAGGCGATCCTTCCCACAATCAGAACTGCGTCATTACTGGATTCATGGCTTTGTTGATTTCTAGGAGCAGAGCACAGCAAGAAGTTCAAAGAGTCTAACGTGACAGGGTGTTAACAACATTTCCACTTTTACAGCCATGTAAGACAGGCTAACAGTGCCATAATACACCACAATAAACTATAGAAAAGCTCAACTTGACTTGGTGCTTAAGAAAGCCAAAGAAAATGCAGACGCATACATGACAACGCAAGATGGACAGAGCTTATGCAAGCCCAAACAAGCCCAAATACACTTTAAGACATAAAGCACAACTGTTTTAATTTTAACGTACAGCCCTTCAAACATTCCCAGTGCTAGCTACAATTGTCATTTCCTTTTAAGGAAGATAAAAAATATTCACATCTTTCAAAATGCTTGCACCACTCTCTCCTTCCGAAGTATCCGCTCCTCCTCCAACAAAACTGCTTTTTTGACATTTTAGGACACATAATTGACATGTTTCATTCAAAGCTAAACTTTTCCTCCCAACCTAGCAGTATGGTTTATGCTTTCTGCTATCTTCTCAATGTCATACTGGATAAAAGCAGATGAGGCATTTCTGATTCAGGCAAATCTGAAGAAACTGAAAGGGACAACATGAAACTGAGCGTCAGCTACAAGTACTCACAGTGCCTCCCCCTACTTTACCATTACTTTTTTTCTCCTTGGTTATTCCTACAGCTCTAAAAATTTACCTGCTATATGAAGGAAACTACAATACTTAACCACAATCTGGACAAGAGGAAAGAGAAGGGAAAAAAAAGGCTGCAGAGATGGATCATCTGCTACATAGTTTAACATGCACTTGGCATACAAGACTACAGCTTGTTTTTAACTTGTCTCCACCTTTTTCTCAAAAGCTTCCTCTGGATACAGAGGATGCATCAGGACTCTCTACATTTTTAAGTGGATCTATATGCACCATTGGAATTTTACAGTTGTTGTAATTTTGAGATACTAGTTTTATTCCCCAAAGTTATCGCTGACATCTTTTCCTCCGTTTTCTTTACATTTTACCCTTCCACAAACAAATAAACTATAATACAAAACATCCAGGGGCAGCAGTGTCAAATCCAGGAAATACTGGAGAACTTAGTAAAGCACCAGAAGCAACCCAATTACATCAACAAACCTGACTGCATACAGAAGAGAATTAATAATGAAAGATGTTAATAATTTCCAGATGAAAACAAGAGCCACATCTGCATAAAGTGTGAGTAATCATACAGGTGAGAGAACCGACCAATTATCTCTACAGTAATTCTCAGTACAGTACCTTAACTCTATGGAAAGAGCTAATTCTGCATCAGAGAAACTCTGAAATATTAAGAGGAGCTATAAGAGGAAAATATGTCATTTTCCTCAGATATTTCTCTCAAGTATATGACAAACAGATGAATTGGTATTTGGAGGACTCGTTTGATAAAGATCCTCATTAACAAAAAATAAGGTTTTTATTCATAAGGGATGAAAAACAACCATAAAAATCAAGAAATAACTATAAGATTCTACTTATAAAAAGTTACATAGTTGACATTATCTGTAATAGGCATTGTATTACTGGAATCAAGTAAATAATTGACTTTTTCTTCTTTAAGCTAACTTGTAGAAAAAGATTAGCCTTGTCAAGTCACCTGAAATGAAGGGACAGTCATATGGACATCAAGAGCTCTTCAAGGTATGTGAAATTTCACACCAAACTACGGTAAGTCTACTTTGCATTACACAGATAATCAGAATTCCACCATTTTTTCTATTTGGCAAAACACAAGGCTGTTAAAATTGAAACAAGATCACTCTATTAAATTTTACTGATAAAGTTTCCAAGTGAAGAATGAACTGCCATGAAAAAATATCAAAGTATTTTTCAAATGTGAATGAATTCAGAAGATGTTCATTCCACAGACTGAGGAGTTCTTATGGTAGACATAGCAGAACTGATAAAATTCCAGTTTCAGACTATAAAAAAAGACATGATTTGTGTATATATATTGGTGTTTTCAGCTCATGAAACTGACAGGCCAAATGGTTTTCGCAGGGTCACACACAGTCTGAGCACGTCAGGCTTTCTTTGAAGCCAAATTTGGCTTGACTTGGAAAAAGCTGATGTAAAGGACTTTCGTTTAAATGGCGTTACGCCCCATTTCACTCCTGATGCCTGTGTACGTACCGGAAACGTGAAGAACACAAAGTGCAGCTTTCCGTGAACTTTTTGAGACAGCTCTGCAAGGTCTCAAAGCATGCATACGCTGTAAAGTCCAAAGTTTTACTGGAAGGGGATGAAGCACTGAACTTTAGGTGTCCTTCCTTTTCAGCAGAACTCAGGAAGTGACAGAAAGCACAAATCTGCTGAGGCGTCAAGGCATAAAAACGGACGATGACGTTCCACTTCAACCCTACTGCCGAGCTGAAATTTTCCCCACCCTCCCACGCAGGGCCGCCTTCCCCCGCCTTGCAAGCGGAAAGCTGCTGCCCCAAACTCCGAGGAAACGCAGAGCCCGGCGCTCGCAGCGCCGCGATACCCCTCACCTTCCCGCCGGCCAACGCCGTTTCCCCGCTCCCGGCGGCCGACGGGCCAAGGCGGGACCCGGCGACGCCAAACGAAAGGCGGACAACCTGCGGCCGCCGGGGCTCCCCAACCCGCCCGGGCCCCACGGAGACGGCTCGACCCCCGCC